>JAEAOA010001377.1:1475000-1587500 GCA_016746295.1 Potamilus streckersoni | reverse complement strand
TAGGTAACCGGAACTATATATATATATATATATATATATATATATATATATATATATATATATATATATATATATATATATATATATCCTCATTTTTGATGAAATACTTCAAGAATTTGTACACATTCCATACCAGCATTTGTGAATTATCGTCACATATTCCTAGTTGTGTAAATCCATGATTTGATTACTCTGACTGGTAGGTTAATAATGTTTATATTTTTATTTAATTTCTGAGCAGTTATCTCCCATGGCGATTGATCCACAAATCAATTATATTTGTTCATAATTTCCATTAATTTATTCCTGTTGATTACTAGTTTTAGTTTCATCACATGATTCATTCCAGAACGATATAATTTCCCTTATATCTTTTTATGAATTCCGTGAGCATCATTTTGTTAAATCAATTGTTGGATTTTATGTGCACGACTTTGTAATCTGATTTATTCATTGTTTTCAATTACTGTATAAATAAACATGTTTTTCACGAAATTGTATTTAGTATCCTTGTCCTAAGACGCATATGTATGGATGTTTTGCCCATTTCCAACGCTCATCTCTTCCACCTCTTCAACCAAAGGTCTGAAATTTAACAATACGGAAAGTGCGTATATAATGATTTCTTTTTAAAAATGATCAAATTCTTACTGTCATCGCACAATCATTGAAATTCCCGTCCAATTATAAATGTCATTTTCATATATCTTCTTCCATGGATGTGGATGTTATTGACAATAAAATAATAATATATTGCAACATATGGGATTGGCTTTGCAAATTTAAGAGTTTATTTTCTGATTCTCGTGTATCGTTTATATAATCCGACCTCGGTATTTGTATTATTTGTGCCTACACTTCGTTGCATTTTCTTGTACATGCTACGGTCGCCTAGTGGTTAGAACGTCCGCCCCGGTTGCAGGAGTTCGCGGGTGCCTGGCGCTGCTACTTTGCCATATATTATAGCGTTAATCGGCGGTTTTCCAGCTTCTGATGCTAACTAGACAATTGGGCAGGGTCATCGTCAGAGACAGAAGTGTTAATCTCGAAGGAAACATAATTGGTCTGAATTGAGGTCGCCGATGGAAAACAGCAGAATAATTCTAAATATGAATGCATGGCAAACGTCATCAGAAAACTGCCCGGTATATTTGTCGCTACCACGTGTGTGAGCGACTACTTTGTGCGTCTTGACTCGGAATCGTTAAAATAATCCTATACCATGCTACCAGTCTAGCCCTTTAGTCCACCTCACCTTTCAGCTGACCATTACGGCAGGGTTCTACATAGCACTAATAAGGATACGAGTTTCATCTTAGCGGTATTTCTTTTGGAGTCTCATTGTATGACCTACAAAGAACTCAAGCATGATCGTCAGTCAGCAGTACCTGTTAAACATGTACGCCAAAGTGTTATGTCATCGAAGGGCGGCGCTGGGTAAGAGTGATCAAAATAAATATTAGACAAGATGTATACAGTACGAGTCAAATACCCTCCAGCCTTCAACAAGGTACATACAACACTTAAAACTTACCAACTTTCCATCCAGGCTGAACAAAGGGTATATCATGATCCCACTCCTTGGAAGAATCAAATCCCAAGCATCAACTTTGAGCTCAGAAAAGTAGGGAACAAAAAACAAAACCCCTGGAAGCTACTCACACACATGCAAAACTTGCTAAACACACAGTACTCAAACCACACTCACATATACACGGACGGTTCCAAGCAAAACTCAACGAACATAACCACAGCTGCCTTCGTAATCCCAGCAGTACAATTCACCAACAAAACAAGGATCACAAATGGCACCTCAATATTTACAGCAGAACTCTAGGCGATAAATCAGGCAATACATTGGATACACAACCAACCTAACACCCAATTCCTAATTATTACGGACTCCCAAAGCGCCTTACAAGCTTTAAATTCTACCAAACCCACAGCCAGGGTTAACCTCAAAGAAGATACGCTATATCAGATACGAATGCTCAATTACAACAATAAGAAAATTGGATTTCTCTGGGTACCATCACATATTCATCTCTTAGGAAATGACAAAGCGGACCATGCGGCGAACGAAGCCCTGTCACTAGACACAATTATGGAAGTAGGGTACTGTACCCGGTAAATCTACACCCAAATAAACAAATTTGTTAACAAACTGTGGCAAGCAGAATGGGATTCCAAATGAGCTCACACACAACTACATCAAATTCAGCCCCAAATAGAACGCCACATCAAATGGAAGTCACTCCCAAACTTCCGACACAACCACCTTATAAATCGTATCAGGACAGGAAAAACCAAATTGATGGACAGTCTAGGGCAATACCTAACCAACCAAACCAAAATCCAGGAAAACTGCCCACATTGCCATATCTTCAATGTCTGTCCTGTATACATTCAACAAAGAACCGAACTCATTCAAAAACAGAGGCTGCTCAAAGCCCCATATTCGTACCCAGAGTTCTTTAAAACTTACAACAAGAACATAACAACACATAACAACATTATCAATTATCTCATTAATATAAACAAAACAGACATTATATAGACGTACGAGACTGACAAGGTAAAATTCTGAACCCATTATCTGGCCAAGAATCCCTACAAACCAGGGGAAATGCATGGACACAAAAACCAGAATATACAGCAAAGAGGAAAAGAAGAAGATTGGTCGAAAGACCTCAAAAAACCAGAAAGTGAAGTACTTTTCAATGCCTAACCAAACAATAACTTGATGAGTCACAATCAGAAAAGTTCTTAAAAATAAATCCCACCCTCCCTAACTAACATACACTATCACATCTAACAAAGCACCATACACCCAAAATCAAGGAAATCCGAGAGGATATCCTTTGTTAACACATACACTCCCATTGGACCACGCAGCTTGCCTTGAAGAGGTAAGCACCCCACATACAGACAAATAAACAAACCAGAAGATCCTGGAAAAGCATAGCAGTCCAAGAATAGCCCAAAGAGGACGACATTCCCCAGGAAGGAGAGGTAAGTATAAGCAAACGATCGAGACGTGGCCCCAACCACTCTCTAGGCCGAAATTTACAAAGCGATAGGGTAATGGCCCCAACAATTATCCTGGCCGGAAAACGTTACAAAGCTAATAGGGAATGGACCCTTCCATTACCCTTGACAAGAAAAAGATATAAAGCGTTAAGGGAATGGACCCATCCATTACCCTAGGCCGGAAAACGATACCAAGCGATAAGGGAATGGACCCTTCCATTACCCTAGGCAGGCAAAGTTACAAAGCGATAGGGGAATGGAGCCGACCATAACCCTAGGTCGATAACACATAAAGCGTTAAGGGAATGGACTCGACCGTTCCCTTAGTCCGGAAAACGATACAATGCGATTAGGGCATGGCACCGACCATCGCCCTAGACCGGAAAACGATAAAAAGCGATAAAGGATTGGACCCTTCCATTACCTTACAAACCTAAATCCCCACAGTCGTTCTCACGATATGGGGATCATCAAAAGATTACAATTTCAAACTGGAAGCCATAACAGTATGCCCGAGGCAGAGACCTGTACTCGCTCAACCCTGGTCAGCAGAAGCATTGCGCCGAAACCAATGCAGGGAGCAGTCCTGAAAGTACCACCAAGAAGACTGAGAGAAGAAAAATAGACACATACAGCCCTAATCCAATCATCCCCATAGTCGTTCTTACGATAGGGGGATATAAGGAAAAGACTACACTCTACAGTTAAAATCAAGCCGATATCATACCATCCCTAGCAGCACCCACTGGAAATTGAACCCCAAGAGAAGAAAAGCAAAAGGATAAACGAAACAACAACAGAAAACAAGGAAGCAGACAACGAGAACAAGAGAAGGAAGATGCAGATACCAACGACACTGTATTACAGATGAAAATAACAATGTCAGATGCCCCACACCAACAGAAAGACAATTTATAAAAGTGAAAAGGAACAATATAAACTGACAAAAACACCTTAATCAACCAACCAGTATAATCCAAAAGCCGCCTGCACAAGGAGATCCAGTAGAAGAAAGAGTTCCAGCCCAAACTACCTCGGAGGTAGCACAGAAAAGATTAGTTTCATTGCCTAATAAAAATAAAAAACCAAATCAAGGATAGTTAGACAGCTCCAGCTAACATCCAAAAACCCCACCCCAACACGCACACAAAATAAATGATACACTACACCACAATCAAGGTTACGCAAACATAAACCCATACCCCCAGCGTACCCAAAACCCCTCCCCTGGAACGGACAAAGCAAAATGCGTAAATAACAGGCCAGGTCACGCGACCAACTGTTCAAAGCCTCAATTTCAAAACCACTGTCTTCACTTTGGCACTGAAGACAACCGGCCCTGATGTGATCCTTTTGGAATGGCGATCAAAATTATAATCAAAATAGAATTAAACCAAAGCGTGTTAAAATAGTGGATAGGTGACGGACATCTAAAAATTGGCAAACTCATTTAGAACATTATAAATACGCAAAGTAAGCAATATTCCAAATAAACAAACAATCTTCCAAATTCACAACTCTGGAACATTAGGACAATTGCACAGGTGGCTAACACACTATTGATATAAGGATACCCGTAGGCAAAACTGGTTACATTTGATCAATAAAAACCCCTAACTGAAATAAAGTTAGGGGTTACCTTCTTTGGGCTTTGGTGTGGGGGAGTAGCGGGGGGCGGGGGAGTAGTTTGCGGGTCTGCCATTTTAGGAGCGACTGGTGAAGTTCTGAATAGGAAGGGTCTAATTTAAGGGTCAGATAAGGGCCAAGCTCTGAGGCCCTGCGTCCTTCCGAGGGGAAAGTAGACCAGACCGGGACTACAAGCTCCCACCCCGGAAGAAACGCAGCCCAGCCCGGGGCTATAACAAAAGTGTCAGCACTAGACACGGGTGAGCCCGGCCCCGGAAGGGGAGGAGGCCACTAGCCCTTTTCAGGGCTAATAGTCATAAAACACGAAAGTGTATACATGACTTTAATGCATAACAAAGAAAGAAATACAGGTGAACGTCAAAATAAAACGCAGATGTTCGCACACACTAAAAGCAGTCAATATTTTTCTGGTACTAGAAACGAAATGCATATAGTATTAAAACTTGTCAAGATTTGTGTCACGTAATTGATAATTTTGTGTTTGATATCCATTAAAGATAATCATTATGGGTCTATAACGATCCAGCAGCTTTGGCCTCAAACAACTGGTGAGCATCTATCCAAATAATATCTGCTTTTTCAAATAAAACCAAACGGATGGTTTCGGGAAAAGCAAATATAAATAATGCTAGAAGCATTTATTTCTATTTTGACCATAATGCACCTTTTATCCAGATGTTTAAAATCGTATAGCATTCTTTATACATTCATAATAGACCGATTGTTAAGTTTAAACACCGTCTTTAACCATATTGCAAGAAGGGTAGAGGAGATTTTGGCTCATTCTGAATAACACTATTATGTTGTTTTCAAACGAACTAAATGATGCGGTGTGTTAATTAGGGGACAGTTGTTCGTGAATAGGTCCTGCAAGGAGTATCGCAACCTATTTCTTTTGCGCTTTTTATACAATAAGTTGTAGTTGTT
Organism: Potamilus streckersoni; assembly: GCA_016746295.1. Lineage (NCBI taxonomy): Eukaryota > Metazoa > Mollusca > Bivalvia > Unionida > Unionidae > Potamilus > Potamilus streckersoni. The sequence continues at coordinate 1,581,896 of JAEAOA010001377.1, read as the reverse complement.
TGTTTTTTATAGCTGATTTCAGGTTCTCCACTGCAAATGTTTACAATGTCTCTTCACACCTAAACTGAAAACTATTTCACAAACTTATACTGATGAATTCATTTGTTTTCGGATGACAATTGAATAGCCAGCATTGGAAACTGTCAAGTTAACTTGGTTGGGCAAGTGACCAGCTGACCAGTCCTATCTACCAACTGCCTTCCTGTTTGTTAGCTTCTAGATCAGTCGTATCATAGGAAACGAAATATCTAACTGGTAAGTGGGAAGGTCTGGGAAATGTATGATGGTACAATCTTGAATTGATCTGCATTTTGTTTGTTGATATATTTTGCAGATAAGCAAAACAGTTATTATCTTCTCGGATACTTAATATTTGGAAAGTATAGGGGATTGGGCTCCATCACTCTCGCCGATTTGTCTTTCTTCAGTATAATAAATCAGCCCACTCCACCCCACCCCACGCCAAATTGTTGTTGATATTGGCGGACGATATGTGGATCTGATGTAGCCTATTCATTAAAATGTGCAATTGTACTGCATGCAAGTCTCACCGGAACAAAAATGAGTACACTTCTGATCGATAGGTAATTTGCAACAACAACATCCAGCGTGTTTCAAAATGTTCATAGCGTAGATGGTTGTGCCATTCCACGTGGGTTTGCAAGTCACCAAAAAAAAAAAAACCTTCATCCGACACCAGTAAGTGTATAAAATGTACACCGGTGCATGCAGCCAATTGTACCTGCATATTTTGCTGATTTTAATGAACATGCCATATCAGCCCTTAAACCGAAAATCATTATCATCACTAGTGATGGGATGATGTATCGGTCCAGTCATTTTTGAGCTCTTAATCTGGAGAAAGCAACCATTGTTAATAAAGTGTTTGAAATTTATAAGTGGAATTCGATTTGCACTCTATCTATACAGCGCTTATAAAAAGCAATGTTCAGCCTTAAGTCAAACGTTATATTTCCTTTTCTGATACCATTTACTTCTTGAAATTAAGACAGAAGACAGAAAATCAAAGGGATCATAGAAAATTGTAGTTTTGATACTAGAATTTTTCAACATTCCTTTCATAATGAGCCAGGAATGCAAAGAGCAACCATGACAGAATATTAGTCCACTTAAAGCTTACATTAATATCCATTTTACAGAGTAATATCTAACACATCTTTCCATTATGAGATGAGTACTACAGAAATTAAAGACATAACACAAATTTAAGACATTTTTTTAAAAAGGCATTATATACACTTAGAATAAAGCCCTATACGGTTAAAACAAACGTTGCCATCATTTGTACAACCATTCCTGCTTAGAGACGACTATTTGTTTGCCCTTCGTGCCTGGATAGTTGGCAACGTGGCAGCTTGTAAGTAAAATTCATGTTTTAAGTTATTTCCTTGCATGTATGTTTTCAATGTTTTCTAGAGATCTAAATAATGTATTTCATCTTAAAAAACAGAACATAAAAATCAATAATAATCCTTGAAACATCTTACCAGAATTGCCACCGATAACGTCATATGTAAAGACTGATTCTTTGTCACCTATACCATACCTGATACAAGCACTTTTAAAATTTAGTGAAGTTTGCTGAAACAAAACTATAGACCAAATCTGTAATGCTACGAACTTTGTAGTTAAATTCTGTCTTGAGGGGCATGTGAACATTGCATGTGATGAAAATCGTAATGGAACCAAATCGTATTGCTAGACGGCATGAGTAATTTCTAGTGTTACGTCTTGAAAAGATTCCTAGGGTTTGGCTTCATTATTATTTCTAAGCGTTTAATGTATGTATCTGCTTGAACGTATATTGCACGTTCATCCTCTATGGCATCACGTTTCATAAAATTAACAACCATTTCTTAAGGCATACATTGACCCGTATATGAGGATCGCGTTGATAAAGTAAAACTTGTCAGCTATGCTGTATAATTCATGTAACCTTAACGTTAATAAAACTATACAAAAACTTATGAGTTTGAATAGATGCAATTTTCCACTAGCATGTGTTTCATTATGAAGGACAATGTAATTGAGGTTGATGGTGGCACTTTATATACCTTGGTTAGAATACCTTTAAAATACATCCTTTTACAAGCCAATCGCAATCACCCATGCTTCATGTTTACGTTGAAAGTGACTAAGAAAAATTAAAACACAGGAGTAGTACATATCAGAAAAACTACGACTTTTGGAAACATTACTTAAAGCTACCAATGACTGGTAGGAAGTCAGAACTGTGTATGTATGTATGTATGTATGTATGTATGTATGTATGTATGTATGTATGTATGTATGTATGTATGTATGTATGTATGTATGTATGTATGTATGTGTGTGTGTGTGTGTGTGTGTGTGTGTGTGTGTGTGTGTGTGTATGTATGTATGTATGTATGTATGTATGTATGTATGTATGTATGTATGTATGTATGTATGTATGTATGTATGTATGTATGTATGTATGTATGTATGTATGTATGTATGTATGTATGTATGTATGTATGTATGTATGTTATACCATCATTGTTGTTTCTAAGTATATTAATGAGATGGCAGTATTTATATTTTTACGTTGAAATGTTCTAGTCTTAATTTTAAGTCAAAAAATCTGGTTTTAAGATTACAGAGTAACTGTTGCTAATCAGCAAGAATCACTAATAAAAATTAAACTCTTCACATGGGTTCTAGTAGAGTCAACAAATATGGCTAATAATAAAGTTGGACTTGAGTTGTTTATCGCAGATCTCCACTTTGAATTCTGCAACATCGTCTACCCTGAATTAATTTTAAGATTGAGTAAATTCTGCCATGGATTAAATATCTTCCGTGTTGTTAAATATTAGTTTTATTTCCCATATGTTTGTATTTATTTGTATGTTTGTGCATAACTTTGTACCAGATTATTTCATAAAAGTTACAATTATACCGCTGCTAAAAAGCAAAATTGGTAATCTAGCGGACAAACTACAGACGTATAGGTCTTACGACTATTATCTCAAAACTATTCAAATGCATCATACTACAAAGGTGCGAAGTCATAATCTCCGATAATCAGTTTGGATTTAAAAAGCAGCATTCTACAGATTTATGTCTTTAAGCCTTTAAGGAAACCCTTAGCTATTATGTGGAACATGGCAGCCCAGTATTTGCATGCTTTTTTTACACGCTAGTAAGGCATTTGATAGGGTCAATCATTGGATACTCTTTAAAAAGTTGCTGGAAATTAAAATTCCTGTATACATTATTCATACTTTAGTCAACTGGTATGGCAAACAGTTGTATTACGTGCGATGGGGAAGTGTAATATCCAGCACTTTCCATGTAACCAATAGTGTGAGGCAGGGAGGTATTCTTTCACATATGTTATTTAATATTTACATTGACGAGTTAAATCGTATATTGGGCCATTGTAACGTAGGTTTACCTCTTCCACCAAATGGCCTGTTTCTTAACAATTTTAGCTTTGCTGATGATATGTCACTGATAAGTCCGTCTGTCGCAGGTTTAAGAAAATTATTGAAGATATGCGAACAATATGCATTAGAAAAATATATCATCTATAATACATAAAAATCAGTATGCATGGTCTTTCAGCCAACTTCTTTTAAATTATCATCACCTTCCTCTGTACATCTTAACGGCAATGCTCTTACGTATGTCGACAGTTATATGTATTTGGGTCATATTTTGAAATCCAATCAGTCAGATAAGGAAGATATGATGAGACATTATCGATATTTGTGTACTCGAACAAACATGCTTCTACGCAAATTTAAGCCTTGTTCATTGAGTATCCAAATTAGATTATTCAAATCTTTTTGCTGCACTATGTATTGTGCTCCACCGTGAACAAACTTTAGTGAAAATGTGAAAAGAAAACTAGTAATTGGTTATAAAAATTGTCTTCGCTTTCTATTAGGTCTTCCTAGATAGAACAGTTCCTCCAAATTGTTTGTAAATTATAATGTATTCAATTTTGAGTTGGTAATGAGAATTTATGTATATTGAATGATAAAAAGACTATCTAATAGTTAGAACTGTTTATTGAAATGACTTTGAAACTATGACATTCATTTAAATTATCACATTGTTAGTAGATGGAACCAATTACTATTTAAATGTGTCACTTAACTTCATTTTTTAACAATGCAGGGCGCAAATAGATGTTTTAAGATGTATCTGAATACTTTTTCATATGATATATATATATATATATATATATATATATATATATATATATATATATATATATATATATATATATATATATATATATATATATATATATATATATATATATATATATGTGTGTGTGTGTGTGTGTGTGTGTTTGTGTGTGTGTTCTTTTATGTTTACAATGTTTTACTCTATTCTTATCTTATCTTTATCAGGAAAGACTAAAAAATCATTCAAGCAATAAATCAAACTTTTGTTAGCTTGAAGAAAGATGGAGGCGAATTAGGAGAGAAACTACCCGTCAGTAGTGGGTAATGATCTATTGTGAATAGGGTCCATGTCGATAATTAACAATTCCTTAATGGTTTCCTCATCTGGTGCTATAGATAAACGGACATATAATCATTTCTTTAAACAAATTTTATCGAATGCATGAGACATTCGAGCGACACATTGGAATCACTATGCGTGTATTCCGTCCATATAAAATTGATCTACTTCTGCGTTTATTTCATTTGGAAAAAGTAACAATGGTGTGTGTGTGTGTGTGTGTGTGTGTGTGTGTGTGTGTGTGATACAGAGAGTAGGGATTGAAAAGGCATATTACATATCCATTTGAATTATTTTCTAATTTTCTACATTTTGTGATAAATTCCGTACATGTTGATGAGTAAAATTGCCATTATTCCGCAGATTACTAAATGTAGTCTCACCGTTTCTCCCGTAACTTTCAAATCTCGTACAAAACGTCCGATTTTAGTTACAGTTTAAATCTTGGTCTACAGCATCAGTTCTCTAGACATTAAAATGTACAGGAAACATGGTTTCCAGTGTTAAATATTAACTTTTTTAAAGTTGAATTGCTAATTCCTAAGGACACTTGGCTGATTTAGATATGTACATACATTTTTATTTACAGTAAACTAAATACTGTTCAACCAGCAAAATAAATTCTGATATGAAAATATAACCATATATGAAATGCATAATAAACATTTGTGACAGCAAAATTATTTGTAACAAAAAATTATGTAACAATAGGTATCTATATTAAATCAGGACATACGACAATAACGATACAATAAGTATACGTTCAAATAGGCATTGTAGCCAACTAAGCATATACGAATAAATTGGTAAACTCATATGCGAAAATAAGGGTATAAGAAAAAAAACACCTAAGGAGATATAAGACTTATTGATGCCTAAAAGGTAACATTTTCTGATTTGAAGGTGGTTATGATTCAAATTTGCGCAGATATATGCTTGTCCCTGCCATTTTTGTTTTTAACGTATAGCAACCAACACTCAGTAATATTCTACTCACTCCAACTGAAGAGCTTTATACATATACCAGGTAAGTTCATACGACTACATTTTGCTTAAAAGATTTAAAAGTCCTTCTTGTATTTGATCGGTTTCCTTGAAAACGCTTCGAAATGCGTTAAATTTATAGCTTATAATTTTTTATATATTTTATGGACTATGCAGTTTGAGATAAAGAATTCTTATCTTAAAAGCCTTTAATTCGTTGAAAACCCCAGTCCTTTCATCAAATATGTATTGAATCATTCTGAGGGAATGCCATATTGTGTGGATCACATGACAGATGACATAATTAGTTTGGCATATGATGAAGTTTTCCTTGGAAGTCCTGATTTTCTCGTAAGACCTTTTGTCTATATTGTACCCAATTTATTTTGTGATAAGCAACGTAATATATGAAGAACTTTCAATTATAATAAGAAAGGACACTCCCTGGCGATTTGGAGATGAACAAAAGAGATCTATTATTTTCGTGATCTTGCAGTATGAGCAGCTGATACGTGGATATCAATATCTTACAGTGGAAAATCACGATTGATGGGCAGCAAGCATTATAACTATTCATATATGAAAATGCATGTGAATATTTGTATCTACTTCCACAATGGTCTAAGTAGATTCGTGCCATACAAGGGTGATAAAATGCATACTGGCTATATAGTTAATCAAATCATATAACCTGGCCATTGAGACTATGGTAGTCTTCCGCATAAGTAGGCATTTTCTCATTTAATGTCAAAACAATGAACAAATTTACAAATACATTGTGAATTGTCTAAATATGCTAAGTCAATTATGTTTGGCTGCCAACAGTCATGAATTTGTGTCAAATACAATAAATCTAGTGGTAGCAATATAATAGAATTTCATAAATTTCATGAAGTAAATTACCATACCCAATGGTGTAGTGGAATGAGAAACTAAACTGCATCCTTTGAATGTAGAAGTGTTTTCGCTTAACAACCAATATAAAGGAAGAAATAGATGACGTTCGATGAAGAAAAAATGCATACATTACCCGCATGATTTGTTTATGATGTGAATCCTTTCTTTGATAATCATTTATTTATTATTTAAAACTCTTTAATGGCTCATGCAAATATTTATATATTTTGTCTATTAACATATATAACTTCGTAACTCATCCATCCCTCTTAACATTTATTAAAATTTATTTTTCATTACATTGTGACATCGTTTTGCTATTTTAATTCAAGAAAGGGGACACAATCAATATCGTATAGGTCAAATGCGTGTCTTTTTACGTTTCCATCTTTAAATAATCATGTGATATTTAGGCAATAAATTAATGGAGAGATCACATTTGTTTAAAGTCGAATATAACGCGCATTGTTCCGAAAGCGGCGTATCTTTTCTCTTTATTTCTTAATGTATCCATAGTTCAGTGATATTATATATTTGATAGCATAGATTTTATGACCTCGATTGCCAGTCTTTATCTAAAATATGGAATCAAACTTGACGTAACCAAAAATACATTTCTTATAATGATTAGTGATGTGATGTGATTATGAATTTTTAACGTAGCTTTAACAAATTTTCAGTCATATTGCTACGATGTCTGCAGTGTGGCTGTTTATATTAATGTTTAACACTGATGTATCATGCCGCAGATATGTAGCATGATGTCCCACCCAGTCACATTATCCTAACACCAGGCCAACCAGTCCTAACACTTACTTCTTAATGCTGAGCGCCAAACGAGTCAGTTAGTACGATTTTTGTAAGTCTTTGGTATGACTCGACCGGGGATTGAACCCACGACCACCCGCATCCGAGGCGGAAGCTCTAACCACTAGACCACCGGAGCGGTCCTTATAATGATTAGGTTATATAACTAATCCAATTACACAATAATTTACTTAGAGTCAAACATGCTTTCAGCATGGCTCTGCATCCCAAATTCGGCAGTCTGTTGGTCATCTTTGATTTGTAATATCGATTTGTATCTTGATTTATTAAGGAAAACGTTTACATATTTACATTTGGACGATATTTTCCTTGATTTGACATGTCATTTTCTTTATAATCTGACATGCATAAAATGTCGCACTTAAGATTGCAGCCTTAATTGCAACCTGGTTCATTTAATAGGATTTAGCTAATATTATATCATTTCCAAATATTGGTTCATAACGATGTTGAGGACGTAGATTTGAATCCCAGGAAAAGTTACTAGTTATGGGATATGCTGCTGATTAAAAGAGTTATATTGAATTGATAATTCTATTGGACATTTGCCACAAATAGGTTATCATTGGAAATCAAAGACATGTATTATCATAACAAATAAGGACATATGTTGGTATTGGCTTGGGGCAAAGACAGTTCAATTAAGACATCATTTTCAAACTACTTTATTTGAAACAGGTTAGTTAAAATAGCTTGCATTTAAACACTGATTTCTGGAAAAGGGAGATTTGTATTGATGTGTTAAGAATTGCTCTTCTTATGTTCAAGGCATTTTCAATGCTTTCTTCTGTACTTCGACTCATTTCAGAAAGGGTAAATATGGTTAAAAAAATGATTTTTTCAGTTTAAAGTGATTTCAAGGTTTTACGTCTGTTCTTCGTCTTATTTCATAATTGGTAAGTAGAGGCTAATAATACTAGTTGTATCGCCCAGGTGCGTAGCAAAAGTGGTCTCATTTCGAAGGGAATCTTGGACCCTGTACCAGTTGCCAAACCTTTTCTTTGCTTTCATCTACCCTGTATCGCTTACAGCTTAATTTCAACCATCTGGAAAAGAGATAACTTTTATTATAAATATGAAATCCTTGTATTTAAGTAAAGTACATTATACTGTTACGTTACAGCACTGATTTCTGGAATCAACATTTTCTTACAACGGACAATTTGATGCATTTATTCCTACACTATATGGGAATATATTAGAGCAGCCTCCTTCATTCCGTCCGTACAATAAACACAAGATACAAGGTAACACATGTTATGGATTTCGCATTATGTCGAATGGGTCAATGTTAGGACGGGGTTCATTAGAAGAGAAGGAGGAGAAAGTGTTCATGTGTTCGTATGTTTTACTTCTCATAAAATCCATTAAATTGAAATTCATTAAACCCACTACATTCCATACATATGTACACACGTGTTTAAATTGTTTTCTTACCTTTTCTGTTGCATAAACAAAAACACAATTCATTTCACAGGTGAATATTACATTCATCATCCAATTTTTAACAGTTTCGATGTTCGCATCTAAATTCTTGAAAACCTTTCCAACGCCATTATCTATTTTATAAATACAGCAATGTATTTTACACATTTAATATGCCAATTTAATTACATCCATGAGGCACGATCCTCCATCCATATAGAGCTGACTTAAATGCAAATAAACCAATTGAATTTTAATAATATTCAATAAAACGCCTCATAAAATCTCATGAGATGAAATATAGATATATACATTGACAAATAGACCTAAACTGTGGACATGGGATGCATTGTGAGATACGCACATGAGATGTATACAGATTTACACACATGGGATACATAGAGAGATACATACATGGGATGCATAGAGAGTTACACACAACCGTTTTGATATATCAAAATCAAGTTCAAAATCATTAAACAAAAAAAATGCTTCCACCAATACTTTGCATTTTGTTGAAATGATTTTCACAAAGCAAACATGTTTGTTGCTATTGATGAAACAAAGCAGATAATTACTTTCTGCATCTACATGTCAAAAGTCAAAGTCAATGCAAGGTAAAAAAAATAAGCAATATATCACAAGAGCAAATCAAGAGGTATTTTGTAGCATTCAGTTATAATTTATTAATTTCTCCTGAACACCTTTGTCTCCATCTTTTACATAACCCGACGTACAACTTCCACAAAGTACATTTAACCAAAAAAGACACAATTAATTTTTTAATTCTTCCATTAATTAAATGCCAAAATAAGCCTTAAAAATTTAAATGAGATCTTTTATAAATTGTTCTTAACCCGTTGTTGTGACCTTTTGAATTCACCCTCAGTTTATTTTAACTATTATTTTTTGAAATAACTATTATTATTATTTATTTTAGCCCTGTATCATATTCAAATTTACTTTTGTGTTAGAATCCTCATTCTTTAGTAACGTTCTTACTTTCATAAGTATAAAACTGTAACTGGAGTTATAAAATGAAAGATCAACAGAACATAAACCATTCTTGCTGTTCCACTGGTCTCTGCATTGTTAGATTGGGAGAAACTCAATTAACTCAAAGAAAGTACATGATCACGAAGTAAATGTTATGACAAAAGTAGTTTCTGGCATTGTTTGATGGTCATCATTGGACTTTTTTATTAGACCCACTCAACAATATTAAGTTGTTAAACAAATATTTCATGCTTCATGTTATCTGATTAATTTTAATTAGTTCGTTCTCAGGAACTGTCAATTTTAGTTTGATGAAAATAAGGATTTTTTTATAAAACGCGAAATACTTTTGTCACAGACAACTTCTCTAAATTATTTAGATCGTTACCCATGTACAGCCCTGTGCTATTTAAAGATCAAGTGTTATATTTTGTGTTCAAATTTAGGAAATTTTGAAAGTTTATGAAGCCTATCCATCCTAGAATTATGTATACTATGTCTATAGCTATCATTAATTTAATTGTACGTTGAACGCTACTTCTAGATAAATACAATTATATGATTTGATTATTTCATTATTATTAATATTTATTGTTTTGTTGTTAAATTCAGCTTGTTTTTATTATCTGGTCTTCAACGACAAATTAACCAATCAGCACAAATAATGTAGCACACAGTCGTCAGAGCCGAATGCTCTCTTTATGTCTGGATCATACATCACACATAAACTTAAAAATATGTAAGTGAATATTAAAATTACCCACGTGTTTCTTGTGTAGATTATTTAGCTGCATTTGAAAATTATTCCGAAATAAATTAATATGAAGCGCTCAGTCAGTGAAAGAACACAAATTAAATAATGAAATGCAAAAAGCAAAAACAAACGATATAGGCGTTTATTATTGTGATGAACAGCGATATAAATTAACAGTTATACCAGTAAGGAGAAAATATAAGCTTTTGGATATTTAGTTGCGTCTCTGTTTGTTAATTGATCTCAAGATTTACAATTTCCCATCAGGAAAATATATTAAAAGAATTCATACTCTATAGTGTAGACGCTTATTGGAGTGAAACAATCTGTTATAATTTTGGATATTCTCTAAGTGAATTTCTATTACTTCCACATTGGAACGTTAGGAACATTTTCTAAGTGACTTTCTATTACTTCTACAGTGGAACATTAAGAACATTCTCTAAGTGATTTTCTATTACTTCCAAAGTGGAACATTAGGAACATTTTCTAAGTAAATTTCTTTACTTCCACAGTGGAACATTAGGAACATTCGCAGGACAAAATGTTTAACTCAGATATTGGTAAATAAAACATGTGTGTGTATTTGTGTGTGTGTGTGTGATATGTTACAGGAAATTATGTTTCTAACAGCAACTCTCATACCGAGCAGTCTCGCACAACTTTATGATGAAATAACAGGTTAAAAGTACGAAGAATTAGGCAGAATTTAAAAACTGTTTAAATTAAATGTGATTGTCTGATAGTTTACCTATGATAAAGTGATCGGTTTAGAAATTATTGAAAGGGATATTATTCCTCAGGGATGAATATATAATTATTTAAAGCAATTATGCTTACAAATTCTAAAATATTTTTAAACTCATTCGACAAATTTTTAACGTAATGACGTGAAATTGTAAAACTAATGTTTTAGTTATCGATGATCAAATTGTTATACTCAAGCTATTAGGATTTTTTATGTTTATATTTTACATTTAATTTAAATCTAATTTTATTCATTTTCGTTAAATGATACGTATGTCGTATATAATATTAAACAGACTAAAGTTACATAGCCTCTATGACATGGCATTTTATTTCCACATGTTTGTTGCTAAACAATACTGTTTGTGCTAAATCAAGTTTCTGTATTGTTCTGCCCATCGTCTGCACATGTTTAGAATAAAGTAATTTAGTTGGTATCATATATATTACTATATCCGGTATTAATTGATCAAAGTCTAACACCCGACAGTTCAATATATCATTTGCTGGACTCCACCAGTACACATGGTTAGGACACTTGGTATGCTGATGAAAATTAGATCTAGCTACGCAGTATAAATATTTAAATATTCTTCTGAATTTCTTATTTGCGAATTTCCTAATTTGATCAAACTTTGCTTGGTGTTTTGTCTTGGTCGTTCCTTCCTAATACATCCTTTTACTAAGTTGCATTACCTTGGTCTATATTATTATTATATATTAATGATGCTTTTTAAACATCCTCTATTCATCTTGGTATTCCTACAATGAACGGCGTTGATCGATCTGAAAATTATAATAGGCGTGAACCCATCACTACATCACAGTTATCAGGATCAACATCTCAAATATTAGGAATAAACATAATCTTATGCGTAATTGGTGGTGCTAACTTTAAAGCCCTGTCGTGATACGGGTATCAATAATGGGAAGAAAACAAAGCACATGCATCAGTTGTAGATCGTACCCTTCTTCAACACAGACAAGTGGGAAGTCGATTTTCAGACATTTGGGACTAATACCGTTGAAGAAGAGGCTCCCGAAATCTCTTGCTGTCTTTTTATCATCTACAGGAACAGTTTCCGAGTTCGCTACTCTAATCATACATTCCAAAAACTTTTCATCACAATCACAGCCCGATCTGGGAAAAAGAAAAATCAATATTTCTTTATATTAAAATCACATATTCTTCCAACCGAAGTAATACCTAATTATTTGGCAAAAGTGTTAAAGTTACATGCATGTAACACGTGTTTGACGAGTTAGACTTTTAACGGCAAAGTATGCTTAAATATTTGTTTATCCATTTCAACTGCTAATGACAACGATATGATTGTTATGTCTGGAAGATGGTTAAGTAACCACGTCACATTACCCAAGTTATGTTGATCGGTGGCGGTCGTCACTCATTTGACTAATGCAAAGTATTAAAATATACATAAACTGGTAGATCTTAATAGACTCAACACACGGGCCATTATAAGAGAAATCTACAGGCAAAAAATAACTGATATTCTGTGATGTTCGATACCTTCTGTCTTAGATTTACGTTTTCGCTGTCCTTACTAAAGTAATCAAATGTATAGGATATATTATACGATGCAAGCTATTTACATACATATTTTCGTCATTCACACCCAAATGGTTTTATTAAATGAGACCAGAGTAAACATTCTGTGGAAAACTGAAATAAGACATATTACAAAGCTATTGTATCATTTATCATCACTATTTTATCGAGGAATCTTACACTGTGTAGGGAGCGTAATTTCTGAGACCGTAGCCAGACTGAAATGCTGTAATGTAGATCTCGCATCCGTCGTGTTCTTTACAACACTTATCCGTTTGTACACTTGACCCAAAATCACTATCATTCCTTGCCGCGTTCCCGATGCCACACCATTTAGTCCCTGCAATTATAACAAGTACATTTTTCATGTAGATGTGTAATTGGTAAATGTTCAATTCTTATATTTTTTATTTTGCTCAATAGCTTTTATAAGAGTAAAATCTTGTGCAGACCGAAATTTACCAAATATATGCGCCATCCAAACCAGAATGAAAACAACAAGGAATTATAGTTGTGTTTACTGAACAAACATAATCTAACTTGTCGTGTTGAATAGTCCTCCTCATCTAATGTTCATACAATAATCCTGTGATATAACTATTAATGCAGCGTGGGATATGCTATTTCCCATGCGAAATAATAAATTGCAAACATGTTTTACTGAACGTTTCCTTCTCAGATTCGATCGGATCATTTTAAAAGCTTACTGCATCTTTTGACAACTATTAAATTATGTATGTCTCCATCATACACAGACGATGCATAGATATAAATAAAAGGGCTTGACATGATTGTATGTAATGAACTGTCACTTAAATACCTCTTCATTTTGGGAATGTATGAAGTATTTGATTCAGACAGAAATTATAAAGTCATTTTATACATCATTCATTTCTCAGTTGTTTGATATACGTAATATTAGTCTTATATTTGCATCATTACAAATATCGTATAGTGCATATGACAAGTAGTTATATTTACTGACTAGTGGCTGGTCCATTTGCTGGTAATGTTTAACGTTACCTGGGTAAATGCCTTGGAAAGCTTTGACTATATCTTCCCATGTAATCCCAAGATTCTCCAGGAATCTCTCTTGCACTGAATTGATATCCTCTGATCTCGAGAGAAGAGAGGGATCTGCCTCTGATCTCTTAATACCGCACTCAACATTTCTGTTTGTGTAAATGTTTATTACATGATATTTTGTTATTGAGATTATCATATTCGTAATATATATATATTTTATTTCTGCAATACTTAATATTTGAAGTCACAAATTAAATTATGTATGTCTGATACGTACTACTGAGGTATTGGAATGCATGTCAAACGCATTTTGCTAGCTGACTCTGCATTATCGTTCAATCAAATTAGTATTTTCCGCATATGATATGATATATATATATATATATATATATATATATATATATATATATATATATATATATATATATATATATATTACCTAACGTATCTTTTCACTTCGTGTGAAACGTACCACACTGGTATGATAATGCTAGATACTTTCAAAATAAATTGTTTACTGTCACATTTAAATGTAACATACCTCTTATTTCTTAAACTCTGCAGTTGGAGATTAAAAGCTGTATAATATAGCTGGCTCAGGTTAAAAATCAAAGCTCCTAGCGTAGTGTTGTCTTATCCTTTAACGATTCCAACATTTTCAATAGATATCCATATATGTAATAATATAACTGACGCTTACTTATAATAACCATTGGTAAAAGTTCCTGTATAATCCATTGTGACGAGCAGCATGTACAAAACGAATATAAAGCCGAAAAATGAAAAACAAGGATTTGTGTGAAGATGAGGATAATTAAAGGGACGAAGATTAAAGGAGACTGCTAATTAATCTGGTGGGGCATTGTGTATCCTATAAAAAAATGCTAATTAATCTGGTGGGTCATTATGTATCCTATAGATTTTAGTAAAATATAGGAAATATTAGAGAAACAAATTAAAGAAAGAAAAAAGAAAAATATCAACGGTACTTTGTTTATTTTATTCATAGTCGTGGCTGGCAAAAATAATTGTATTAGTTATATTTATGTAGGACACATTCAGATTTGTCATATTTATACATCTTTATGTATAAGGGTTTTAAAAGCTTGCCGCACTACTATCTTGAGAATAGATGAGTGAATTGATCAACATATTTATTCGCATTATAACGTTCCATGTGAAGTTTGCGATCATAACGATTGAAATTACCAATTTAAATGTTAAAGGATCTATTAATGTAACCAGACGAACTCGAAAACATGTTTTTAATGTATTAGATTTTCTTTTTGTCATATACTTTAGCCTGTAAATACAATTTTCTGCAGTTACGTGTATGAAGAGTACCGAAGTATAAGACCTGTAATATTTGCATACATCGAGATTTATGATTGTAGCATTATTAAACATTTAAATCATACTTTAAAACATTATAAAGTAATTAAAGTTACAGAAACATTCACGTGCAAACATTATATTTAAAACATTGCAATTTGTGTACTTAAAATTATATTTGCAATTATTTTATTGATATATATAAACGGCACTAGCACTTCACGCAACTGTATAATTAAGGACGGGCCAATCACATGATTAGAATAAACAGCAGATAAACTCTGAATTAGTCTTCAATTTTGCGACATTTAGAACCTAGACGATATGCCATTTTTGACCAAACAACAAAGTAATTTTCCACACAAAGTGCCGAGCTATAAGTGATACTCATTTCATCAGCGCCATCATATATAATAATTAAATCATGTAAACTTAACAAATAAACAAAAAGTGAACAGGGACCTAAAAATAACAAATTAGATTATGTAAGTCCTATACGTAATACTGAGGTATTGGAATGTATTTCAAACGCATTTTGTTAGCTTAATCTGTGATATCGTTCAATCAAATTAGTATTTTCCGCACATTATATATATATATATATATATATATATATATATATATATATATATATATATATATATATATATATATATATGTGTGTGTGTGTGTGTGTTTGTGTTTCTTTTCACTTCATATCACTTCATATGAAACGTGCCACACTGGAATACTAATGCCGGATACTTTCAAAATACATTGCTTACTTTCACATTTAAGTGCAACGTAGCTCTTATTTTTAAACTTTGTAGTTGGATATTAAAAGCTGTATAAAATAGCGTAGTGTTTTCTTATCCTTTAACGATTCCAAAATTTTCAATATATATATCCATAGATGTAATACTAGGACTGATGCTGTCTTATAAGAACCATGGGTAAAAGTTCCTTTATAATCCATTGTGACGAGCAGCATGTACAAAACGAATATAAAGCCGAAATATGAAAAACAAGGATTTGTGTGAAGATGAGTATAATTAAAGGGACAAAGATTAAAGGAGACACTGCTTATTAATCTGGTGGGGCATTGTGTATCCTATAGATTTGAGGAATGATAGGAATGTAGACATTATTAATAGTCTTGGCTTGCAAAAAAATAGTTGTATTAGTTATATGTATGTAGGACTCATTCAATGCTAATTGAATGTTCAAGGGAGACAATGCTAATTAATCTGGTGGGGCATTGTGTATCCTATAGATCTGAGTAAAAGATAGGAAAGATGGGAAAAACAATTTAAAGAAAGAAAAAAAAAGAAAAATATTACTGTATTTCGTTGACATTATGAAAAGACTGCTTGCAAAAAATAATTGTATGAGTTATATTTATGTAGGACACACTCAGATTTGTCATACTTATACAACTTTATTGACAATGGTTTAAAAGATTGCCGTACTACTATGTTGAATACAAATGAGTGAATGGATCAACATATCTATTCGCATTATAGCGTTCCATTTGAAGTTTTCTATCATAACGTTCTACATTACCAATTTAAATGACAAATTATCTATAAATGTAACCAGATTAATTTGAAAACAGGTTTTTAATTTTATAGATTTTATATTTGTCATATACTTTAGCTTGAAAATAAAATTTTCTGCAGTTACGTGTATGAAGATTACCTAAGTATAAAACCACTAATATTTGCATGTATCGAGATGTATGATTGCAGCTTTATTAAACATTTAAATCGTATTTCAAAGCATTATAAAGTAATTAAACATTCATTGTCAAACATTATATTAAAAACAACACAATTTATGTACTAACAATTATATTTGCAATTTTTATTTTGATTTATATTAACGCCAAACCACTCTTAACGCAACTAATTAAGAACGGGCCAATCACATGCTTTGCATAAACTGCAGATACACTCTGAATAAATCTTCAACTTTGCGACAGTTAGATCATAGACGATAGACCGTTTTTGACTAAACTAAAAGTAATTTTGCATAAAAAGGCCGAGCTATAAATGATACTCATTTCATCAACGCCATCATACCTAATAATTTAATCATGATAACTTAACAAATACACAAAAAGTTAAAGACAGGGAGCTAAAGGCATTCTACGGTATAGTCAATCTCAATAATCGGGTTTTACTTACCCCATGTTGATCAAAATTGCAACAATTAGCAGACCTGTTACAAAACCGAAAAGCATCTTGGTAATTGGGTAAGGCTGTATTACGTGCGCAACGTGCAATGTTTAGTTTCTCTACACTCACTTCTGTGGATATTAGAAACAGATAAAATGTCATCTTTAATTCAGAAATCTGTACCTTCATATAGGGTCAGTTTGCCACACGTTTTATGACATCCGTGCATTGACATAACCTATGTTATTGCAATTATTATAAAGAAACATATACAGATCCAAAGCTATAAATTGAAATTAACTCAATTAAAGTCGTTCCTTATTTATTCAACATTAGTGATAAACTATAAAAAGGTGACGTCCAGACTTATCTATTTTTTGGCACAAAAGTATGTAGCTACACATTTATTCTGAAGAAATTTGTAAATTTGTTACCTAACCCTATTCGTTTTCAAAAACTGAAATATTTTGCCTGGTCATCTCTACTTGGAAAAGGTAAGAAAATATTTCTAGCTACGTCTACGTATGCCATACGTTTAGTGTTATTAAATTATGTCTTTCTTAAAAGTATGATGCTGTGAATTATTTTCAGGTTTGTATAAATATCTCGAAATCTAATATCATTTAAATTATCTCTCTTCACTTTAGGCATATGTTATTTCCTTCTGAGTCACAACTAGGGTTTGGCTACAGATTCGCGCATCTTATAAACTCTTTTCCTACAAAAAGGTGTACAGTTTGAATGGATTGCGGCACATGAATCTTGCAAGATGATATTACCGGCGGAAGAAAAGGTATTTTGATTCGTATATGAGATCGAGATCATTTGATCGTGGCAGGATCATGTACTGTCCATTTTTATAACTAACAGTTAATAAGAGACAGAAAGGCCTTCGTGGCTTTAAAATAATTGTCTATTATTTAACACCATCTGAATAAACGCTTGAACTATGTGAAACAAATGGTAATGTTCATTCACATGCAAATCAAATGACAATTGAAAATAGCATTTAAGGTCAACGTGTCTGAAAACTGAGTAAGGCCTTCATTCAGCTTTAAATGTTTGAGTAATTTTGCATTAACTATTACTTTCAAATCTCAAACAGGAACTGGTAGTACTTAGTTTTCAATCTGATTCTTATATATTCTTAATGAAGCTGATACCAGCATAATGTTTGTAAATGACTGTTTTAATGTTTTCTTTGTGCTCTTATGTTGCCATGGTTGAACCTTTCTTAAATTCTACTCTACTGATCGCATTGTTTATGTCTGCAATTTTGCTTTATTTAACCTGTGATGTCATCAGATTTTATTTTCCCCCTTGGATTTGTATTACCATAAATTCACGTATCATGAATCTTTTACCACATTCGTCTTTTAATCTTTACTTTACAATTTGTCACCTTCTGTAAACAAGGTGTCTTTTCGCAAATACTTATCTTATACTCTCTTTATGTGGTCTCAGATGAGGAGGAAATTATTTAATTTTTTCAACTTGTTTCGAAATATTATGCTATTCCTCAAAATCATATAATTGGAGAAGTTGACGGACCGATATTACCTGATTACTGATACTTACAGGTATTGCCAGGGACATCTGCATATTTCCATCTTATTATATATCTAAAATCCATGCAAATGTTTGAGTGCTATTTACTTAAATGTGTGAAAGAAAATTGATACGAATAACCTTTTATTGCCAGAATCTAATCAAGAACTAAAGCATATGTGTCCGGCAAATATATATATATATATATATATATATATATATATATATATATATATATATATATATATATATATATATATATATATATATATATCTCGTTCTAATACATGTATGCGCATGATGTTTCGGCTATATCTAATATAAGATGGTTTATCAGTTTAATATTTTGGGGAGAAAAAAATGGATAGATACAATGGTGGTCATAACAGAAGCATCTGTCTATCAATCTTGTTTGATTAATCTTAGCAGACTGTCGGATAATTAAATTATGAAGTTAGGCTCTAAGGTATTGTGCAATGTATTAAATGAAATATTTATTACAAACCAAATAATATTGGTCGCAATAACAGGAATAGAACATAGTTCGTTTTGATTATTTATGCTATTCAGCAATTATTAATATCATCTAGAAACAGTTCCTGAAGCTAGTTAACGTGATATTCATTGGGAACAAAAGTTGAAAATAAGTTCAAATATCATACCATGTTCACTTTTCTGCGTTTTAGATTCATTACCAAATAATATTTTAATGAATAAAGAAAGACTTAAGACGTTAATACTAATGGAAGGTAACATATTCCGATTTCCGACCTTCTGCAAAATTAAAACATAGCTGTATAGCCAATGAATCAAAACAAAAAGAAGAGCAAAGAACAATGGAGTTACAGGCTCATTGGTAGATATTCATTTTCGTCATGGATAACATGCACATTAAAACGTGGAATGCATAAAACAAAAAACGCGAACTCAAACCAAGATAGTCGACATGATGCCCAGCCGCAATGATTTGGATAAAACTACATACATGTACAACATTCCTACGTTATACCACACGGACAGCCTTTATAAGACTTTTGACCTTAATGCTTGACAAGACGATTACATATGATACAATCACGCACATCTAAAACATCGACAGTTTTATCGACTGAGTAGAGGAATTGTGTAAATGGATGCTCAGATCTCAAAAGAAACATTTCATGTAAAAGCAGTCACCAAATATTTACATGCAAATGGTTTATTTAAGCTGATGTGCTTTGTATAGATCTCTTGATGAGATCACCGAGATTAGAAATTATTTAGCAATTTCTGTGGAGTGTCAGTTACGTCTGATATTATGGAATATCCAAACACCCTTTCTTCCCTGGACAACATCATACATTGAGTACATCAAACACAACTGTAGGATTTAATTTTATGATATTCTCACATCTGTAATTAAATCAGCATAATTGAACTGCCTTGCCTTTAAGACGGAAATTCATATGGTCCTGCCAAAACGGGAGACTCAACTAATATTTTGCTGATTTTATGAAATAAGCCCTCAATTCAACATATTAAACGTTCCATATTTAGAGTTCTGACATTTGGGCATCTGATCCATGCCTTGTCAAATCAGTTAGCACATCTCAATTTAGTTGTATAATCCATGCAAATTATAGCAATTCTAGGTGGAACTCTCAACAACACATTTCATTTTTGCAAACATTTATGACGAAAGTAACTTTCCTTCTAAATTTTTTCCTTTTGAAAGTAAATATACAAAATAGCATATTGAAAACTATGGACTGCCATGTGACTGTGGCATGTATTTATGTGCATTGCAATTGGAACAGATTATAGCTTCTTTACTTGTTATTGTGAGTTGTGAAGAACGTTTCTCATTCCAACGATATATTATATTCTTCAAATGACCGTCTAAAAACCCTTTAGGTATTCTATGTCATGACCATTAAGAAAACTGCGTCTGCCAGTGTTCAATCTTAGTGAGCATTAATGTTATAAATGGATTAGAGGCGTGTTTGGAGTAGGAAAGAATCACATAAACAATTGACAAATTTGGATTTATAAGAACGTCACCAAATATAATAATTAATCGAATGCAAAGTTTTTGTGTCCACTGGAATTAAATCAGACATAGGCGATACATATGTCATATAAGTCGAGAACAATGTTTCCGTCTATGGTGTAAAAATATGAGATTGAAGCGGAAAATAATGAAACAAAAATAATGGAATATAGATTTCTAAATTTCGAATATTCAAGAGATTATTTTATGCATAAAGTAATATAAATAATTAAAAACACCACATTTTTCATACAGCTTGATAATCATATTTTATAACGCGTAATGAAAGCTTTGAATTTTTAATCCTCATCGTGAGTAACAAAATCGCAATGGAGTTATTGCTATGCTCCTTAAAAATCTTACAACTCTTTAATTGGCATGTTCCAGGTTTCAAAGTCTATTTGGTTCATCATAATTTAACTGAAATATGTCTTCGTTTCCTAGCGCAAACGATTTAAGCTTATTGATTGCAATATTTTTATAGATATTCTTATCACTGCTCCGATGGCCTAGTTGTTAGAGCATCTGCCTCGGATGCAGGCGGTCGTGGATTTGATCCCTGTCGAGTCATACCAACGACCTACAGAAATGGTAATAATAGCTGCCTCGCTTGGCGCTCAGCATTAGGAGGTTAGTGTTAGTACTGTTCAGCCTGGTGTCAGGATAATGTGACTGGGTGGGACATCATGCTACATGTCTGCGGAAATATTCTCCAGTGCTAGACATTACTATAATCTGCCACACTGCAGACATCGTAGCGATATGAAAAATTGTTAAAGCTACGTTAAAAATCCAAATCACATCACATCATAGTTTTCTTTAGCGAACGTTTTAAGCTTATTCCTTGAAATATTATTAAAGATATTAATAAGCTTATTCATACGTTTGTATCATATCTATTATTTCCTTTTCCTTCACATGCATTTGGTATATGTTAAACACAGGTGTTTAGCACTATAATTAATTGTTAAACGATGGCATTTACGTCCAAAACAAAGTATACAAAATCCAGAACAAGCTAATTGGTTTTAGTTTGAAGAATTGTGCTGACTCTGGTCTGAAAAGCAACAATAAGTCTTCAATAATATATTTTAGATTAGAATTTCGATTTCAAAATGGCATAGCCAGTCAGAAATTCGTTAGCCGCACCTATCTCAATAATGAAAACTGAAAATTATTACCTGGGTAAACTCCGACAACTTTAAAATAGACGATTGATAACAAATAAAGTATTTAATGAGGATCGATATATAACACAACAAAATCTTGAATAAAACTTATCCCCAAATATCAAGAATAAAGAAAATATATAAAATATAAAGATAATAATGAAAGTCATCAAACAAAGAAAATGTTTAAATACAGTAACTGACTCAAAGATATCACAGATTACATTGCCACAGTATTCAGAAAAAAATGACCAAAGCATTAGGTAGACATTACAATAACTACCAAATTTAAAAATATATCAATATTTTCATGCACATATCATTTTGATGTGTTCATAGCAAGTTAAGATATTGAGCTACGCACGATTAAAACTTTTATATTTCTAATTTTACTCACTGGGATTTGAATTTATCAAACATATATTATGTTCTGTTTTATGGAAACACTGTGGTTAAAGAATGACTCACATCAGTAAACCGTAACTGAAATGACAAAGGGTTATAATAGAATCGAATCCAAAAAAGAGGAGTTTTAACTTACCTGAATAATTAGTGAGAAACCTATCCGTTCTTATGCCAATATTCCTCTGAAGACGGATTGTGGACTTTCCTGAGCAGTGTCGAGTTTTATACCTTCTTTTCTTCATAATTCACGGATGTAAAATTTTACTAATCTATCCCAATCGGCAAGTCCGGCTTAGGATCATCACCCTGTTTGTGTAAAATAATGATTCGTTGATTGCGTGACTGATGGATGTACTTCTTGCTCTGCACTTTTCCATTTCTCTAGTGATAAGCTAGTTTTAATGCTTCTTTTGTTAACGTACGTCTTTACTCTCAGATACTCTGCATAACCTGCTTGGAGTTGATTAATTTCAGGTCAATAGTTTAGACCTATCCTGAAATAAAATAAGTTAATAGCACTATATAAATAGGTGTAATGGCAGAAGGAAAACTTCTCCTTGAGAATAAATATTCCACTTTAAATGACATTTGGTTTGTTGAGTCGTACCTTTTCTTATCTGCGCTCTCATTGTTATTTTATTGTTGCACAATTTATCGTTTCACGCCATATATTAAACGTACGTGTTCAAACTTGACCTTTCTTTAACTCGGTTTTCTATTGCGACATCATGGCAGTGACGCAATTCATCCAATAAAGGCAATGAAATTTATATTATTTACGTGTTCTTTCTTATTTCCCCAAAATAATTCAATAATGAAAATTATGAAACAGTATAAACTATTTTTTAAAAGGTTTAAACATAAAAAGTAAAATTAACAGTTGTACCATGCAAATAAATACCAAGTGATAAGGAAGTGATAAGTGTTCTGGAACCATTAACCATTTGTCTATTCCAAGTACTAAGTTATAATTCTTAGCAGAATGGCTTACTATCTCAAATAAAAGGCTGCAAATAAAATAGAAATTGTATTACCCAATTATAAAAGTAGAATTGAGGAGCATATAATCATAACGATGTAACAGATCGGCATTTCATAGGCAGATAAAAAATGGAAAGTTATCAACATGTTATTATGTGAAGAACGAAATATACATCAGAATTGTCTGCCTGTTTTGAGGCAATTTAACTTACTAGGTGATTTTGTCAGCATACAAAAGCCAATCTATATAGACACTATGAAACAAAATTATGAATATATGCAAATGACAATATAAATTAAAATACTTTATTAGTGAATAAAGCATGATGATTATAACAAATGGAGAAGTTAACGAAATAGTAGATGGTAAATATGTAATAACTGACTTGGTGAATCTATGAATACAATTATAAAATGTATTTCCTATTTTGTTTTCTAAAGAAATACAAATAAAATAAAATCCATAATTCTTGATTTGCTCTTTATTTTAACGCTACAATGACCACAATGCTAACAATCTTCTGTATTAGAGGGACTTCACTTTCCAACCATAGACAGCATTCTTCATATCTTCACTTGAAGATGCGATAGTGATTACTCTGTCATCAAATTAACCGTACAATGTGACATAACATTGTGATACACTCTTGCATGGGCAGTATGATTCAAAACAACTTTTTAGTATGTAATGTATCAAAGCGTACCATAGCAAATTCAGTGTCCATGTGTCCTATTTTCGTTTACTGATACTTGAATGTACAGTAATGTAACATAATAACCAAGGCAATAATTTAAGAAAAAAACATTTGAAATACTTTAACATAATATTCAATAACATTTATATTCCACTAAATCAGGAATGGAGACACCATATGGAAAACATATACAGTTTATGAATAATCTACCTGATTAAGAAAGGAAATAAATAGTATTTCAGGGTCTTTGTAGAGCTTGCACTTACAACTATATTCACCTCTTTTATTAATCATTACAACAATATAGGAAGTAGTATTAAATGCTGAAGAAAATGTTTGACAAATGAAATTAAGTAAATGAAGAAACTGGTGAAAAGAAATATCCAACAGTAATAACCTTACAAAAAGGTATACCTAGATTGAATAGAAGCCTTGCCTTATGTCACATGTCGGTGTTGAAGTTCAAAGCTATATTGATACAAGACACAATTCGATCAATACAGAAACTAGAGTCCCCATTGAATGAAGCCATGAGAATGCGGCATCAAGACAATTCGGACATAATTTGATCTAAATATTATTATATGGTTTATGCTGCACGTAAATGAGGTTGTATACTTCCCTCGGTTCAAATATCCCGTCCGAAAGACTCATAAGTGATAATAGGATACACCTCGCATCTTTTATTTTCCTGTAATGAATCTGTCCTTCTTCCCAATGAACGAACGTATGCAAGATATATTTTCCTATCCCTCCTTCAAGACAGATTGAAGGTACATGTATCACTTATATTCGGAGTCATGGGTGGCTAATACATTGAAATATGCCAACATATAGTCCAATATACGCATTCTCTACCCTACTATACATAAATAATGCCCAAGAACGATTCGTATATCTTTAAAATCTAACGATCTAGGTTTAAAGGAGTGGAAATTATGTTTCGAATTTCAGAGACATAATGAATAATAAGGACAATATAGGAACTTTGAACTGTTTGAATCAACGTATTCAAAATATTTCCAAATGTTACTCACATTTAAATGGGGGACGATTTAGATCAACCTAATTAAAATGGTCCGTCTTAAGTCTTGTTTATTGGAATAAGTATTTATTTATTTCAGTTGTTGTTAATATCACGCATAATAGAAACATATCTCAAAAATACGATACAAGAAACATGATAAAAATTCTAAACTGAATATTCTGGTTGTACAGAATCAGCTTCACTTCATCCATAGGGTTCATGATGCTTATGGACGCTCGACATTTTGGCTGAAATTTAACACACTTATAATTACATTCACGAGTTAGAATCTATCAAGTTTGCTCAATTTAATTGTGTGGTAAGACCAAACTAGGACAATTGTTCTATGCAATCGGTTATATGAAACAACAATATTACAAGGTGTGGGTTACAGTTTTCAATAAACGTTTTGTTCAATTATATATATATATATATATATATAGCAACAAAACATTTATAATGGCGAAAATTCAAAACGATTTTTTTAACATTTCCAGCTAAACGAAAGCGTCGTCAGGGGACAATGTCTTATCACATAAAATAATGCTGGACTCAACTTGTTTGAATTACTAAATACAAGAGGTATAACAACATAAAGTTCAAGAAAAAATGGCTAGCGGGTTCTTGTGTCTGTCATATAACCAACTAATCCTAAGTTGACAGCAAAGTACGGAAATCAGGGTGGCGAGAGAATGTCATAAACCAAAGGACTGTTACAAAAATTAAGGGTTTGGGGAGTAATTGGATATTTGATATTTCAGCCGCGAGGGCAGTTTAATGTTACGGGTACACTAGATGTTAATTTTAATTTCCAGGCGGAAATAGTTATTGTGTATATTTTATATGTCTGAGAAAACGAGAGGTCATGCAATTGGAGAATGAAGAGGTAAATAGGACAACGATTACGACAGCTCAGTTGAATATTCAAAGTTTGAGACCTTAGTGCATGATTGGGTTAATAAAACATGAATCAAGAGGTTTGGTCGATGTATTCTTTATATTTTAGGTTACATTCAACTTGCGGGCATGGGTTCGAGTTATGAACTCTTGAACATTAAACAAGCGGTTTAACAATGAATTAGTTGCTTTCAAAAAGGGCAATCAAAATCAGTACATAAAGTTAATATCCATATCTGAAAGGTAAGTAACGACTAGGAAACTGAAAAGTAATAAAGGGTGAGAATTCAACATCAGTTTTTAAAATGATGTATCTCCTAAATATGGTTGTCTAGATATACATTGCCTTTTAATTATCTAACGAATCTATGTATAACGGTTTGACAGAACACGTAGGTATACAAGAACAATACAGATGTAAGTGTAGTCGTGTATGGGTTATGAGTGTGAGAAAAAGAGGCCCCACAGGAAGGTACAGTAGATATGGAAATGGAACAATAATAGTTGCAGCTAATCTGAGTTTTTAAAAGACTAAAATGTAATGACTAATTACGTTCATTCCGCAATAGTTATGAGTACAGCTAAAAGTAATTATTGTAACAACATTGATTCAAAGTTACGGCAGAAAATTCCAGACCACCAGCCAATTGTGTTTGGCTGCACTGAATACAAGGCAGAAAATTCCAGACCACCAGACAATCATAAAATTAATAGCATATTACTTTCAATCTATTCTCTACAAAGAATTTGGGAATATTTTTCATGGGCTTCCGGTTAATTATTTTGAATGTATTAATTCTAATAATCCACGATCACTGCAACTTTTGCAGCGACTTCCTAGCTGTTTTAATCAGTGCGATATAGCATATACAGAGGTTCGCATATTTCACTGCTTATCTGATACTTGGTACGAAAAAGACATTCAGTAACAACTGTCCTAAACGGCTACAGTTTAAATTATTCAAGTTGGGAATTACGGCTAAATTTCGATTAAGGTTTCTAACTAATTGAAGAATTTGCTATGAGGTAGATACAAAATAAGTGTTTCAAAATGACTCTTTAATAATTGGACTTTGAGGTTCACTTTATTCAGCAAACAATAATTGAATTGTGATAGTCTTTAACTTTTCCGTCATTATTGTCTTGCTTTGCGAATGAAGGATATTTTGACTGTAGAAACGGTATTAAGAAACTTTATCTTGTAAATGACTGTTGGAGAGGTCTTGTGATACGTGAAAAAATGTAGTCACAAACGATACAAACATCGGCAAATTCACCAAAAGTCTTTAGAATATCGAAGATGAACAGGAATAATTCCATCTTTTTAGACAAGAGTAGTGGATACACTTCGCTCTGCACCGAAATTTGGCAAGCACGTATGGAAAACATTAAGCAGCAATTTCAACAGGATTCTATATTTATCTGACATGGTTTATATTGAAACCCTTTCTATTCACGGTTTCCAAATATGTGAATGATCTCAATCAAAATGATGTTCAAGTACAATGCATTCGTTGACTTTATGTTGAATCGGTAGGATGTATTCGTTAGGAGGTTAAAGGCAGAAAAGAACAATTATGTTTGGCTACACTGAACACAAGCGCTAAGTCTCTGGTGAACAAAATGCTATGCATTTGAAAGAGTTAATATACATATAGAGGACCAAACCTACTTAAAACTTTGTGGGATAAATTGAGATGAAATATGATAGAAAATAAATATATAATACTAATTATGCGTGAACTCATCATATGCACACAGGTTATGTGAGTTTACGCTGGTAGCTGTCGAAGTGCCCCATACACCTCGCAAAGCTGTTGATTGTCTATTGCAATTGATGAATGAATTTAGGATTCTAATTACAACAGTTTTCTATATTATTAATATATTTATTGTGGTGTAAAATCTGACTAAACCAATACGTAGTTCTCTGACATTCGTTTTTAAGAAAGTTTTTGTTCTGTGTTTCATTTTCATATTAATGACATTTTTGCACAGAAGTCAACATGAATTCCTCTTCGTTCGGCGTAATACATTTAACTTTTATATACACTCATTACTAGTTAGCAAACTATCTTACAAATTGCAATATGTCCATTGTATGTCAAACGCTTTTGTGAATTTTTCAAACATTTGCATAGTCTTTCAAAGGTAAATGTATGTCGTCATATTGTTTCTCAGCCAGTAATGGCATAAAACAATGTAAAGGTGGTAACGATCAGTATGCTGCTCTGTGTGTTGATATCAGCAGCAGGCAGGGCGAACCCTACAAATTGTTGCTCGAATCCTTAACGAAAAATAAAGGTTCCTACAGAGGCTGAAAAAAGGTCAATAGCACTAAACCAAAGTCTCTAACTAATTATACTCCAATACGGCTGACTTTATCATGTTAGCTCATTTTGTATACTATTATTGAAGTTATTTTGTCCTGACTTTGTAAGGCGAAATTTGCTTACTCGTAAAGCGACTCAATTGTTGCCCTTCCACCCAGCCTGCTGCTCTTGACTGTCAAGGAGCGCTAACCAAAGATTTCATCTAGACCTACACGATATCTTGATCTAGGATCATGTAGATTTATCGTTATAAATCCGAACAGAACAGATTGTGCTTTAGAAAAGAATTGTTTAAATTTATTCATATCCATGTTCCCCAAACACCAAGTATAATAAATATTCTGTAGAGTATAATTATCTACTCCATTAAACACAACTAGAATATTACAGTTATCTCTAATCACCTTAAGTATTTGTGTATATCTCTGAGAAACATAAATCACGTCTGTGTTCTTGTGTCTACCTCGAGAAAATATTCTAGCTGGATTAGATTTTTTGTCCAGCATCACATCATCATATACTACGAGATTATTAATGAATCCATCTAAGTCATCTACAGACGGGGCTTCATCTATATCTGTGATAAAGTCAATAATATCGTCACCGTCTTTATTAACTGATTTTGCTTTTCGTTAAAATCCTTAAGTACTTCATAACAATGCTGATCATCTAAAGACGGTGCTATTAAATATAGGTTGTTCCATCTCAGCCATCTCATTATTAAATTTAATAATAATTGTGTTTTACCCGATTCAGATGGACCTATTATAATCATTCTTATCGAATTTGGTAATGCTGGATGTTGCTCTACTGGTTCCTGTTTTCGTGTCGCCGAAAAATCAATTATTGTATCCATATTATTAATAACATGAGTCTATATTGTGTTCGATGTAGATCATCTACACCCACTACTGGACTGACAACAATAATAATGAAAAATAAACGACGTGCATTAACAGGTAAATGTGTAAAATGTGGTACACAAAAATATAAATTTATCTCAGCTACAACAAAGATAGGTGTGAATATTTCTGCTTCTTTAGGACAATTACATGGATTACCATGGGCTAAGTATTTTGGTGAGAAAAACCTTCCAGGATATAATTACTGTGGTCCTGGAACTCGACTTCATATACGACGTGATGATCAGGATCAACCAAGACCAAGAGAGTATCCAGTAAATAAGATTGATCAAGCATGTCATGTTCATGACGTTCCTTACAAAAAGTAAAGATTTGCAGCAGCGGCATCTTACAGATGTAAAATTGATTCATGCATTAAATTCTATACCTAATAAATCTGTTAGAGTGAAACTCGTCATATTATATTTATATATAAATATATATATATAAAATATATATATATAATATATATATATATATATATATATATAGATATATAGATATATAGATATATACACACACATATATATATATATATAAATATATATATATATATATATATATATATATATATATATATATATATATATATATATATATATATATATATATATATATATATACCAGTACGCAAAAGTCAGCAAAGGCATTACTTACTGGACTTTTAGGTTATAGAGACAAATATATGTACCAGTACCTCACCGTTGCACTTTTGTTGTTTACTAACACCTAATTGTTTGTGAACAACTGATAATTAGGTAATAATTGTCAGAAAAACGATGTATTTTGTCCGTTTTCATGCATCGGATATATATTATCTTTATGTGCAAAGGGAAATAATTATCTATTGCTCAACATAGATTTAGAGCAGTAATAGTCGCGCTTTGTTTACTAGTATTCTAATTAAATATCTATTATAAATATTATAAATAATGAATATTGAAGAGTCACATTCGGCCAGGTTAGCACGTAAGCGATTAGAAGCAATTAAAAAATATTTACCCGTCCATGATCTAATCAGAGATCAACTTCAATCGCGTCAGGAATCCAAAGTTGAGTTTGAAGAAGATACAAAACAATTATCTAAACCTATCATTGAGACAACAAAAGGTATTCAACGTGCATTAGATAAAATAGCACAAAGAAGTAAAGAAACAAAAAAGATTCTTAGAGAACATCCTGCCGAAATAGCTGCTGCACAACCAATACAAGAAGTACTTGAAGGCGCTAAAAAACCAACCTCTAAACAAGATAGTATTAAATTTATTAATACTGCTGAATTAATAAATAAATTTAATGAAGAAACTGTGAAAATAATTATGGGTTTTAAAGATAAAGAACATCTTGCTGAATTTGCTGTGGACGGTTTTTCTCAGTGAGATAAATTAATGAAACCTGAATATGTTAATGATATTAAAAACCGTGAACAATGGCAAAGAGCATTGTATCGTATACGCATGGATACTGAAAAAATTAAATCTGATGATCCATTATATAATAAATATGATAATGTAATTAATGAATTAACCGAATTAAGAAGAGAGGAAGCAAGATAAAAACAAAAAGAAAGAAGACAAAATAAAGAAGAGAGGAAAACAGCAACAGAAGAAAAAGTAAGACAAAAACAAGAATAAAGAAAACAAAAAAGGAAAAAAGAAAACAAAAACAAGAAGAAGAAGCACCAATACCAAAACGAAAATACACAAAAAACAATAGCAAAACCACCTATTGAAAGAACGTCGGAATCACTGCTAAACCCTCAAACAATATTGGAACTAACACTACCATTATCATCATCACCATCGGAGCAACCGAAAAGAAGACCAAGGGGATTTGTAGGATTTGACAAAGAGGAGAGGGAGAGGGAGATGGAGAGGATTAAGGAGAATCAGAGGGAGAGGGAGAGGATGAGAATAGCTAAAGAGAAAAAAGCGAAAATTGAGGAAGACGAATATTGGTCATCAGACGCCTCTTCTGGAAGTGGCCTTACCGCACGATGAAGTTGTCTTATTACTCAGTGTCCAAAAAAACGTCCTTGCTGATGTTGAACGACTAGAAATTCTGATTGGAGGAAAACGAACTGGTAATAAATCTCCAGAAATCAATAATGAAGCAGCAGATATTTGTAAAAGATTATTTACAGGCGGTATAATAGATATTAATGTGTATCAGACTCTCATTAATGAAATTGCCGATGATTATTATAGCGACTAAGTCACTGAACTCGGTATGTAATTAAATATAATGACTATTTAATAAAATGATAATACATAGTATTCAACGTGGACCTATCATGGTCAGGACATTTAACTTTCGAAAACCGATTTACAGGACAACCTACGGAGATGGGTTAGGTGACATTGTACAGGATCTATTTAGAAGAATAGCCCCAAAAGCAATACCAATTGCAAAGCAGATATGAATAAAAGCTATTGATATTGTTCGTGAAAAAGGTATAGGTATTGCTGGTAATGTTGCTAGTAAAGCATTCTCAGCCATCAAAGATAGACTAGCACAATTAATACGTAGACCTCAAGCGGTTCGACCTCAGCCGGTAAATTTACCTAGCACTGAATTAATCCTTGCAAATATTAATAAAAAAATAAATCAATTCGCTAATTAAAAACTAGCAGAGTTGGCTGATACACCTCTATCAGAAAAATAGAAAACTATAACGGCGAGTCTCATAGCAGGAAGTGGTCTTCGTTTTAAACGATAATAATTATAATAGATATGTTCCTGCATTTGACATGGACGCACCAGTCCTCAAAGATGAGTCTATACGTGATTATCAGTATTATTCTTACGACACACGAATTCCAAATCAGCGTGGAAGGAATGAACTTCAGGTTCATGATACAAGTAGATATTTCCTACCCTCCGAAACATTTATTGAAACCAAAGGTGAGATATTAAAAACAGATAATACTGAATACGACGCAAATGTTAGCGTCGGTTTTGTTAATATTGGTATAATGGCGTTGTTTGATAGCGCTACGTACATGATTGACGGACAAAATATTGAATCAATTCAGAAAGATGTTGACGTTGCTACAACAATACTTGGTGAGGATTATTCAAGATCAGCTGGTCCATCAATGATGTTTGTAAAAGACACTTCTAATTCTTCTGATAATAGAAACGAAAACTATTGGTAATGTGAGAAATGCCGCCGGGGACAACACTACCCTTGCAGTATTATCGATGAGTGAAAATTTCAACTTGGGATTCACATTACGTCGAACGATGTTAAAAGGAAATAAAAGAATATTTTCATGTGCAATTCCACTATTACATATCTTTGGATTCTGTAGAAATGTCAGTAAAGTCATTTTCGGAGCCAAACATACAGTTGTACTAGTACGAAAGGCTACATATAATGATGCAATATGGAGACCAGACGGTGATGTTGGTATAGTAGCACAAGCAAAACTTTCCCTGTGGATCCCAGTTTTACTTCCTTCAATATCTGAAGAGCAACGATTACTATCTTTCATGTGTCAAGGCGGAAAATCAATGCTATTATAGCTGCCAATGACCACAGATGCTATCCAGGGTAATACTAACGGTTTATTTACATGGCAGGTAGCCTCTCAGCAAGGGGTTTCTGCGCCCCGGCATATATTTATTGTATTACGAAATGCTGCACGAGTAAATGACCAAACGCGTAGTCATATGATATTTGACAGTCTTGGTGTTTCTGAGGTTTCATTAAGGATAAATGCACATCAAGAACCATCCGAGGATATATTACTGAATTTCGATCAAAATCATGTAGCACGTGCATATCATCGTCTTATGACGTTTATTGGCCGAGATCAAGATGTTGATACTGGATTACAAATATCTCAATTAGATTTTACAACCTTGTATCCAATTTATTACTTTTCACTCGAACACTTAGATTTGACCAGACAATCGGTAGTCGATATACAGATCTAGTGTAACAAGAGGAGCTATCGATAATTATAGAGCAATTGCTGTTATACTTAGCGATAAATCAATGCTCTTCGAAGGTGCTGGTGGACAAATGAGAGTCATTGATGCGCCAGTAGAAAATATGTAACACGTAATTAGATCATTCATGAGTAATATAAATGTCATATATTCACGTCAATGTTACTCTAACTCCTGGTCAGATAAAAAGACTGCAATCAGCATCAAACAATAACTGTGGAATAAAAATATGATTGAAAAAGGGACAGATGAGCGGTTAAAATAAATTATCGTTGACAGATCGTCAATTTAAAAACTTTAATGAAGCAAAAATATCAAATAAAGGCGTCAAACTTAGTCTTTCTGCAGGCGCTATCAAAGATGCTTTTAAAACGGGTGGTATATTTCCCCTTCTCGCAGCTATACCAGCATTAATAGCCGCAGCAGCCCCTGCTGTTGCGAAAGCAGCTGCGTTAGGTGCTGTTGAAACTGCTGCTGGAATGGCATTAAAGAAAGCAAGCGGACGTGGAATCAAAAAAAGGAAAACGTCTCAGATTATCAGGGATCCCGTCCTCTTGCTACGGAAAAGGTCTAAGACTTCCAGGGACAGTTTACTGATCTTGCCTATGTCTAATTTTGATTTACTGGATGCTGCTAAAAAGCTAAAAATAAAAAACTTTAGAGGAGTTTTTATGCGCGAGCAATTACCAAAACAACCAAACAGTACTGAAACAGGTTTTATTAATCTCGATAAAAAGTCTGCACCAGGTACCCACTGGGTAGCGTGTGCAATTGATCCACCTGGAATTATTTATTTTGATTCGTATGGATTAGCGCCACTAAAAGAATTTCTTCATTTTGTCAATAATAATACTAATCCAATATGGTATTCTACATTACCAACACAAACATTAACGGATCCACCAATATGTGGTCATGAAGTACTTAATGTACTTAATGCTATATCCCTAGCACCGCAAGGAAAGCTACCTCATAAAGTCGTGCATGAATATACCATGCTGTCACATTTAAACAGACATCACTAAAATATAATGGCAGATATTTACGGAAGATCTGCTCTTGGTAAAGCTCAGCAGCAATTTGATTTATCCAAATATGTAATCCTCGATCAACTCAGAAATGAATTGATGATTTATTTAATATTGCAAGTGTGGATCAAAATGAAGTGGTTGTTTTTCACGATAAGCAAGGACGATTAAAGACGAGTAATATACAACTACCAGACGTACTTATACGAATTCCTACTGCAGTTGCTGATAATATAGTTGGTTTTACTGATCAGGGTAAAATACAAGATTCCGGTAAGTCAGTTAACGATTATATCAGGACGACTGGCGGTGTATTTAGTGGGGACGTTATTATGAACAAAAATAAAATTACAGATCTTGGATATCCAACTACAGATAGTGACGCTACAAAAAAAATGTGATGACGATCAAGAATCTAATTACGTATTAGCCAACTGTGGTATAATGCATGCATTTCTCAATATGAACCATAATGGTATTCATAATATACGAACACCAGAATATGATTTTGTTGCTGCTACAAAAAATACGTCGATGGTAAACAGATTCAAATCATTAATGTAATAGCCAAAATCGAAACTGATTTTACCGGTCACGTGAATACATTTTTTAGTTTTCGCAGAAACATAAACAGAATAAAAAACGAATTGTTTGGAAGTCCACCAAATGTTGATATAAAACTTACTGATATTAACACAAAACTCAATGATATTATCAGTGGAATTCATGATATTATGCAAGAAACAAACTTGATTAAAATTCCTCATAACCAGATAAGAAATATTGTATATACAGTTGCATATAGGTTTGGATCGTGGACAAAAGAAAATAAAACAATCAAACACACCGCGGAGATCACTGGTATATATAGGATGTCCCTACTTAGCGTTGCTGATTTTAGAATATCCACTACATCTCCATCAACTGGTGATTTTTCTATAACTATATCTGTGTTATAAGATAAAGATTCTGAATGAACATTTACGGTGGAATCATCGAGTAGAAATTTACCTCAACCTTACTGCTGATGTTTGGAATTTGTAGCTTAATTAATTAATTAACGTCATAGTATAATGGACCAAATGACTACGTCATCTATCGACGTTCAACGTCACAGATATAATCAAGCATGTGAATGTCCAAACTAAAAAATATCATCGACCATTACACAGTAAAAGTAAAAAAAATATCGTAGACGTATGGTTGTCATTGATATACTTGTGTACTCAGTTTTTGCTATTGTTGCTGGATCCGGATTAATATCATCGACATTAACAATGACAGCACCGGTTTTTATAACAATTATTGTTTCAACTTCAACGACTATATCAGGCATTCTTAGTATTATTGCTAAAAAGATGACTGTATGTGCGAATGATAAATTGCGTGAGTATATGATAAAGTTGCATACAGGAACAAAAACCTACTCTAAACTATCTGGATATATTTCCACGTATCTCAGCGATGGTAAAATATCTGATGAGGAGTTTGCAATGGTAATTAAAACCTACGATGAAGCATTCATAATCATTAAGGATGCTGGTGACAATAACCAGAGTAAAATAAATGGAGAATTAAACAATAATAATAACAATAATGTTAGCGCCCGAACATCGTTTTGATATTGAGTCGAAAGAGTTGTTACAGCAGATCGTCACTAACACAACTCCTTCAAAAACTGCTATGATATCGATAAGTTCAACCAATCCTGAATTTAGCATTAACTTTCCAACTGCAATTCCAGTAAAAGAGATAGCATTAGCTCAGTTACGTGTTTATTATAGCTGGCCTAATATTAGATCAAAACCATTTGGTGGACATCAACTAAATAATTCATTAGTATTCACAAATAAAAATAAGTCTGATGGAACTCCCGATTGACAAGTAGTTAGTATTCCAACTGGCAGCTATCAGATAGAGCAAATTAATGAGGAATTCCAGCGCAGAATTAAGTTTTTAACAAAAAAGAGTCAAAAATAGCAATAACTGTTTATGAACCAACATTATTGTCGGTGATTGAAATACATTCTCCTGACTATGCTGTGGATATTTATCAAAGTTCGATTAGATCAGTATTAGGATGGCCTGAAGTTGCTTCGATTCATTAGGTTCCACCAGAACCACAGCGATCCGACTTCATCATAGATGTTAAGAAATTATACAACTTCCAGAACATAGAAAAAAATTCATTTATAGAGAGCGCTGCGATACTCAGAGCTTATACGAGTCATACATATTTTATGGGTTTCATTCATGGTAAGAAGGATCCAGAAAAAAACATTAACACTTGATGTCGAGCAAATTAACTCATTATAAAGACCGATTAAATTTGAACATGAACCCGTCTTAAATGATCTTAAAAATTTACTTTCCAGCATCAATACTTTTGTAACGGCGATTTAAAAAATCATATAATTGAAACAATACAACATCTAAATCAAGTTGCAGCAGACTTAGAATATGTAAATAAGGCTATTGTTGACAGAGAAAAAATAATAAACGTGTCAGTAGATAGAATTTCTAGTTATTATATAGTTAATGAAGACGACCCAATTCAACATGTAAATAATAAGCAATTATTTAAGACAGTATTTCTGTAATATTATGGAATTACAGAACAACAATTATCAACATTTAAAATTCCCGCATTGGAATCCGAGAAGTTAAGAAAATCAGTTAGTGATCTTATTGATGAACACTTTAAAAGAATATGTAATTCCTGGAAAAAATTAATTCCACCCGAAGCAGTTCTCAAATATAATAATGACCAATATGGAACAGGTCGTCACATCTCGCTTAATATTGTTAGTATAACATCCACCACCGCACTAAATTTAATAAGCGATATAATTGACAGCAGCTACCACGTCGACCTCTCTAAGTCTAATCAGACTCAGCAGGGATATATATTATATGCGTTCAGTATTCAAACACCCCCAGGGTGGATTATTGTATCTGAGCCAATAAATCAAGTATACCTGTGTGTACATAATCCATTATTGTCGAAAATGAATTTCAAACTTACAAATCAGGATGGAAATATTATTGACTTAAGAAACGAAACTCTATATATTAATTTATATATACGATCCTAGATCAAGAAATCGTGTGGGTCTATATAAAATCTTTGGTTAGTTCCCCTTGACCGTCAAGAGCAGCAGGCAGGGTGGAAAGACAAGAATTGAGTGGCTTTACGAGTAAACAAAATCGCCTTACAAAGTCAGGACAAAATAGCTTCAATAATAGTATAACAAAAATGAGCTAACCTGACAAAGTCAGGCGTATGTAAATATAATTAGTTAGAAAATTCGGTTTAGAGCTATTGACCGTTTTTCAGCCTCTGTAGGAACCTTTATTTACCGTTAAAGATTCGAGCAAAAATTTCTAGGGTTCGCCCTGCCTGCTGCTATATCTGCTGTTTTTTACCACTCCCAATCAGTACAAGTATATATATATATCTGTGTGTGTAAGCAAAAACGCAAACTGATATATCTTGCTCATTCTGATTAAAATGTTTAGATAAATGTTGCAAGCTAAATTAATATATGCATCTGCACAACAACAATCTCAATTTAAGTCTTCCAGCCAAATTATTAATTTTGAAGTATAAAACAATAATACTTAACAGATAATATTGTACAGAATACGCAACACATTTTTAAGATATTTTGAGATATTATAACAAATATATTTAATTTTAGGCTTCAAGTTTTAACGCTGCTACATATAATACACTCAATAAGACATTAGAGAGAGAGAGAGAGAGAGAGAGAGAGAGAGAGAGAGAGAGAGAGAGAGAGAGAGAGAGAAAATAATGTTGAACATTTTATCAGTGTTTAGTTTCTGCAATATGCAACCATTACCAGTTAATTTTATTTATTTTTTTATATTTTTCAAGCTGAATTATTCTTTGCGAAGGTACATTAAAAGCTTGTCAATATCGTTAATCATATTTTCTCCATTATTCCATACAAATAAAAAAGGGAATTATTTTGTGTTTAATTTGTGTCCTTTCTTTGACCTTATACGGTACAAACAATTGAAAAACATACACTTATTTGAAAAGGAAACAAAAAATAGCTTTGTATTGTTATAATTTATTCCTTCTTTTTTCATCATGCGGAATTTATTAAAGAAAAAATATATCTACGAACTCCGTAATTATAGCGGATGCCCGCTTGCGTATGCATCCATGCTGTAGTTTGTATCGCTTATGTCAAATAACAAAGTCGCAAAAGATACGAAAGTATCAACCGATTGCTTGAAAACACCTGTCATTCACGCAAGATAACTTACAAGATGCAAAGTGACCAAGATTTACTGTATCCCTTTTATCTATAAGATGGTATCTCACAAATAAAAATCAATAATATAAAATAATTCACCGTGTGTGCAAATGATGGTCTTTTCACTAGCATGGATTACAAAAGTATTGTTAGGTATTCTTGAGTACAATATTTGCATTGGAAACATCAATTATTATTACATTTTGAAAATAAATAGAAGCAAGGATGATGAAGAAACACAACTGGCCGCAGCAATAAACATCTTGCTTAATCTTACCGAAAGGATTCCAAATACAAATGGTTATTTTATTACAAAGCAAATCAGTAATGGAAACTGACTTTGCTATCTGTAAGTGTCCAGATTGTTTTCTTATGCCGTCTTTCGACATAATGAAGCCAAGTTTGTTTCCTGCGGATTCTTTTAAGTGTGCCACGTTCTGTTTCTTTAATAAAGTCGGTTGACATAGGGAAGCCAACTTTGATTACTTTTTACCTCTATTAACGGGAATTTTCAAAAAAAATCAAAGCAATGGAATAGTTTTGAAAGTGACACAATCTATTGCGTTTTGCACGCATATTGATATAGTAAATTAGTTTTCAGTAGTTTCATTTAAATGTTCTTTATCCATAGTTTATAGTATTTTATTTCTAGACAAAAATAAGAATGTACTTCTAGTTGATGTCACAAATGCATGCCATTGGCGGTTGTCGTCCTCTATAGGTGGGAAATCGTAATTAAGGGGAAGTAACAGCTTTCTATACTTGTACTTCGAGTAATTAAATTATTATTTCTTCTTAACACGTGACAATTGTATTTTATTCTTTCGTGGGAGTATAACTACTTTCAATCGTGTAATGAAAATCTGATGTAAAATGAAAAATGTTGGAGTATGGCCGGTGACCTTTAAAAAGCATATAATCTGCCAAGCACGGAAAAGGGTTTGAAGTGACTGTAAACATCACACAATTTTTTTGGAAGCAAAAATCAATTGGAAGCTAAAATTTCCTGAAATCCTACATAAAAATCAATCATACGGCTGAGATACTTGATATTTACATCAACGAAGATGATACGAATTACGAATGCAAAATAATAAGGCTGTTGTAAAGACAAAACATATTCACTGAAAAAATTAAAGAAATATTGTTGGTGCCTTCTATTTTATATCTAATTTCGTGCACAGAAGCCTTTGCTATTCTAGATCGCTTGCTATATGATTTTGGAAAACGACTAACATTGTCATGAACAAGAAAAATATGGACTGTATCATCATTAATATAATATGATATAATTGAAGCTTATTTAGCTTTAATATCAATATAAGGTTTACCTTGACTTGATTATATAAGCAAGAGTTGCCTAAGCCTAAATTATTATTAAATTTCTGAATGTGTTTAGAATTAATGTTGGTATTATCTATCTGGTTTTGTTTCACCATTATACACTATTCATTTTTTACTATTATTTGATGTAAAAATACTGCAATGGAAACAACAAAAATGTTTTTCACTTATAACATGAGATTTATTAAATGGAAGGCTATTTTCTGAACGGTCTCGGAGAATCTGGATATGTGAGAAAGCTTGCCAGTAGCTTCTCGTGGGTTGGTGGTTCTTTCCGGTGATTTCCCGGTTTCTTCCTCCACCGTTAAAACATACATACATATATATATATATATATATATATATATATATATATATATATATATATATATATATATATATATATATATATATATATATATATATATATATATATATATATATATATATATATATATATATATATATTCTGAATTTCCATCCTGTCAGCGACTAAGTAGGTAAAATCATCTGGAAACACTGGAACATCGTGGAATCCTCTGATGTACTAAAGAAAAAATAATCCTGCCAAACAGGACTGTAGTATCATACCTGAGACCACAAAAATCTCAAGTACATCCTAGTCAGGGCGAAGCTAATGCCAATCGTTAGACAAAACCACCAATTGAATCTGGCCCATGTGGCCATAAACGGTACAAAACCTGTCACCATATGATAGAGACCAGGACATTCACTATCACATTGACTAGGGAAAAACTAAAGTCACATGATCCAAACAAAACGTGCAAAGCAGAGAATGTAATTTGTTTCATCACATGTAAGATCTGTAGTATTCTGTATGTCCTAAAAATTGAAAAGCTACACAAAGGAATAAATCTTCACTGCTCTGATTAGATAACAAAGAAGCTGTACAGAAGCCCGGTCGAAGAACACTTCTCCTACCTTGGCCACAGTTTCAGTGATATAACATGTATTGCAATTACTCACAACCCCAACTGGAGTTCCCAAATCATTGAAGGAAAAGGAATCTTACAGGATACGCCGCCTTAGGACATTGAAACCAAGCGGTTTAAACCAAGAAGACTAAAAAATAGAGCCATGCACAAATTAAGTTATATTTTCCAGCAGACACATTTGGTTTTAAATAATTATTTGAATTTGGTTAATGGCCTATGAATACTACAATAATAATAAAATATCGGGATATAATTTGAGCTTATATAAATTTACATAAAGCAACATATATAGCAGCAGGGAGGGCGAACCCTACAAATTTTTGCGACAAAATCGATTAAAGCCTCAGAATGCCAAATGGAGCCTTCCTACGAAATCTCATATTTTAACCAAAAAAAAAAAATAAAGACCCCATTTTACAAATGGAGCCTTAGCGATTTTGTCGCAAATACATTGTCATAACCACCCTCAAAATTGCTGCCATCTACGTCGCAAATATGTTGTCATCTCGCCCCTCCCTGCTGCTGATTAATACAAATGATTTGTTAGCTTTTCACAAACAGACTAATCGATAATACTTCACCACGTAGATCAATTAAATTATTTGACTGATCGGTGAGTGTAAAATTAATTCTAGTTAGCGAATCATTTTGACATTGCATATAGACTGGATTAGTCGGATTCTCAACAATTAAAAATCCTTGGGGGGGCTGTTGGTGCAAATGAATAAAGAATGTAACCTTGTCGGGCTTGATTTGATTGTTCCATATTAATTTGATAACTTCCTTCGATTACATCACACGTTAAATTAAGTGCGATCACTGATGAAATGTCCACATTGTTCGGTGCGATATGTCTACCGTCGCCGTCGGGAGAATTATTATGAGTGAGGATAGTAGGACTTGGCTGGCTATCTTTCCATGATTGATAAATTTTATTAAATCCTTCGTCGATGGCAGTTCTGAGTTTTTTCTTTAACTCGGGAACGTTATATCCTGGTAATTTATAATTTGGATTTTCATTTATATTTTTTTTATAATCTTGGGCTGAGCTAGTTTTTGAAATCGGGCTATTTTCATCAGTGAAGAGATTAGTAATCCTCAAATTAAATATTTCCATATCATCGAAGATTTTATTACCCGCAGCGACTACACTAGTAAACTCAGCTTGTGTAAGAAAGCCAGATCTTAACGAGGGTAATAACAACAAAAAATCATTATTCATTCTATCAAGGATGTGATCTTTAATATCTACAAATGTTGGACTTGTACCATGCATTTCCAAAATTTCGTCCTCTCGTATAATATAATCATTAAAAAGTGGAATTATCCATGCATCCTCACCATATTGATCCTTATATCGATATCTTTTTGTGAAGATTATATCCTCGAATTTTTTATAAGATTTTGATGGATTTTCAGGTCCTATTTCATCAGTGACGTAATCAGATTTTACAGGCTCGGGCGTGGAATTACCAGTATTTCTAGGTGGATCTTCGGGCCATCCTAATACTGTTCTTATTGCACTGTTATAAATATCTACAACATACCCAGGAGAGCCTATTTCAATTGTAGATGATAGTGTTGGTTCATGAACTGTTATCGCAATTTTTGATTCTTTTCTAGTAATGGATTTTATTCTACGTTGTAATTCATTATTAATTTGCTCAATTTGATAGGATCCAGTTGGTATTGAAACAACGTTCCAATCTGGAGTGTCATCTTTTTTATTCCTATATGCAAACACCAAAGAATTATTAGGTCTCTGACCACCAAATGAAACCGATCTGATATTAGGCCAACTATGATACACTCGTAATTTTGCCAACGCGATTTCCTTTACTGAAACAGGTGAAAGAAAATTCACACTGAATTTAGGGTTTGTTGACGATATTGATATCATGCTTGTTTTCCGCGGAGTGGTATTTTCTGCTATCCGCTGAAGTAGTTGAATCTCTTGCGACATTATTATTATTATTTACAATGTCTAATTTTGCAATAGATGAAAAAACGCTAGCGTTTATAATCGTAGTATCATAAATAAGTATCATCACGGAGAATTCGTCTTCGGTAATTATCGTATCATCAATCGATGATGACATCAACGAGGATAATTGTGAGTAACCGTTAGATACTGCTTGATGTTTTACTATATAGTCGTTAAGTTTTTCTTGAGAACACGATGATATTTTTTTAGTAATAGCATTTGCAATTCCAGCAAATGTTCTCACCGCGGAAATAGCAATTGGGACAGCAATCGGAGCTACCATTGTTACTGAAGATAGTATAATACCAGCACAGGCCATTATACCAGATACCGAGTATACTGTAACATCAATTGCGGTAATTCTCCTGCGATACTTTTTAATTTTTATTTCATACTCATCAATGAGTGTTTTGAGTTTCGTTAAA
This sequence comes from Potamilus streckersoni, assembly GCA_016746295.1. Taxonomy (NCBI): domain Eukaryota; kingdom Metazoa; phylum Mollusca; class Bivalvia; order Unionida; family Unionidae; genus Potamilus; species Potamilus streckersoni. The sequence goes on along the minus strand of JAEAOA010001377.1, from coordinate 1,538,715 downwards.
AACTCTTTGACGGTATCATAGCGATATTGCGATGACGGAATCATATTATTTTAAAATCTCAAGTGGTTTCTAATTGTTAAAAATTCTAATTTAGATCAGCTACAAACTCCATGTACCATACAAATGATGTCTTATTTAAATTAGGATCAATGCTTGTTATTGTAAACCGTTTGTATTCACCCACGTCAATAGTCGTTGAAATCACGTTGTTGTATCCATATGAAGTCGATGATGATATATTAAACTGATTCAGTGACACTATTGTTAATCGATAAATACCCTTGTTTGATACAGTGAGAGTTATTGTATTCTTTTTAGGTTCACAATCTAATGATCCTGAGAAAACTGTGTATACCATATTTATGATATTCCTCTCATGAGGAATCTTTATTTTTTTCAAGTAGCGGAAGATTGTCTGTTTTAAATTTTGTAATATCCTCGATAGATTTTTTAATATTATTAATGTTATCTCTAATAATATTAAATCCAGCATCATTAATATATTTAATATTGGATTTAATTTCATCAAAATTGGATTTAATTTCAGCGAGAGATGGAGAGGTTACCGCTGGTGTTCCAAAATATTTATTGATAATATTTCTACGAAGGGAAGTATACGTTGTTATATGTTTTTCAAGTTCGTCATTTAAATTTTTTAATGCATCTGTGATTGTAGAAACAAATACACCTGGTTTGAGTTTTCCATCATTTGAATATAACACTATTGTATCTTCAACGACGTCGCGTCTTCGTATTAAGACATCATCCAATGAAACATTACTAGATTTCAATTTGCCCTGTCGATCTTGAAATACAACTATTTCTCCAGGATCTACACTTGACAAATTTAATGTCTCGGCGATTTCATCTTCGATTATTTTTTTACATTTTCGACAGCTAATTTACTATCGGTTTCTGTTTTTTTTATTCTGATAAAGGTCGTCCCCAAATATCAATCATTATACGAAAACGCTAACGTTTTTCTAAATCATAACGCTATCGTTTTTGCCATTGCCTGCTAGTATATTCATTAACAACAACTTGTGGTGGTTTCCTTGGAAATCTAGATATCTCTGCAAGGACGTTTAATACTTCACGACCGCATATCGGTGGATAATTTAACTGTTGTGTTGGTAGCGTGGAATAAAAAATTGGAGATGACTTTGTTATTGTGGATATATATCGCATGAATTCTTTTGGTGGAGCTAAACCATATGAATCAAAATATACAATTCCACGTGGATCAATTGCATATGCGACCCAATGAGTTCCTTTTCCGCTGCTGTTATCAAGATTGATAATACCCGTTTCATTTTTCATTGGTTTTGACGGTAATTGATCTCTCATGAAAACTCCTCTAAAGTTTTTTATTGATAATGATTTTACAGCATCAATTAAATCAAAATTGGACATTGGTGAAAATCCTAGGGATTTTTCCACTAATAAACCGTTCCTGGTATTCTTAGGCCCGTGCCCTTGTACCAATTGTGTGGAGTTCCTGGTAGTCTTAGACCCTTTCCTTTTTTTATAGCCTTTCCCAGTAGCCTTTTTCAGGGCCATTCCTGCAGCAGTACCAACGGCTCCTAACGCTGCCGCCTTCGCAACCGCTGGGGCAGCCGCTGCAATCAATGCTGGAATAGCAGCTAACAGCGGAAACATACCACCTGATTTTATCATACTGGCGATTGCTGCTTTCGAAAAATCAATTTGAACTCCTCGTTTGTTCTTTAGCGCATCATTGAAATGCTTTATTTGACGATCTGTCAATGATAATTTATGTGCACCACCGGACATTTGAGTGGGTTTCAGGGTTATTGTAGTTCCACATTCTTTAGCCGACTTTGATTTCAATTTCTTGACCTGACCATCAGTCAACTGAACATTAACAATGCTATATGTCATTCTATTCTAAAACGTAATTTACACTTTTATTTGATCTTATTGTGAAAATCCTAACTACATGTTTGGAAAATCAAATGATTTTTGAAAACATTACATGTTTTCTACTGGTGCATCAATAAGTCTCATTCGTCCGCCAATTCCTTCTAACAACATTGATTTGTCACTGAGAATGACAGCAACAGCTCTATAATCAGCTATAGCAACAGGGCGTTGTACCCGAGCTTGGAAGTATATATCAACAACAGATTGTCTCATCATGTCAAGATGTTTCAATGAAAAGTAATAAATCGGATAGTGTTTTTCAAAATCAATTTCCGATATTTGCAAACCAGTATCAACATTTTGATCACGACCCATATACGACAATATTCTATGATATACACGTGCTACGTTGTTGTTATAATTAAGCTGTACAATCTCTGCTGGCTCTTGTTGTCCGTTTATTCTCAATGAAACTTCACTAACTCCTATTTTATCAAATATCATATGACTAGATACTTGATGACCCACTCGATTTGCATCCTGTAACGCTATAAAGATATGACGTGGAGCTGAAACACCCTGTTTTGATGCTAAATGCCATGTAAATGTGCCATCTACATTATCCTGCTTCGTATCAGTCGTTGTTGTTAGCCAACTTAGCAATGATTTTCCACCTGTGTCCATAAACGACAGTAATTGTTGCTCTATTGTAACTGCTGGTGTCAAGACGGGCATCCATAGAACCAATTTATTTAACATGACTTTCCCATCATCAGCACCATCAGCACGCCAGATTGCATCATTGTCATTTTCTTTTCGCACTAACACAACCGTATGCTTTGCTCCATAGATGACTTTTCTGACATTTCTACAGAATCCGAATATGTGATGTAACGGAATAGCACATGAAAACCGTCGATGCTGTCCTTTTAATGCTCCTTTTCGTGTTGCAAATCCTAGATTGAAATTATCATTGACCTTTTTTTAAAATGTCGAATTCATTGTCTGGTCTGATTTCACGGTCTGGATGATTTACAAGTTGTTGATCAACTTCTGCAGTAGCTCTCGCAGTTCGTACTTTAACAAATTGATAATGGTTCGGATGATCAGAAGTATCCTTAGCAAACATCATAGACGGACCAGCCGACCTTGTATAATCATCAGAATATCTCGCAAGTCCGATTATTGTTGTTGCAATATCAACATCTTGCTCTATTGATTCAATTTCTTTTCCATCAATGATATAAATTGAACTGTTAAATAGCGCCATAATGCCATTATTTACGAAACCACCTCGGGTATTTGGGTTATCTCCATATGGTGTATTAGCTGCTACATTTGTTACAAGCTGTCCTTCTACTTCAATAAATGCCTCACACGGCAAAAAGTATCTACTTGTATCTTGAACTTGAAGTTCAACTCTCCCCCGTTGATTAGGCTCTCTTGCAGGATAGGCATAATACTGATAGTTAATTTTAGAATCATCTTTATTTACCGGTGCTGCCATATCAAACGCTGGATCAGTAATTTTTTTAAATGCCATTTATACTAAAACGTTATCGTTTTTCTAAATGTAGTAATGCTATCATTTTCTTTTTCGTCTGACATTTTTACGATTTCCTCCAAGACCACTTCCCGCTATCATACTTGCAATATTACTACTATCTGGTGAAGTCATTGCTAATGATGCTAGTTTTTGTTCCACTGCGTTATTTATCACTTTACTGACATTTGCAGGAATCATTGTTGTTGTAGTTAGCGGTGTTGAAAGCATTTGTGGTGGTTTTCGTCCGAATCTAGATTTCACCAATGACGTTATTCTATTCTTTGCGGTAGAAAAGGCCGTTCCTGCAAGATCTCCAACAGCATTAATTCCCTTATTACGAATAACATCAATGGCTTTCATCGCTAATTGTTTAGCAACTGGTGCTACTTTTGGGGCTATTCTTGTGAATAAACCCGCTATGGTATTTCCAAGGCCGTCTCCATGGTATGCCTTATAAACGGGCAATCTTAAGTTTACTACATACACGTTTGTTGGTTTATTGTGATTATAGTGTACTATCATCTTATTTGAAATGACTTTGTAATTTCTAAATGCAAGCATTTCAGAAATTTCAATCGCCATAATAACCACTAAATTCCCCTGGAATTCCGTCCATTAACTCATCCAAGAGTTCTCGATACGTATGAATATCAATTATCCCACCTTGGAATAATCGTCTGCAAATATCAAATGCTTCATTAGTTATTTCGACTGAGTTATTCCCAGCTCGCTTACCTCCCATAAGAACCTCAAGTCGTGATATATCATTAATGATATTACTAGGACATATATGAGAATCATGATGAGAACTTCCATAACCCTCTCCTGAAGTATTTTCTGATTCGGAAACGTTTTGAATTTCTGGAGATTGTCGACCTCGACCTCGTCCTCGACCTTGTTGTTGTTCTTTTCATTGTTGTTGTTGCTGTTTTTTTAGTTCTTGTTGTTCTATACCATATCTATCAACTCCCATTTTAAAAGCTCTGTAATCCAATGTATTCTTATTTAAATGGCCGGGTTCATTTTTATTAATTTTATATATCCAATCCACCCAGTCATCTCGTTTTATTGTGTTTTTTTATACTCGTCTTTTAAAATTTCCTTCTGTTATAATATTTTTTTACAGCGAAGTACCAAATGACACATAGTCTTCATTTTTCAGCAATTGAATTCGTCTGATTTTTTCTATAGCTTCATCAGTGAATTTCTCGCTAAAAGGAACAATTTTTTTAGTGGAACCTTTTTCAATAGAATCACTAGCATCTTCAACGGCTTTATCATCAATATCAATATTACCCATTTGTTGTATTTCTCGCTGAGTTTGTAACTCACCTTAAAGCTGTTTTATCCCCTGCTGAGTTTTTTCAGTTTCTGTAGCAATCTTTCCCAATACATCAATAATAGGTACTGCTCCCTCTTTAGGGATGTCGCCGTATATAGCACGTTCTGTTGCAAGTTTCATATCTTTAGTGGCTTTAGTTACAGGGGCAAAAAGCTGTTCGCTCCCAATAGAAAAGACAGTCTGCGCTTGCTGTCTAAGTTGTAGTTTATCTCGCACGTTATCTCGAATTGGTATAAACTTTTTCAGTGATGCTAACCTCTCGCGGGCTAGTCTGGTAGTTAATGCTTCTGATGTCATTATTGGAAATGCTAACGTTTTTTCAATTGTGGGTTTCAATGCTTGCATCAATCAAACGTCTTATAGATTTCACTTTCAAAGCAATCTCTGACCGAACTTGGTATTGTTCCCCGAGTTTCTTTCTAATGGCTTCAACTATACTAAATAGCCGAATGAATACATTAATATCATTGTTATACAAAGAAACATTAACCGCTTTCTGGATTCTTTTTATCAGTGTATACATTTTAGGTAGGAGACATATCTTCCATGTTTCAATTGTATATTAATTTGTTCAAATTCATTCAAAAGTCTGTCTTCATTTAAAAATTCAGAAAGTACAATTCGTTGATTTCTTAAATTTGATATTTATGTGATGATAGATGTAATATCTTGAAATTCCATTTATTGAATATTATTACTAATGTATTTTCTTATCTTTAAAATATTTTTATATACAAAAAAAACAAAAACATATACAATGCCTGTCTCTTCCTCATTCGAGTTCCGAGGCAAGAAAGGCATACATTAAAGACTTATACAATACCTTAACTCCCCAATCGAGTTCAAGGGCGGGTTATATGGGTATTAGACGTGAAATCTTTACAAACATTGAACATATAACATGAAGCCTTATTTGGAAACCTCTTTCGCGCCAAACGACGTCAAGGAGGCCCAGAGGGGGGACAGCACATTCTTGGAACTCATTTAGTGCCTTCGCATTATATAAGCCCAAGGGCCACAAACATAGATCTCCCAATTGGAAGCTCTAACGTAACAAATGCTATATTAGGTCTTCCGGAAGATATGTTGTGGGGGGACAGTACATTACATATAGGATGATTATATATACAATGCGATTATATAGGATGATATATACAATGCGATTATATAGGATGATATATACAATGAGATGATAGGATGGTATATATACAATGCGATTATATAGGATGATATATATACAATGAGATGATAGGATGATATATATATATATATACAATGCGATTATATATATATATACTAGGGACAGTACATTACATTAGGATGATATATATATACAATGCGATTATATAGGATGGTTATATATACAATGAGATGATAGGGACAGTACAGGACGATACAAACATGAAACGACGGGGCGGACCTACACCCAATCTACCAATCAAAAGCAACCCAAGAAATTAAACATGGTTGCAGTTGAAAAAATTCAACCACACCATGTCAATGGCGTGGGAGTTTTGATTGGCAAATTGGGCTTCGTTTAAAGTCCCAAACTTATTACGGCTCATATTATATATAAGGTGATAATAAGACCAGTATCGATAAGCGAGTGTGTATTTATTTCCCTAGCATTTCATAGTGAAAATTGTGTAGTAATTTCAATGGAAGCTAAATATTTAAATAAAACATTAAAACAAGAAATACAACTGTTAAATAATAGCAATTTTTTTATTAATTTCTATAATATTACGATTAAATAATCGTAATAATAATGGATTTACATGACGATTTAACTCTGTCATGGGGGAATCCCTGTCAATTCAGGACCTGCTATTTCTTGAATGGTTCGAGAATGATATTTTTCTGTGTCATTGATAATTTTATTACATGTAGCGCTACCACACTAAAAAACTAAATTACATGTAATGCGCTTTACTATTTTGACCCTCACATACAATCTATTTTATTTATAATTACAAAGTAATTTCATTTTCATACAAAATCTAAACAGCGCTGTTAACGCTGTCTTTGTAATTGGGATTTTTAAAAAATCTATTAATAGAATCTTGACCCAGTGTCTTGTGTTACACGCGCGCGTTTCGGTACAATAACCATATTTACTATTTGTTTATGTGGCTGTTCCGGCTGTTCCAGTTATTGTCATTTACTTTTTTAATGCATATATACGTGGATATTGCGAATAAATATTGAAAAAAAATATGTGCACAATGATATTAACGCGCGAAAAGTTTTTAGCGTTTTGCCCTATGGAAAATCGACTACTTTGCCCTATGGTAATTGATCTGAATTGTAAAATCACGCAAAAATGACTAAAATAGCATAACGCACTATTGAGAGTTATCTTGTAAATAGAAAAACTTTATTCTATGTCCATTTTTCTTTGAGATAGCTGTTTGATAAATCCCTTCAGCAACTCTTTGTACTGAAGGAATACATATTCCAAAATATTTTCCTGCAGTATTCATTGATTGAAAAACTCTTTCTTCATTCGTCGTTGTATCAAATGATTTAACTCCCCTGCGTCGTTTTGAGTATTTCCATGTATTTCCTATTTCTGCATTCTCTCTTTGAGAAATGCATTGTAAATTGGAAATCGCGTTATTTAAGGGATTGGAGTCAATATGATCAATAACATTACCATCTTTAATCAATCCATAAAATGCTTCATAGACAATTCTGTGAACGTAATAGTTCTTTCTTCCAGCAGTAAATTGCAAGTATCCTTGATTATTAACAAAACCAATTGGCTTTTTCAGTCTGCGGTTTCTAAGATCACCATCAGCAGATATTTCATAATTAACAAGTATTGGATGTGGTATGAGTTCTTGCTCCATTTATATAATAATACTATTTGGTTTATTCATTATTTGCTTTAATTATAAATCTATTAATGTAGTCTTGAGGGCATTTATGATTTTGTCTTTGATAGAGTCATGGTTAGGGTCAATGATAGCGTTTTTTATTCGTTTATCATAATAACGTTTCAATTCTCTAAACCGCTTACCTCTACAATTGATACATAATTGTGATTTTCCTCTCACACCCACCCCACAATTTATGCATGGGGACGGGCCTGTCGAATTATTTCTGACACTCTGTAAGTGATGTCCACAGAATTCACCTCTACACGATTTATTGCATGGGGTTACTGATCCAATCATAAGCCATTTGCAATGATTCATTATATATAAACAAAATTTTCTATTTAAATACTTGTCTTATTTATATGAATGAAGAATTCAAGAGATTATCGGCAATCAAGCCTTGGAAAAATATTAAATTCAATCTTGATAGAACTCTCGAAGATGTACCAAAAGAGAGAATAAATAATAGAAGTCTGATTAGAAAAATACGAGATTGTGTTCATGAGTTTAAACAGGACGGTGCATCACACACCTGCTCAACATTTAGAATTGATGGTGTTGTTGATGCTAGAATGAATGATGAAACAGCAGCTATGATACTATTACAACTTGGCAATAAAAGGTATTTTCTCAGAGTGAAATTCATTATCAATTTAGAATCGGGCGATTGGGTTATAAGAGACAAATTTGAGCCAATTCTCAAAGATAAGACAACAGTCATTGTTAGCCGTGATTCCAGACCAGGGCTGTTAACTGGAATTGATAAACCATACTATGCAAAAGCGTATCCAGAAACAGCAATTGTTTACGGGATGTATCCGTTAAATAAGAAACCTGACATTGGAAAACTAGCACCAATGAAACAGTCAACGTCAGTGGAAAAACCACTCAATTGTGTGGCACAACGTCTCATAGAACACTTTACGAATGCACTCCGTGGGAATAAATTAACCGATCTAATACGTAAAAAAATAGATCAATGGAAGCTAACAGTGAAAGAGAACGGATCAACTATTTCCGATATAGCTAGATTGGAAAAGTCGTTGAGATTTCCGATAACCGTTTCAACGATAACTGGCGAAGTATTATACGAATCGAAATACAATAAAAACGGAGCTCCAATCAAAATTATTGATCATAACAAACACGCATGGACATCCGCGGTTACAATATTCCCGCGAGACAGAACAGTGAAGTATATCCCAGAAGAATTTACCAAGGATGGCATTCTCACTGAAGAAAGATTATTCGATGCTATTGCTAGTTTGTGTAAAAACGACCCTGTATCAGTATGGCTACTTCATAGTTTTGAAGATGAAGAATGTCAATTCAATCAATTTGTGAAACCTAACGGTGAATTATATCGTACTGAAAGTCTACATAATAAGATGAAAAATCTAGCAATAAGTCTCAGTGAAAACGCTAGCGTTTTTAATGAAAAATCCGACGATTACGAACAGTTACTTACAAATTGTTTTACAATTCCATCGGCTGCAGCTTATTTTGCAAGAAAGAAAAATAATTGAAAACCAACACGAAAAGAGTTTTTACAGGATGTTCAATCCAGCTGTCTGGAATATTATCATGGCGGTCTATGCAACGTTAAGTACAATCGTGAAAGTATGATATCAGTTGATATCGTTGCCTGTTATCCAGGAAGTTTTCTAGGATATGGCTTCGCTGGTGAGTATTTTAAACTGTTTGGACATCCCACACATGAAATGACTCGCGTTGCTATTAATGGACCACTGCCTGATTTTGATTTGACCGGTTTTGCTTGCGTAGTATCATTTGAATTCGCTGAAGGACTTCATCCGTGTTGTTATGTTTGGATTGGTAGACATATGGCTGAAAGGATGTGGTTACCAATAGTGTAATTGCGATATATGATTGATTGTAAAATGTTAGTTTCGTTGATTGTCAGCGAAGCGATTATCTCATATCAAAAACAAACCAATGTCTGGTTACCAGAACCAGAATGTCTTGATAGTATAATCGATAAGTCTAGAAAACATAATTGATGCTGACGATGAGTACATCATTGAATGGTCCAAAAAAATAATTAATCAACGAAATAGTGAAGCAAAGGATCTTGGCCGAAGAATAATCGGTAAATTTACACAAGGTGGAAAAAAATTCAACTTTAAAAGACAATCCTCACGATTGATTATAGATGATGCCGAATACGACTTCGTTATTAAAGATGCAGTAGAGAAAAATAGATACGCAAATTGTAAAACAGCCTTTTTGTCCAATAAAACAAAGTTAGGTAGAATTGTTACTTACAGTGATGGAGAAAGCTCTGCATATCTTCATTTAAGGGCTTCTATGCTGGGTTATGCATCTATCAATTTATTTGCAATGATAAATAGATTTCCTGGTATAGCAGTTAGAGTTGCAATTGATTCAATGTATGTCGATAAAAAATATATCAAAGAGGTAACTAAATTTACTAATAGCGAAGAGACATGGGAACATGGCGAATTAAACATGAAATACAATGCAATTATTCTGAATCAGCAGACGTTGAGATTAAAAGCAGTTACCTGAAGAACGATAATTCTATCAGTGAAAAATCCGAAGGATTTTCTATGTCTAAAGCACCACCGATATCAGATCCAATTTGTAGATATAAAACAGTTTATTTAAACGGTTGTGGTGGATCTGGAAAGACAACACGTGCGATAGAATTATATCGAGAGAGAACGTCCATGATTGTACTCACACCAACTCATAGACTAGCGAGAGAGATCAAACAACGAAATGTTGAAGCTTGCACGTATCATAGTTTTTTCGATACAAGGGTGATGCTTGGACTCCTGAGCGAATGGGTGAGAAATTTATTCCAGCGGTTATTATTTGGGATGAAGCATGTACTTTTTCAGAAGATGTATTAAAAATGTTTCTTGATTGGTTATTGCAAAAAAATACAAAAGTTATATTGTGCGGCGATCATGGTCAACCACCACCATTTGTTGGTAGAAGTCCACATAATTGGTTAAAAGGATTTGTTGATTATTACGAAGAAATTGATACTGACTATAGAGCACTCGATGAGCAGTTACGTGAGTTTAAAAAACTAATTAGATTACAACCCGATAGAATTCAATGTGAAGTAGCGCGTGAAATAATTTCTGAAACGTCTATGAATGATTTTTGGGAAACATGGAGACCAGATGATTTTGTAGTAGCAAGTAGAAAGATAGTCAGAGACGCACTTCAGAAAAAGTTGTTTGAGCTACACAAGAAAAAATTCCCAACGTTTCCAGTACCGTTGTGTTATAGACCATTGGATACACGAAAGCAGAATATTGAAGTTGAAATTCCAGGCCAGACGGAGAAACAGATTCTAGTGTTAAATGATATTGTGTTAGTTGATATCAATACTGTAGAAGATGCATTATGCGCTGACAAATCACCATGGACGCTTGGTTATGTAACAACAATACACTCGTCACAAGGATTGACCATCACGGATACAATTGTTTGGATAGTTGATAATCGCATTGAATGGTCAAATTTAGTCTATCTCGCAGTGTCCAGAGTACTACGAATAAATCAACTACGAAGGATTGTTTTCGATGATGATTTTAATGCAAACGATGATAACACTGATATTAGCATCATTAATAAAAAAACTCTCTGGTTACAAACAGCAGGACAAAAAAAACAACGAGAATTTGATATTGATGCTGAAGTAATAATCGCATTAAAAGAACAACAGAATAATCACTGCGCCAGTTGCAATTGTATAATGCACTGGCAGTATTCGGATAAAGACCCTCGACAATTCACCGTAGACAGAAAAAATAACAGTCTTGGTCATGTCAGAAACAATGTGATGTTGACCTGTCGTGAGTGTAATAGACGTAACGGAGCTAGTTAAGACCATGTGGCGGTAATTGAGTATCGTCCGGAATGACTTGTAGTTGTTCGCGTGTAAAACCACGCTGAGGTGCAGTTGAATCCAATCTGTAGATTGTAGGTCTACCAGTTGATCGCGTTATGGTTGAAATTTTATGCGTAGTAACACTCCATATAGGATCAGTAGCTCTTCTTTTACCACCTTCAAGCTCTCCTGGTTCGTATAAATATCTCACAGTAACATCACCGAGAAGTGGCTGAGTGCTAACCCGCTGTGGTTGTTCGGGAATATATATTTTTTTATTGCAATATTTGGTTTCATATTAATAGTTCGAGTAATCTCGTTATTTAACGCTGCAACTACACTCGGTAACCCTTGGACCCATACACGAGATCGTTTTTCTTGGATGAATTCTTTTGCATATTAATATCCAAATAACCGTTCTGCAAGAGTTCGATTAAATCGTTCTACAATTGCCTGATCACGATGCAACGCAGTATGTCCCCGTCGTATTGTAACATTACGAGTTTTCATTGTTGATAGAACAGCACCTTGAAACTCTTTGCCAGGATCAACTTGTAATAGATTTGGCCATTTTAGAGGACCTCGTCTATAAATCCTTTCAAATGCAGAAGCGACTTCTGAAGCTGACTTTGTTTTTAATGGTTCTGCTTGTTTAAATCGACTCGCAATATCAACTGCAGTTAGCGCGTATTTGTAACCATGGTCATGTGGTAAAAACAATAAATCAGCCTGATGAACTTCATTGGGTACGGTAACATCAAAATGAGAATAATTAATTTGTTTAAGCGGTGGTAGATAAATTTGCCATATAGCTTGTTTGGATAACCAATCGTTCGCAGTGGACTTTTTCACTTTTGCAACGTTAGCGAATTTACTGATTGCTGCTTTACCCTTCCAGTATCCTTTCGGAGAATAATAAATAGATTTCATACTATGAAAACACTAGTGTTTTTAATTACCAGCACCTAACACTAATTTGCCTTTCATAGCTGATTTGACCAACCATGAAGCCAATATTTCTTTGAAGGATTTATCAGGAATAGCATTTAACGCATGGATTAATTTTACATCCGCGAGATGTCTTTCTTGCAAATTATTGCTTTTGTATGCAACATCATGAGCATGACATGCCTTATCAATAGCATTTATCGGATACTCACCAGGCCGGGGCTGATTTTGATCATCAAGTCTGATATCTAATCTCGTTCGGGACCACAGTAACTATATCCTGGAAGGTGTTTTTCTCCGGGGTATTTTGCCCATGGGGTTCCGGGGAGTTTTCCAAGTTTTGCGGCAATATCCCCTCCGAGTTGCCTTTTTTTAAAAATCGAAATTTTTTTGTACCACATGTTACACACTTACCAGTAAGCACTAGTCTATTGTTTTTAGTTGTAATGGTTGTCTGATCGGTTGTATCAGTACGCTTTTTACATTTAACACAATATTGATCCATAATTTATATATAGCGTTATGAATATAATTGATTTTTCAGCGACTAAAAGAAGAGAACCGGTGAAACACCACGCAGCGCTTCCGAATTCTGTCCGTGCCATTATAATCGGACCATCTGGATCAGGCAAAACACAATTGCTGCTTAATTTGATAATGCGATTTATGAAGTGGGATAAATTATATTTAGTTGCCCCATCTGTAGATGATCAACGGTGCTATGAAGTGCTAAAAGATTATAATGAAAATGCATCAGAAATTAAAGGTGAAAGTGTAATTGACTTTATTACTGATATTAATGATGCACCATCAGTAGAAGATCTCGATGGAGACATAAACAATCTTGTAGTGTACGATGATGTAATGTTAGATAATCAAAAGAACCCTGCTAGAATATTTTCCCGAGTTAGGCATAAAAACACTGACGTGATATATGTCACTCAACGATATACTCAAATTCCAAAAGTGATTCGCGATAACTGCAATATTCTTGCTGTATTCAATGGCGTTGATACACATACGCTACGAAATATTTGGCAGACATGGTGTTCCGATATGGACTTCAATGGATTTAAAAATTACTTTAGTCATGCTCAGTCAGTCCCATATGGATTTATAACAATAAATTTACACGACCCTCGGTCACGATATCGTATTGGACTTGATCAAATATTTGGTTAAATAATTTGTATTGATCAGCAGCAGGGGGGCGAGATGACAACATATTTGCGACGTAGATGGCAGCAATTTTGAGGGTGGTTATGACAATGTATTTGCGACACAATCGCTAAGGTTCCATTTGTAAAATGGGGTCTTTATTTTTTTTTTTGGTTAAAATATGAGATTTCGTAGGAAGGCTCCATTTGGCATACTGAGGCTTTAATCGATTTTGTCGCAAAAATTTGTAGGGTTCGCCCTCCCTGCTGCTTATATCGTTATGATTCGTAGATTGCTAAGTCAATGAGATTATTTTCAGGCATCCGCGACAAGTTAACTAGCTGAAACAATAAATTTAAAGGTTTAATTTCTGTAGAAACAGTTTTGTAAAGCTTTGTAAACACAGCGGTTTTATGTGTGTTATCTTTGTTTTCTTGTCAATATTTTGTATTTGCGTTGAAAAAAAGACTGATTAAGAATCGACACCGCACATGCATGCTAGAAATAGTTTTGCACTGTTTTTTGTCAGTTAATAGAATTTGTTAAAGTTTTACTGTAAAGCAATTTGATATACCAATGCTATCTGTATGTCAAATTGTTATCCGACCGTTTTAGAGACCGTTTTTAGTTGATTATATATCAATGATGAATTTCCACATATTAATCATTAGTGACACATGCATAAAAAGACAAAAAGTATTAAACCTGGAAGTAGAAATTACACCAAGTAATCTACAATAATATGGTTAATTGTAACGCTACGTGTGCACTTTCCTTTGGATTTATCTATAGTGTTTATCAATGATACACAGTTGCAAACCAAGCCCACCTTATACAGTAAATTACTCGGTTACGAAGTATACATAGGCCTACTGGAGCAGCAGAGAGGGTGAACAGACAACTTTGCCTGAGACGTTTATTAAAAAAAATAAAGGTTCATGCAGAGGCTGATTAAAAAAATACGTCAACAACGCTAAACCAAAGTCTCTATCTTTGTTATTTCCACACGATTATGTATTTAATCGTATAATAAAGCCTTTGGTAAGCTTATTTTTGTTGACGTATTTTTATGATTTTATAAGGCGATTTTGTTTACTCGTAAAGCGACTCAATTGTTGTCCTTCACCCTCCCTGCTGCTATGAATTAAACAGGCGTTATAAATATTATTAATAATGTGTATTGGAGAAAGACACTCAACTAAATTAGCTCAAGAGCGACTAGAGGTAATTAAAAAATATCTACCTGTTCGTGATTCTGATAAGCAACAACTACAATCGCGTCAGGAATCTCAAGTTAAATTTGAGGAGGATACAAAACAATTATTTAAACCTATCACTGAGACCACTAAATGTATTCAGCCTGTGTTAGAGAAAACAGCTGAAGCAAATGAAAAAATATCAAAAAGAACTAAGAAAACAAAAACGATTCTTGGAAAAACTTCCAGAAGAAATAGCTGTTGCGATGCCAGTCCTGGAAATACCTGATGATGCATACTAGGCAGAAGAAGGTGTTGAAGCACTAGTCACTGAACCAGAAGATGAATTAATAGATGAATTTAATGAAGAAACTGGTACGGTATTTAATAACCTAAACATAGGACAATGAGCTGAATTTGCTTTGGATAGTTTTAGTCAAAGAGGTAAATTAAAGAAAACTGAACACGCTAAAGATATAAAAACAGTGAACAATGGCAAAAATCATTTTATCGCATACTCATGAATGTTAAACAAGCTAGAGCTGATGAACCATTTTATCAGGATTATGTTAAGGCAATTAATAAATTAAAAGAATCAAGAAAAGAGGAGAAAAAGCAAAGTAACAAACCTCCAAAACAAAAAGAACCAAAACCATTTGAGCAATCACTTCGTGATTATCCAGTACCCCCAAAAACACCATCAAAACCAATTAAAAAACCACCACCGAATCCAAGTGAAGAAGAAGGGGAATTTCAAGACCATCCTGGTGCAACTGGAAGTGGTCTTATTACTTGTCCCAATAATGTCCTTGCTGGTGTTGAACGACTAGAAAACCTCATTGGAGGAAAACGAGCTGGCAGTAATTTCCCAGATATTATTAATGAAGCAGCGGATATTTGTAAACGATTATTTAGAGGTGGTATTATGGACATCGATGTGTATCAGTCTCTCATTAATGAAATTGCTGATGATTATTATAGTGAATAAGTCACAGTGATTAGATACAATTAGTGATAAAGTCAATTAATAATAAAATGATTGTGCATGGTGCTCAACGTGGACCTACCATGGTTAGGGTAATAAACTCTCGATTACCAGTAAACAAAGCAACCTATAGAGATGGACTAGGTGAAATTGTTCAGGGTCTATTTAGAAGAATAGCCCCAAAAGCAATACCTATTGCAAAGCAGCTGGGTATGAAAGCTATTGATGTTGTTCGTGAAAAAAAGGTATAGACGCTGCTCGTAACCTTGCTAGCAAAGCATTCTCAGCGATCAAAGATAGACTAACGCGATTAGTACGCAAACCACAACCCGTCCGAACTCAACCAGTGAAATTGCCCAGCACTGAAGTGATGCCCTCAAGTGTAAGCAAAATAATAAATCAAGCCGCTAATCAAAAACTAGCGGAGTTTGTTGACGTCCCAGTGTCGGAAAAGGAAAGAAAAATATCACCGCTAGTCTGATAGCAGGAAGTGGTCTCACTTCCCGAAGTGATCTTCGTGTTAGACGAATATGATAAAAATAAAGATGTTCAAGCGTGTAAGTGAACCTCCATTTGACATGGACGCACCGGTTCTCAAAGATTAGTCTGTGCGCGATTATCAGTATTATTCTTATGATTCACGAATACCAGATCAGCGTTGACGAATTGAACTACCGGTTCAGGATACAAGCAGCTGGTCCATCAATGATGTTTGCAAAGGATAAAACTGATTTTCCAGAAAATAGTAACGTGACTATTGGTAATGTGAGAGCTGCAGGAGGAGCTGCTTATACACCTACAGTATTGTCGATGAATGCAAATTTTAACTTAGTATTTGCAGTGAGTAAAGCAATGTTAAAAGGTGATAGAAGAACATTTTCATGTGCAATTCCACATATCCTTGGATTCTGCAGACATGTACGAAGGGTTGTTTTTGGAGCTAAACATACAATTTTACTCGTGCGAAAAAGCACTGATAATGATGCAATATGGAAAACTATTGGTGATCCTAGTAGAATAATGCTTACAAAACTTTCCTTATGGATGCTAAGGATGACTCCATCAACATCTGAAGAAGACCGGTTGCTATCTTTCATGTGTCAAAGCGGTAAATCAAGGTTATCATGGTTAACAATGACCACATATGCTATCCAGAGTAATATTAACGGTTTATTCACATGGCAAATAGCTTTTCAGCAAGGTGTTTCTGCACCAAGACATATATTTATTGCATTACAAGATGCTGCACGAGTAAACGATCAAAATGAAAATATTATGGTATTTGACAAACTCGGTATTACTGAGGTTTCATTAAGAATAAATGGACATCAAGAACCATCCGAGGATATTTTGTTGAATTTCGATCAAAATCATGTAGCACGTGCGTATCATCGTCTTATGTCGTTTATGGGACGTGATCAAAACATTGATACTGGTTTACAAATATAACAACTAGATTTACAACTCTGTATCCGATTTATTACTTTTCGCTGGAACATTTAGATTTAACCAGACAATCAGTAGTTGATATACATTTTCTAGCTCGTGTCAATAGAGATGCTGGAGTCATTGTAAATTATAGAGCAATTGCCGTTATACTTAGCGATAAATCAATATTACTCGAAGGTGTTGGTAGAGGAATGAGAGTCATAGATGCGCCAGTAGAGACCATGTAATCAGGTCGCTCATAATGTTAATAATATCATATCATCACGTTAGTGTGAGTCTGACTCCTGGTCAGACCAAAAGACTGCAATCAGCATCAAACAATACCTGTCGAATAAAAATATCGTTGAAAAAAGAACATATTAGCGGTTCAAATAAATTATCGTTGACCGATCAACAATTGTAAAACTTTAATGAAGCAAACAATCAAATAAAGGCGACAAACTTAATATTGCAGGCGCTATCAAAGATACTTTAAAAAGGGTGGTATATTTCCACTTCTCGCAGCTATACCAGCATTAATAGCCGCTGCAGCCCCTCCGGTTTCAAAAGGTGCTGCGTTAGGCGCTGTTGGAAATGCTGCTTGAATGGCATTAAAGAAAGCAACTGGACAAGAAATAAAAAAAGTGAAAAGGTCTCAGATTACCAGGAACCCCGCCTTCATGATATGGAAAAGGTCTAAGACTTCCGGGGACCCTGCATTCATGGTACGGAAAAGGTCTAAGACTAGGAAGAGTTCGATGATAGTTTCACTATCAAATTTTGATTTACTCGATGCTGCTAAAAAACTAAATATAAAAAATTTCAAAGGAGTTTTTATGCGCGATCAATTACCAAAACAACCTAATAAAAACGAAACTAGTATTTTTAATCTTGAATAAAACTCTGGATCTGGTACGCATTAGGTAGCGCATGCAATTGATCCATGTGGAATTATCTATTTTGATTCATATGGATTAGCGCCACAAAAAGAATGTCTTCATTATGTCAGTAATAATACTGCTCCAATCTGCTATTCGACGCTACCAACACAAACATTAATTGATCCACCAATATGTGGTCGTGAAGTACATAATGTGCCTGATGCTGTATCCCTAGCACCGCAAGGAAAGCCACATCATAAAGTCGTGCACTGTCACATTTGAACAGACATCGATTACTAAATTTGTAGATATTTACGGAAGATCTGCTCGCGGTAAAGCTCAGCAGCAAGTTCATTTATCTAAATATGTAACCCTCGATCAACTCAGAAATGAGATTGATGATTTATTAAATATTACAAGTGTGGATCAAAATGAAGTGGTTGTTTTTTCAGGGCAAAAAAGGACGATTAAAGACAAGCAATATACAACTGCCAGTCGTACTTATACGAATTCCTACTGCAGTTGCTGATAATATCGTAACTTTTACTGATTAGGGTAAAATACAGGATTCCGGTAAGTCAGTTAACGATTATGTCAAGACGACTGGCGGTGTATTTAGTGGAGACGTTATTATGAACAAAAATAAAATTACCGATCTTGGATGTCCAACCACAGATAGTGATGCTGCTACAAATAAATACGTCGATGATAAAGAGATTCCAATAACGGCTTCGTTAACGACAATCAATGATGGAGTTGCTGCATTTAGAACTGAGTTCCCTAATCACATACAAATGTTTCTAAATTTTCGTAGAAATATAAACAAAACTAATAACGAATTTTTGGGAAGTCCACCAAATGTTGATATAAAACTTACTGATATAAACACAAAACTCAACGATATTATTAGTGGAATTCCTGAATAAAATTCCTCACAAACGGATCATTAACATCGTCCAAGTCGTCGGATCAGGCGCAGCTACATGAACACAACGAAATAAAACCATCAAACAAACTACGGAGGTGGCTGGTATATATAGATTGTCTGTGTTTAGCGTTGCAGAATTTAACATACCACATCTTCATTAGCTAATCAATTGTCTAAAACTGTATCTGTAATGTTGGATAAAGATTCTGAAGAAACGTTCACATTCGAATCGTTGGATAGAAATTTGGCATCCGCTAATTACCAGTGGTGTCTGAAATTTGTAACTAAAGCTCCCATTTTAGTTAATTAAATGACAACGTCATAAGAATAATGAAAACAATGATAGAGTCACTCATTGACGTTCAACGTCACAGATATTTTCAAGCGTGTAAGTGTCAGATTGAACTAAAAAATATGATGACGAATACACGTTGAAAGTAAACAAATATCGCAGACGCATGGTTGTTATCGATATAGTAGTTTACTCGGTTTCTGCTGTTGTTGCTGGAGCTAGGTTATTATTATCAACGTTAACTATGACTTCTCCTGCGGTTTTAACGATTGTCGTTTCTGCAATAACAAC
Organism: Potamilus streckersoni; assembly: GCA_016746295.1. NCBI lineage: Eukaryota > Metazoa > Mollusca > Bivalvia > Unionida > Unionidae > Potamilus > Potamilus streckersoni. The sequence goes on along the minus strand of JAEAOA010001377.1, from coordinate 1,519,065 downwards.
AACATGTGCAGGTATTATCAGTATTATTGTTAAAAAATATCTACATGCACGAGTGATAACTTACGCGAGTACATGATGAAATTACACACAGCAACACCCGCCTATACTAAATTATGCTCGCATCTTTCCTTGTACCTCAGTGATGGTAAAATATCTGATGAGGAGTTCGTTACGATAATGAAAACCTACGATGAAGCATTTGTAACAGAAAATAATGCAATCTCTAGTGACAATAGCGGAAAGATGGAGAATTAAATAATAAAGATAACAATAATGGCTGAGTATTTGACATCGTCAAGGGAATTTTTGCAACAGATCGTCACTAATACAACTCCTTCAAAAACTACTATGATATCAGGAAGTTCGACCAGCCTTAATTTAGCGTTAACGTTCCAACTGCAATTCCAGGAAAAGAAATTGCATTGGCTCAACTGCGCGTTTATAATAGCTGGCCAAATAGCAGATCAAAACCATTCGGTGGATTACCAGCAAATAATTCACTGGTATTTGATAATAAGAATAAGCCGAATGGAACACCTGATTGGCAAGTTATAATTTCAACTGTTAGTTATCAAATAGAGGAGATTAATGACGAGTTCCAAAGCAGAATAAAATCTATAACCGGAAAAGAATCAAAGATAGCTATCACTGTTTAAAAACCAACACGATCAGCGGTAATTGAAGTAAATTCCCCTCACTACCTCGTAGATATATATCAGGGTTTGATCAGATCAGTGTTAGGATGGCCTGAAACTGTTTATCAATGTCCACCAGAACCAACTAAAAATGAGTTGAAAACGAGTGATAAAACAATTAATTAAAAATCCCGAATACCGAAAAGAGAATCCATAGTACTCTATGTTATTTGATTATGATTCAAACGACGATAGACATTATTTTACCGATTTTGATGGTAAAAGTATCCCCTGGATATTTAGATCAGCATTTACTAATATCATATACCCCAAGACGCAACATACTAAAGATATTGTTGATGAAGAATTTTTAAGAAATTTTTAGATGCTCTTAAGCCTGAATACGATAAATCATTTAATTATTTAAGAAATTTACTTACTTCATTATCACAGCATTATGATCATAATGTAAAGCAGCAAATAATTGAGTCAATAAAACACTTAAATGGTATATTATTCGATTTGTACATCGCCAATCGAAGTATTATAAATGTTGCAACAACAACACCCAATAATCATTACACAGATCTAGAATCTAAGAAAATATTTCTTAATCATTAAAAAATAAAGAAAAGGACTTACAAGCATTTATTATACCAGTTCTAAATAACACTGAAGTTAAGAAATTGTTAAATGATCTTATTGAAGAATATTATCCGGGAGTAATTTAATCATGCAGAAAATTAGCTCCACCACCGTCTATACTAAAACAACAACAACCCGTTTGGTGCCGGCAGTCATATATCGCCAGGCATTGATAACAGAACAAAAACAATCGCTGTCAATCTCGTTTGCGACCTTGTGGATGGAAGTTTTCAAATAGATCTTTCAAAGTCTACCCAGGCCCAGCAAGGTACATATTATACACATTCTAAACGCGCGAACACTTGGGTTATCTTATTGTATCAGAACCTATAAACCACGCATACTTGCTTGTTCATAATCCGTTATTATCAATAATACACTTCAAACTTACAGACCAAAACAATCACATCTTGGACACAAGAAATTAAGAGATAAATATAAATCTGTATGTGAGATCCTAATACGTTTTATGTCACAACGCGAAACAAAAAAATATTTTTGGTACTTGTCTATAGTACCAGATACATAATGGTTGGTCCGTATACAACACAGTTACAATATATATATATATATATATATATATATATATATATATATATATATATATATATATATATATATATATATATTGCATTTCCTTTAAAAATATGTAGTCTGGTGAAAGAGTAAATCTATTTTGGATTTTCAGTTGTTGTAATCTGTCAAAATCACATAGAATATTTTCAGCATTAATATTGTCAACATTAATACCGTTTTTTGTAATTATTATAATAGCAGAAACAATAACATATATATAATTTCAGTATTCATTATATATATATATATATATATATATATATATATATATATATATATATATATATATATATATATATATATATATATATATATATATATATATATATATATATATATATATATATATATATATAATATGAAAATTAGCAAAAATAGACCAGCATTAGGAGACACCCCAACACCCCAAGAACAAAATTTCTAAGTATAAGACGAATTATCAAATATCATCTAAATTTGGATCAGTGTATCTAAAATAAACAGAAGCGATGCCGATAAGGTCCACCTCCCGCCCACTTTGCCCGTCCACTTTGCCAAAGTGTAGACGATAAATTAGTTAATATATACTTAACAAAAACACAATGTGGCCACTTTACCCTACCCAGTTTACACTGCCCATTTTTCCTTCCAGTTCTCCTCCCCTCTAACCCCACCCCTACTCCCCACCCCTTTTTGTCTTTCACAGGTTACAAACTTTTACATGCATTTACATGTTTTGAACTCATGACCGCTGGTTTCATTGATCCGCACGTTACCTTCTGAGTTATACCACGCTGAAGTGTATAGGATAAATTAGTTAATATATACTTAACAAAAACACAATGTGCCCACTTTACACGCCCACTTTACATGCCCACTTTACACGCCCACATTTTATTTTAAAGATGGCGGTATTCTATTTTAACAATGGTATGGCATGGCTCTGTGGTTTCTGTTAAGACAATAGAACACTCATTTTTTCAATCTTTATTACACTATATACGAGAAGTGTATTAAACATAAGCATATTGTCTACATCTGTGTAAATACCACTGTTTATTATACAAAACCTATTTCTATTTGGCACTGTATAATATGTTTACAGAGTATGTTTTAACAGACGCTAAATTTCATTGTAAAATACAGATTCGTCTGTAAAATATATATTTGTCTGCTGGCTATATGGAGAAAATCTATAATAACTACAGTAATGTGATGTCTGAAGTGTTGGAATTCATAATGTGTTACTGATGCATCATTTTGCCTGTTTATAAGTGCTGAGCTAACCAATAATCAATAGTATCCACTTTGTAAATACTTACGGGTTATTTTATGCATAAACAAAAAATACAGTACGCGGATTTTATATAAACAATGGGTAAAGAATTATTTTATCAGGAGAGAATGAGTTACCGAATTAGCATTGAAAAAACCACAGGTTGGTTTGTAAAACTTTACTATGTTATCAATTATATGTGTATATAGTGAAGTGTGAACAAAGATCTTTGTTAAGTTAATCGTTATCGTTGGGTGAAAACCCCAAGGGTATTAACGGGAATTAGCATTAAGTTTTAAATTTGTTTGTCAAATACTGGCTTTTTCCATTTCATTTGCTCGTATGTGTAGATTTTTAAGAGCAAATTATGACTAAAAAACCAAACAAATCTAGTATTTGGTCAACAAATTTAAAACTTAATATTAATTCCCGTTAACCTTCCAGGGGTTTTGACCCAGCTAAAACGAGTAAACTCGACAAAAAACAATGATACAAGCGACCAAAATGCCTGAAAAATAGCGTAAAAAACAACAAATTGATTAAAAAATCAAACAAAATAAAATATATTTATATTCTGATATCCTTTCTGTGGGGTGAATATTTAGATCATTTTATGAGACAACATGTCCACAAATTACCATCATATCTTCAAGACACGACAGATTATCTTATAAAAAGCAAAGCTAGTGAACCATTACTGCCAGATACATTACTTGCTTCCTTAGACGTCACATCTTTGTACACCAACATACCGCACAATGAAGGGTTACAGGCATGTAGCGAAGCATGGGAAACAAGAACTGTAAACAATCCACCCACACACTTCTTAATCCAACTCCTGGAGCTTGTCCTAAAACTCAACAACTTTGAATTTAATGAAGAAAATTACCTACAAATCAATGGAACTGCAATGGGTACTAAAATGGCCCCTTCGTATGCTAGCATTTTCATGGGAAAACTTGAGGGAAAGCTCTTAGCATCGGTTGAGCGTACACCATACCAGTGGGTACGCTTTATCAATGATATAGAAATGAAGTGGCAGTATGGAAGAGAAAGTCTGGATGATTTCATATCAAAAGCAAACAACTTCCATCCTTCAATAAAATTCACGGCAGAAATTTCCAACTCAAACCATGTTTTCCTGGACACAACAACCAGACTGGTGGAAAACAAATTACACACAGACATCTACTCGAAACCAACCGACAAACACCAGTATCTTCTCCCAACCAGCTGTCATCCAAAACACTGCATTAAGAACATTACATATAGCCAGGCACTGAGGATACGCAGAATTTGCTCCGACGATGAAAGATTCCTAGAAAGGTCTGAAGAGCTGGATAAACATTTAATTTACCGAGGCTACGACAAAGACCTGATTGCGGAGGCAATCCAAAGGGCCAAACAAACAAACCGTGATGACCTACTCAGATATGGACAGAAAGAAAAGGTTGATAGGATACCATTTATTCTGACCTATCACCCAGACAATCCCAAAGTAGGTAAAATCATCGCAAACCACTGGCCAACCGTGCAATCGTCAGACATACTAAACCTAATACTTCCGAACAAACCTGTAGTAGCTTACAGGAGACCAAAAAACCTAAAGGACATCCTAGTCAGGACCAAGCTAACAACAATCGCTAGTCAAAACCAACCTAGTCAATCTGGACCCTGTGGCGATAAAATATGCAAAACCTGTCAGCATATGATAGAGACCAAGACATTCACTAGCACAGTGACTAAAGAAAAACTAAACATACATGGTCCAAACAAAACGTGCAAAACAGAGAATGTGATTTATCTCATCACATTTAAGATCTGTGGCCTTCAGTACGTGGGAGAAACTGAAAAGCTACACAAAAGGATAAACCTTCATAGATCTGATTGGATGACAAAAAAGCTGTACAGAAGCCCGGTCGCAGAACACTTCTCCTCCCCTGGCCACACTTTCAGTGATAATTTTTATCGCTATTGCTAACAACCACAGTTGGAGTTCCGAAACCAGGAAGGAAAAGGAATCATACTGGATACGCCGCCTTAGAACATTGAAACCAAGCGGTCTAAACCAAGAAGACTAGAAAATGAAAACTATGCACTAGTAGAATTTAACATTTTCTAAATCTTCTTATTATCCTTTAATTTTTACTATAAGAATAACCGGTATAGAATCAAATATCCGGGATATAATTTGCGTTACATATGTACACAAAGTAAAAATAGATGTCGCTTTGGCTTGTAGACTTTTAGGGAATTATACAACGTTTTCAGTTTCCGCAACTAGTCTATACAAGCTGGTTGTATTTATAGTTTTAGCACATGTGAAGACAGAAATGTAGAGGTTTACAAACACAACGTTTTTGTGTTTATTTGTTTGTCGTAACTATGTTTTGTATTTGCCTTTGAAAAAGACTCATTAAGAGTCGAAAGCGCTTAGGCTAGTTAGTTACTAGTTTCGTACTGTTCGTCGTCAGTTTATTGCATCTATTTTAATTAATCCCTGACACACGTGATCCCTTGGTGGATCCAGTACGCTTGAGAGGGTTGTTATTTGCCATATGATTTGTATTCTTTATATTACCTACCTCGTATGGCTCGATCTACCTTTGGTGTGATCTAACACCCTTTTCGGTCTTGTATTTATGTAGTGCTACTGTATACGTTACATTGTTTCCTTCTTATACTTAAATTGTTGCCGTATCTCTTAGAATGGAGACGATGTCTCAGCAAATACAGAAAACATTCAAAACTTTACGCAAGGAAACTGATGCTTTAATTCGCCAAAAGCATCATTGCACTTTCTTGCATCATTTCCTCGAAACAAATACAGTCACTAAAGGTCTTCAAATTCATGTGAAACCGCAAATTATTGGCAAGAGTTCAAACAGATTCAACAAAAGATGGAATAAAATAACTCACGACGCTTCCATGAAACTCACAGCCCTACTTAGTAAAAACGTAAATCATCAATATCTAGCCAAATCTCCAACCATTGAAGAACCAAAACATCAGCTCAATTCCGTCTCAACAGAAGAACAATTGAAAACGTTTTACTCCAAATTAAATAAAGATGAAAAAGACTCTCTTCGAAACTATACAAAGTCAGAGATAGAAAATTTAGAAGTCATGATCTACAACCAAAGGACTGTTGTGAAAAAACTTCAATTGACGAAATTTCTTCCAAAACCAACCGTAAGAAGAAAAATCGCCGCAAATGGAAGAATCGCAAGCACTCTGTAACAAACAGTAATGCAACTGTTACTAACACAGTAGTCAACATCTCCAATTTAGAACTTACTGATGCAGAAAAAAAACTTTTATCGAAAGGTTTGAGTTTCTGTCCCCGTCCGAAAACATACGACAGAAGGAAGCTTAAGAATGACACCGAAGAATTCATCCGCCGACTAAGACTCAAAGCCCATTTCGCATTGCAACCACCAAACAAATCAAAGGAAAATATAAGCTGCGACCAACCCACATTTAGAAAGAAAAGTAACTGGACCCCACCAAAAAGTTCAATTCCGAATCTGGAAGCCTTTATCAACTCGGTTGAAAACGATACTTCCAGACATATCAACCATACTAACAAATATTCTAATTTGACAAAAGAAGAAACAGATGCCCTGCACTCACTGAAAAGCAGAACAGACATAATAATTAAGCCTGCAGATAAGGGTTCCGCTGTTGTCGTTATGAATAGGGAAGACTACATTAGTGAAGCAAGTAGACAACTAAGTGACGCTAAGTTCTACCAAAAACTGGACCATGATCCAACGCTGGAATATGCAAAAATCATCACTAATGTTATTGACGAGGCGTACCAAAGCGGACACATAGACCAGCAAACCAAAAACTACTTAAGCCCAGAAAACCCAAGAGCAGGTAGATTTTATCTTCTGCCCAAAATCCACAAACAAGGAAACCCTGGCAGACCTATAATCTCAGGTAACGGGCACCCCACAGAAAGGATATCAGAATATTTAGATCATTTTATGAGACCACATGTCCACAAATTACCATCATATCTTCAAGACACGACAGATTATCTCATAAAAAGCAAAGCTAGTGAACCATTACTGCCAGATACATTACTTGCTTCCTTAGACGTCACATCTTTGTACACCAACATACCGCACAACGAAGGGTTACAGGCATGTAGCGAAGCATGGGAAACAAGAACTGTAAACAATCCACCCACACACTTCTTAATCCAACTCCTGGAGCTTGTCCTAAAACTCAACAACTTTGAATTTAATGAAGAAAACTACCTACAAATCAATGGAACTGCAATGAGTACTAAAATGGCCCCTTCGTATGCTAACATTTTCATGGGAAAACTTGAGGGAAAGCTCTTAGCATCGGTTGAGCGTACACCATACCAGTGGGTACGCTTTATCGATGATATAGAAATGAAGTGGCAGTATGGAAGAGAAAGTCTGGATGATTTCTTATCAAAGGCAAACAACTTCCATCCTTCAATAAAATTCACGGCAGAAATTTCCAACTCAAACCATGTTTTCCTGGACACAACAACCAGACTGGTGGAAAACAAATTACACACAGACATCTACTCAAAACCAACCGCAAACACCAGTATCTTCTCCCAACCAGCTGTCATCCAAAACACAGCATTAAGAACATTACATATAGCCAGGCACTGAAGATACGCAGAATTTGCTCCGACGATGAAAGATTCCTAGAAAGGTCTGAAGAGCTGGCTATACATTTAATTTACCGAGGCTACGACGAAGACCTGATCGCGGAGGCAATCCAAAGGGCCAAACAAACAAACCGTGATGACCTACTCAGATATGGACAGAATGAAAAGGTTGATAGGATACCATTTATTCTGACCTATCACCCAGACAATCCCAAAGTAGGTAAAATCATCGCAAACCACTGGCCAACCGTGCAATCGTCAGACATACTAAACCTAATACTTCCGAACAAACCTGTAGTAGCTTACAGGAGACCAAAAAACCTAAAGGACATCCTAGTCAGGACCAAGCTAACAACAATCGCTAGTCAAAACCAACCTAGTCAGTCTGGACCCTGTGGCGATAAAATATGCAAAACCTGTCAACATATGATAGAGACCAAGACATTCACTAGCACAGTGACTAAAGACAAACTAAACATACATAGTCCAAACAAAACGTGCAAAACAGAGAATGTGATTTATCTCATCACATGTAAGATCTGTGGCCTTCAGTACGTGGGAGAAACTGAAAAGCTACACAAAAGGATAAACCTTCATAGATCTGATTGGATGACAAAAAAGCTGTACAGAAGCCCGGTCGCAGAACACTTCTCCTCCCCTGGCCACACTTTCAGTGATATAATACTTATCGCTATTGCTAACAACCACAGCTGGAGTTCTGAAACCAGGAAGGAAAAGGAATCATACTGGATACGCCGCCTTAGAACATTGAAACCAAGCGGTCTAAACCAAGAAGACTAGAAAATGAAAACTATGCACTAGTAGAATTTAACATTTTCTAAATCTTCTTATTATCCTTCAATTTTTACTATAAGAATAACCGGTATAGAATCAAATATCCGGCATATAATTTGCGTTACATATGTACACAAAGCAAAAATAGATGTCGCTTTGGCTTGTAGACTTTTAGGGAATTATACAACGTTTTCAGTTTCCGCAACTAGTCTATACAAGCTGGTTGTATTTATAGTTTTAGCACATGTGAAGACAGAAATGTAGAGGTTTACAAACACAACGTTTTTGTGTTTATTTGTTTGTCGTAACTATGTTTTGTATTTGCCTTTGAAAAATATCATTAAGAGTCGAAAGCGCTTAGGCTAGTTAGTTACTAGTTTCGTACTGTTCGTCGTCAGTTTATTGCATATATATATATATATATATATATATATATATATATATATATATATATATAGGTGATGCGCAGATACTAACTGCTAGAGACTCTTATTTAACATAACATCCAAAATCATATTTACAGTGCATGATATGATATACTTTCTTAAGAGGGGAACAAAAGATCCGATAATTAACTAGACAGTAATATGCAATTCCTCTAGTTATTGCACCTGTTCCCAGAACGTTAAACATTTTGTTTCTTTTTTAATTCTGTGGTTTTAGTTTCATTCGTTTAGTTTTGGGTTTTCGTTGTTTTGTGTTTTGATATTTCTACCTGTATTATAATTTTTATGTATCATTAACAAAGTATAATTGTTTAAATTGCAAATATTGTATGCTGTTTTGATTTTGTAAATTTTATTTTGAAAAAGAGATCCTAATTGGCCGTGAACAATAATTCAAATACAACTTTAGTATTCATTACCATCTTCTTTCTCTTAGACTGTACTATTTCGAAATCAAAAGATTGAGTGAAAGTAAATTACGGATGCTAGGTCAGCGACAGTCATATACCAAAGGATTTAATGAAAAATCAAGGGCTTGGCGAGCGATCGAATAGATAACGTATCATCGGCGAGGGCAGGTTGAAGTTATTAATAGGTTAAAGATTACTTTAAATTTACAGATAACAACACCTGTTTGTGCGTGTTGTTGAGTCTATGAGAACGAGGAATATTGGAAGGCTGCAACACTTATTTAGTGTATATTTATTTGACTCATAAAACATGCAGTGAGAAAATGAGACGGTAAACAGGACAATGATTTCGATTGCTCATGATCAGTTCATGATCAGGTTAATGAAATATGAACTAAGAGGGTAGGTCGCTGTTGTCGTTCTTTTTTATTGTTGCTTAAGATTAAATTTAGTTTACAGGCAAGGCTTTAAAGTATGATCTACTGGACATTATATATGCTGAAACGGTTTCCCCAATCAATTAGTTGCTTTCCAAAAGACCCATGTCGATCACTATTTAAAATGACTAATAAGAGTGAGTTGTTATGTTGATACGCTTAAATGTTTATGTGTCATTAACAATATTATCCATGAGTGAGTAGACACCTAGAAAGCTGTAAATGTATAAGGGGATGAAATTAATGAAATTCATTAATCATTTTTAAACAGAATATCTCCTAAATCCCGCTGGCTAGCTATACCTTGCTCATTGAAAGGAAAAATTGTGTAGAGCAGGTTCACGGCACATTTAGAAATACAACACTAGTATAATGATGGTTTATGTATACTCAACACTAGTGGAAGGAGGGTTAGGAATAGGCATATAAGTGTTTGAGAGAAAGAGACGAAAGAGAAAGATACAATGGTCATGGAAATAGAACAACGATAGTGGCAGCTCAAATTAATGACGCATCAATCATGATTACTGGTAATACTATTTCTTTAATCTAAACTAGACCATACACTCTCCTTCTGTCTGTCATTCTGTTTGGTTTGACTTTAAAACACAATCTCTCTCTCTCTCTCACACACACGCACACACACACACACACATATATATATATATATATATATATATATATATATATATATATATATATATATATATATATATATATATATATATATATATATATATTCTTTAGTAGGTTTGACTCTCTCACACAACCACATCCTCTAGTTACTTTTTTGTCGGTTTCACTTAACTTATACCATCATTCCTTGAATTATTACTTATACCATCATTCTTTGAAGTATTGTGGGATGACAAGAACATAAACCTGTACGTTCTTCATTTCATAGATTTTAGCCTGTATCTTTCTACGATGGTCCAGAGAGAGAGAGAGAGAGAGAGAGAGAGAGAGAGAGAGAGAGAGAGAGAGAGAGAGAGAGAGAGAGAGAGGGTGAACAAACAACTTTGCCTGAGACGTTTATTTAAGAAATAAAGGTTCCTGTAGAGGCTGAGTAAAAAAACGTCAGCAACGCTAAACCAAAGTCTCTAACTTTTCTATTTCCACACGATTATGTATTTAATCGTATAATAAAATCTTTGGTTAGCTTATTTTTGTTGCCGTATTTTTATGATTTTTTAAGGCGATTTTGTTTACTCGTAAAGCGACTCAATTGTTGTCCTTCACCCTCTCTGCTGCTATTGATAGTCAAGGGGAGTTTAACCAAATATTTTATCTAGACCTACACCATATCTAGATCTTGGATCATGTAGATTTATCGTTATAAATTCAAACGGAACAGATTGTACTTTAGAAAGAAATTTTTTAATTTGTTCATATACATGTCCCCTGAACACCAGGTATAATAAATATTCTGCAGAGTATAGTTATCTACTCCATTAAACACATCCAAAATATTACAGTTATCTCTGATCTCCTTAGGTATTTGTGTATATCTTTGTGCAACATTAATCACGTATGTATTTTTATGTCTACCTCGAGAAAATATTCTAGCTGGATTAGATTGTTTGTCCAGCATTACATGATCATATACTACGAGATTATTAATGAATCTATCTAAATCATCTACAGACGGGGCTTCATCTATATCTGAGATAAAGTCAATAATATCGCTACTCTCTTTATTAACTGATTTTGCTTTCTCGTTAAAATCCTTAAGTACTTAGTAGCAATGCTGATCATCTACAGACGGTGCTATTAAATATATTTTGTTCCATCTCAACCACCTCTTTATTAAATTTAATAATAATTGTGTTTTACCTGACCCAGATGGACCTATTATAATCATTCTTATCGAATTTGGTAATGCTGGATGGTGCTTCACTGGTTCCTGTTTTCGTGTAGCCGAAAAGTCAATTATTGTATCCATGTTATTAATAATATGAGTCTATATTGTGCTCGATGTAAATCATCTACACCTACCACTGGATTGACTACAATACTAAAAAAGAATAAACGACGTGCACTAACAGGTAAATGTGTAAAATGTGGTACACAAAAATATAAATTTATCTCAGGGACAAAAAAGACAGGTGGGGATATTGCTGCTTCTTCAGGACAATTACCTGGATTACCATGAGCTAATTATGCTGGTGAGAAACACCTTCCTGGATATAATTACTGTGGTCCTGGAACTCGTCTCGATGACATACTCGATAACCAAGATCGACCAAGACCAGGAGAGTATCCAGTAAATAAGATCGATCAAGCATGTCACATTCGTCATGTTGCTTATAAAAATCCTGATTTGCAACAACGTCATCTCGCAGACGTGAAATTGATTCATGCATTAAATTCTATACCTAATAAATCTGTTTGAGAGAAACTCGCTAGTATCCTAATAAAATCCGCTATGAAAGGTAAAATAATGATAGGGGCTGGTAACTAATTGTATAATTATTATAATGGAATCTATTTATTATAGCCCAAGAGGGTATTGGAAAGCTAAAGCAGCGATCACTAAACTTGCTGAGGCAGAAAATGTTTCACGTTCTGTTGCTGAAAATTGGTTAGCACGACAGGCAATATGGCAAATTTATTTACCACCTCCAAAAAAATTAAATACGCACATTTTGATGTCAGTGTTCCTAACGAAGTTCATCAAGAAGATATTTTGTTTTTACCAAACAATACTATTAAAACACGTGGACGAAAAGCACGCACGTACAAATACGCATTGACTACTGTTGACGTTGCAAGTAGATATAAAGAAGCTGAACCATTATCAATAAAGACATCATCTGAAGTTTCATCTGCGTGCGAACGAATTTATCAACGAGGACCATTACAATGGCCAAAACTACTACAGATTAGATTCAACTGCTCCTCAGCGTTTATTTGTATGCGAACAATTACAAATACTTCCTGAGGATACGCAATTCCCACAGAGTATACTTTAATAAACTTGCACATCCTCGACGTCGATTATACTCCAAACAGGTCAGAATCACATTTTCGCGCGTGTGGCCAAGACTACTATTAATTTTATCAACGGTAAATTGTCTTGGGTTATTGCTTGAATACTGCCACAACATCATTGCTTTGCAATTTGCGCAATGATTATTTTGTCGTTGCTTTAACATTATAATAATATCCACATCTATATAAAACTCGCGATTATTTTTTGTCACACTGCTTAAAGCTACATATTTTTTTATTGATATCGACATTATTAGTGATTTCTTCGGTTAATTCGCAATCCATGATAACCCGTTCATATTCTTCTAACTCGAGATACTGCGATATAAAGTAAATTTGACCACTTAATGCGATCATCGACTATCCAAACATTAGCATTAGTGATAGTTAATCCCGAATGAATCGTTATGGTGTACCCTAATGTCCATGGCGATTTATCCATGTTTAACGCGCTCTCGACAACATCAACAGCGACAAGGACAATATCATTTAGCACAAGATTTTGTATTCGGTCAGTGTCTACACTAGGAATCTTAACATCAAAATTTTGTTGTCTTGTATCTGCAGGGCGATAACACAACGGTACAGGTAACGTTGATAATTTTTCCTTGTGTAACGCATATAATTTCTTTTGTAGTTCGTCACGAACTATTTTTCTACTGGCAACTATCAAATCAGCAGGTTTCCATAGGGTCCAAAAATCGTTCATGGATGTTTCTGGAATTATCTCACGCATTACTTCACACTCTATTTTATCTGGTTGTAGTCGTATTAATCTTTTGTATTCTTTCTGCGACTCATCAACAGCTCTATAATCATCAGATATTTCATTGTTGTTTAGCCACTCATGTGGAGACTATCCTACAAAGGTGGTGGTTGACCATGATCACCACACATAATCACAGCAGTATTCTTTAGTAACAGCCAATCAAGAAATATTTGTAATACTTCCAGAAGCACCGTGCATATCTCGTCCCATATGATAATTTTAGGTATATATTTCTCACCCATTCATGATGGGGTCCATATATCTCCGCACCATCTAAAGAAACTATGATATGTACACGACTTTACATTTCGTTGCTTTATTTCCCTAGCGAGTTTGTACGATGGTGTTAAGACAATCATATCAAAACTCATGAATAAGTTAATCGCGCGTGTTGTTTTACATAAACCTCCACACCCATTAAGATAAACGGTCTTATGTCTTGATACAGGATCATTCACGGATGGCGCAAATAATTTTGATACTTGATTATTTCTGTAATATGTTTCCTCAATTTCAACATCGGCAGATTCACAATAACTAAGTATATTTTCTTGTTTTATCCTCCACGTTCTCCTTTCACCATTACCGAAATTTAATGAACTTTATATTTTGTTTGGACATAAAATGAATCTGACGCAACTCTAACAGCGTAACGAGGAAATCTGTTTATCATCGATAATAGATTTATCGAAACATAAGCGAGCCTCGAAGATCTTAGATGAGTAAACGGCGGTGACTCTCCATCAGTATAGCTCAAAATGGTACCTAGGTTTGCTTTGTCTGATAAAAAAGCATTATATCGACTTATAAATGTGTTTTTCTCCATCGTATCAACGATTATAAAATAGAGTTCAGCATCGTCCATGATCAATCTTATACAAGTTCGTTTATGATCATGTGATCCTCCTTGTGTAAACTTACAGATTATTTTTCTGCCGAGATCTTTTGCAAATTTCTCATCGTGTTTAGCAGGTTCTGGTAACCAAACTTGCTTTTTCACGCGATATGATATAATAGCTTCAGAGGCTTTCAAAGATATTAAAATTCCAGCATCGAGCATATATCTTAGCAGAACTATTGGAGCCCAAAATGTTTCAGTGAAATGTTTTCCAAACCACGCATAAACATTTATATGGAGACCTTCTCTAAATTCAAACGACTATACATAATCAAATCCTGTTAAATCAAAATCTGGTAAGGATCCATTCATCGGAACTCTGGTCATGCTATGTGTAGGATGTCCAAATCTATTAAAGTATTCAGAGCACTCTCCATATCCTAGAAAACTCCCAGGATAACACGCTACCATATCAACTGAGATAACAACATTGTAATTATATTTAGTATTCCTACGGCGCCGTATCATGTAAGATTCGTTTTCTTTTAATTGTTTTAGAACTCCAGTTGGGGATGTGAGTACCGGTAATTGCAATAAGTGTTATATCACTGAAACTGTGGCCAAGGGAGGAGAAGTGTTCTGCGACCGGGCTTCTGTAGAGCTTCTGTGTCATGTAATCAGAGCAGTGAAGATTGATTCCTTTGTGTAGCTTTTCAGTTTTTAGGACATACCGATTACTACAGATCTTACATGTGATGAGATAAATTACATTCCCTGCATAGCACGTTTTGTTTGGACCATGTATGTTTAGTTTTTCTCTAGTCACTGTGCTAGTGAATATCTTTGTCTCTATCATATGTTGACAGCTTTTGCACCTTTTATGACCACAGGGGCCAGATTGACTGGGTGGTCTTGACTAATGATTGGCGTTAGCTTCGCCCTGACAAGGATGTCTTTGAGATTTTGTTTCTGTCTCAGGTAGGATACTACAGGCTTGTTTGGTAGGAATAACATTTTAGTACATCCGAGGATTCCACGATGGGCCAGTGTTTTCAGATAATTTTACCTACCTAGTGGTTGTCTAGATGGTAGGATATATATATATATATATATATATATATATATATATATATATATATATATATATATATATATATATATATATATATATATATATATATATATATATATATATTTAGTTGCCTAAGCCTAAATGGTTATTACATTTTCTGAATGGGTTTAGAATTAGTGTTGGTATTACCTTTCTGATTTTGTTTCACCATTATGCACTAGTAATTATTATCATATTTTGATCTAGGAATACTGCAAAGGAAACAACAATAATGTTTTACACTTCTAACGTCTGGTGTATTAACTGGAATGCTTTTTTTCTGAACGGTTGTCATGTAAACGACTCACTAAACTGGTCAAGGTAAACCTTATATTGATATTACAGCTAAATAAGCTTCAAGTACATCACCTTATATTAATGATGATACAGTCCACATTTTTCTTGTTTATCACAATGTAAGTCGTTTCCAAAATCAGTTAGCAAACGATCTAGAATAACAGAGGCTTCTGCGCACGAGATTAGATTAACATAGAAGGAACCCACATTATTTCTTTAGTTTTGCCAGTGTATATGTTTCATCTTTACAACAGCCTTATTCTTTTGCATTCGTAATTCGTATCATCTTCGTTGATGCAAATATCAAGTTATCTGAGCGGTCTGATTGATTTTTATGTAGGCTTTCAGGATGTTTTAGATTCCATTTAATTGCTTAGATAAAAATTATGTGTGATGGTGCCATACTCCAACATTCTTCTGTTTGCATCAGATTTATATTACATGATTAAAAGTAGTTATACTCGCACAAAAGAACAAAAATTATCACGTGTAAAGAAGAAATAATAATTTAATTACTCGAAATAAAAGTATACAAATCTGTTATTTCCGCTTAATTACGATTTCCCACCTATAGGGGACGACAACCGGAAATGGCATGCATTTATCACTACAAGTCGAAGTACATTCTTCTTTTTATCGTGAAATAAAACACTATGAACTATGGATAGAGAACATTTAGATGAAACTGCTGAAAACTAATTTACTATATCACTATGTGCGCACGACGCACAAGATTGTGTCTCTTTCAAAACCTGATCCATTTCTTCGATTTATTTTGAAAATTCTCGTTAATTCAGGCAAAAAGGGACAAAGTTTTCTTCCCTATGTCAACCGACTTTATTAAAGAAACAGAAAGCAGCACACTTAAAAGAATCCACAGGAACCAAACTTGGCTTTCTTAGGTCGAAAGACGGCATAAAAGAAAACAATAAAGATACCAAAATCATTTTCCGGGGCTGATTTGATTTGCAATAAAATATTCTTTGTATTTAATATCCTTTCGGTAAGATAAGGCATCGTGTTTATTGCTGGCGGATAGTTATGTTTATTCTTCACCCGCGCTTCTATTTGTTTTCAAAATGTAATAATAATTGATGTTTTAAATGCAAATAATGTACTCAAGAATACCTTGCAGAACGTTTGTAACCTATGCTAGTGTAAAAGATCGTCATTTGCACCCACAGCGAATTATTTTAAAATAATGATTTTTATTTGTCTGATAACGTCGTATAGATAACCTAGATACATTACAATCTTAGTCAGTTTGTACCTCGTAACTTATTTTGCGTGAATTTCAGGTGTCTTCATGCAATCGGGTGATATTTACGTCTCTTTCGCGATTTTGTTATTTGACATAAACGATGCACACTACAGCAAGGATGCATGCGCAAGCGGGCATCCGCTACAATTCCTAATTTCGCATGATCAAAAAATAATGAATAAATTATTACAATGCAAAGGTTGTTTATTTCGTTTTCTTTTCACATAAGTGTATGTTTGTCAATTTTCTTACACCGTGTAAGGGGAGGTGGAGGGCAAAAATTCAACACAATTTTTTTTTCATTTCTTATTTGTATGGGATAGTGAATAAAATATGATTAACGACATTGACTAGTAATGACAAGCTTTTAATTTACCCGCGCACAACTAAGACAACTTGGAAAAAAAATCAAGCAGGAAAATTAACTGGTAAGGGTTTCATATTGCAGCAACTGAAAACTGACAAAATACTCAACATTATGTTCTCTCTCTCTCTCTCTCTCTCTCTCTCTCTCTCTCTCTCTCTCTCTCTCTCTCTCTCTCTCTCTCTCTCTCTCTCTCTCTCTCTCATGTGCAATTCAGTGCATTATATATAGCAGTGTTACAACCTGAAGCCTAAAATTAAATATATTTTATATAATATCTCATGTACACTAGCCTTAGAAAAATGTTTTACGTGTTCTGTACAATATTATATGCTAAGTATTATTGCTTCATATTTCAACATTGATAATTTGACCGGAAGACTTAAACTGAGATTGTAGTTTTGCAGATGTATATGTTAATTTAGCATAACAAATTAATATAAACATATTAGTCAGAACGAGCAAGATATATTAGTTTGTGTTTTTGCTTACACACACACACACACACACATATATATATATATATATATATATATATATATATATATATATATATATATATATATATATATATATATATATATGTTTAAATTTAGAGTTTTTCCTAAGACCTATTACTAAAATCTATCTTACATAGTATCTACTTTTTTTTTGAAGAAAAAGAACTTGTTCAAAGAATTGATGAGTTGAATTGTCATTTGAGTTGGGCCGAATCATCTGTTTTGACAAATTGACTATAACCCGGCATAAATCAAATTAAAATTTTCCATCCCTCACCCTATTCCCTCTCACAGCTTAAAGCCACTTTTTCTGGTAAACGTGGTCTTTCGGAACATGAAAGAACCCCTATTTTCCATCATCACCTTATTTGCTACATTCATATGCAACACAGTGCAACATATTTGCTGTACAAAAGCACGATCGTAAGATATATCACAGTCATTTACATGGCGAAATTGAACACTTGAATGGCTAGGTTGAATGGAAGAGATAAATGTACGTCATATCCGTTTGTGGCACGCGGTTTACAGATATTGTTGATTAAAAAGCGGGGTTTTAAGTCTAATTATATATTTTTATGGTGTGCATACATAATAAATGCGTTTTGTTCTAGGCAATAATATATCATACGTTTTTCAAGAGAGGTTACTAGTTACCTTTAAAATAGCTAAGAGAAGAAAACGTATTTGTAGTCATATGCATAGACCCTAAATACTAACATATTGCTTCTACTGATTGGGAGTTGTACAAAACAGCAGATTTCAACACGCAGAGCAGCATACTGATCGTTACATCCTTTATGTTGCTTTATGCCATTAATGGCTGAGAAACAATATGACGACATACTTTTATCTTCAAAAGACTGCGTGAATGATTGACAAATTCACAAAACAGTTTGATAGACCATTGACAGATTGAAAATTTTTAGATAGCTTGCTAACGAACAACGAGTTTATATAAAAGTTAAATGCATTACGCCGCATGCAGAAGGATTCAGATTGACTTCTTTGCACAAATATCATTAATATGAAAATGAAACACCGAACTATACAATTTCTTAAACGAATGTCGGAGAAATACGTATTGGTTTAGTCAGGGTTTACACCACAATAAATGCATTAATAATATAGAAAATCTGTTATAAATTCATTCATCAATTGCAACAGACAATAAACAGTTTTTGCGAGGTGTATGGGGCACTTCGACAGCTACCAGCGCAATCTTATCAAATCTTTTATTCCACCAGACATGTGTGCATATGGATGGGATCACATATAATTAGCATTATATATCTATTGTCTATCATATTTCATATCAATTTATCACACAAATATTAAGTAGGGTGGGTCCTTTATATTTATATTAACTCTTTAAAATGCATATTATTTTCTTCATCGGAGCTTTAGCACTTGTATTCAGTGTAGCCAAACACAATTGTCGAATGGTTTGGAATTTTCTGTCTTAACTTTGAATCAATGTTGTTACAATAAATACTTTTAGCTGTACTCATAACTATTGTGTAATGAACGTAATTGGTTATTAAATTTAGACTTTTGAACACTCAGATTAACTCCCACTATTATTGCTCCATTTCTATATCTATTGTACCTTCCTGTGTGGTCTCTTTCTCTCACACTCATAACCCGAACATCACTACACTTAAATCTTTAATGTACTTGTATCCCTACGTGTTCTGTCAAGCCGTTACACATAGCTTCGTTAGAGAATTCAAAGGCAATGTATATCTAGACACCCAGATTTAGGAGGTACCTCGTTTTAAAAACGAATGTTTAATTCTCACCCTTTACAACTTTTCAGTTTCCTAGGCGTTGGTTAACTTTCAGATATGGATATTAACTTTAATAAAACATAACATTTAAGTCGTTACAACATAGCTTATTACATCTTATTAGTTCTTCTATGTGCATTTATGTACTGATTTGAATGACCTTTTTGTAAGCAACCAATTCATTGTTAAACCGCTTCAGCACATGTATTGTTCAAGAGGTCATCAATCGCACCCTTTACTGCAAGCTGAATTAAACCTTATATAGAAAGACTACATCGACCTTAGCTCTCAAAGTTTGAACATTCAACTAAGCTGTTGTAATCGTTGTCCTATTTACCTATTCATTTTCTACTTGCATTACCTCTCGTTTTCTCACACATATAAAATATACACAATAAATGTTACCGCCTGCAAATTAAAATTAACCGTTAGGGTAACCGTATCATCAAACTGCCCTCGCGGCTGAAGTATCAAATATCCAGTCATTCACCAAACCATTAAATTTTTATGCGGTCATTTGGTTTATGACATTCTCTCGCCACCCTGTGTTTTACGTCCTTTGCTGACAAACGTTCATTGAAAGCTGTATCCCTCAACTGGGATCGTGTAATATTGTTGTGTCATATAAATAACTGCATAGAACATTTGGCATAGTTCGCTCTTGTCATATAATTAAACTGAGCAAATTTGATAGATTCTAACTTGTGAACGTATTTATAAGTGTGTTAAATTTCAGGCAAAATGTCGAGCGTCCATAAGCATCATGCACCCTATAGATGACGTGAAGATGATTCTGTAGAAGCAGAATATTCAGTTTAGAATTTTTATCATTTTTCTTGTATCGTATTTTTTATTGATGTTTCCATTGTGCGTGATATTAACAACAACTGGAATAAATAAATACTGATGCCAATAAACAAGACTTTGGACGAACTGTTTTAATTAGGTTGATCTAAATCGTTTTCCATTTAAATGTGAGTAGCATTTGGAAATATTTTGAATACGTTGATTCAAACAGTCTAAAGTTCCGAAAGTTCACATATTGTCTTTGCTATTCATTATGTTTCTGAAATGCGTAACATAATAACCATTCCTTAAACTTAGATCATTAGCTTTTCAAGATATTTGAGTCGTTCGTGGGCAGTATTTATGTATATTAGGGTAGAAACTGGGTAAATTGAACTATATGTTGGCATATTTCAATGTGTTAGCCACCCGTGACTCCTAATATAAGTGATACATGTACCTTCGATTTGTCTTGAAGGAGGTATAGGAAACGATAGCTTGCATACGTTCGTTCATTGGGAAGAATGGACCGATTCATTACAAGTATATAAAAGATGAGAGGCGCATCCTATCATCACGAATGAGCATTTCAAACGGAATATTTGAACCGAGGGAAGTATACAACCTCATTAATGTGCAGTAGAAACCATATAATGATATTTAGATGAAATTATGTCCGAATTGCCTTCATCCTGCATTATCATGGCTCTATTTTCTGCATTGATCGAATTGTGCATTGCATCACTATAGCTTTGAATTTTAACACCAATAATACATGTGACATAAGACAAGGCTTCTATTCAGCCTAGGTATCCATATTTGTAAGGTTATTATAGTCGGATATTTCTTTTCACCAGTCTCCCCATTTACTTAATTTCATTTGTCAAACATTTTCTTCAGCGTTCAAGACTACTTCCTAAATTGTTGTAGTGATTTATAAAAGAGGTTAATACAGTTGTAAATGCAAGCTCTACAAAAACCCTGAAGTACTGTTTTTTTCTTAATTATGTCGATTATTAATAAACTATATGTTTCCCATATGTTGTCTCCATTCATGATTTAGTAGAACATACATGTTATTGCATATTATGTTAAATTATTTCGAATGTTTGTTCTTATATTTTACATTGATGCCTTGGTCATTATGTTAAATTAATTGACATTCAGGTAACAGTAAACGAAAATAGGCGACATGGACACCGAATTTGCTATTTATGGTATACTGTAATACATTACGTACTAATAAGCTTTCTTGGATCATACTGCCCATGCAAAGGGTGGGTCACAATGTTATGTCACATTGTGCGGTGTATTTGATGACTATCACATCTTCAAGTGAAAATACGAAGAATGATGTCTACGGTTTGAATCTGAAGTCCCTCTATTATAGTGGATTTTAAGCATTCAAGAGTATTTGTGGTAATTGTAGTGGTAACATAACGAGCAAATCAAGAATTAAGGATTTTGTTTTATTTGTATTTCTTTACAAACAAAATAGGAAATACATTTTATAATTGTCATAATTTATGCATAGATTCACAAAGACAGTTATTACATATCTACCCTCTAGTTTTTCGTTAACTTTTCATTCCATTTATTATAATCATCCTGCTTTATTCGCTGTTAACGAATTTTAATGTATATACTCATTGTATATATTCATAATTTTATGATTCATAGTGTCTGTTTATATTGGCTTTTACATGCTTACTAAATCATCCTGTATATTCAATAGCCACAAAACAGGTATATTTCGTTCTTGATATAGTAATATGTTGATGATTTCCCATTTTCTATCTGGACGTGAAATGCCGATCTGTTAAATCGTTAAGATTATATGTTCCTCAAGTCTACTTTTATAATTGGGTAATACAATTTCCATTTATTGTTCAGCCTTTAATTTGACATTATAAGTCATTCTGCTATGAATTATAACTTAGTACTTGGAGTAGACAAATGGTTAATGGTTCCTGAACACTCATCACTTACTTTTGACTTGGTATTTATTTGCATTGTCCAACTGTTAATTTTACTTTTTATGTTTGAACATTTTTAAAAATAGTTTATTCAGTTTCATAATTTTCACCATTGAATCATTTTGGGAAAAAGGAAAGAACACGTAAATAATATAAAATTCATTTTATAAATTGTTGTCTCAATAGAAAACCAAGTTAAAGGAAGGTAAAGTTTGAACACGTACGTTTAATATATGGCGTGAAGCGATAAATTGTGCCACTATAAAATAACGAAAACAGCGTAGATAAGACAAGGTGCGACTCAACAAATCAAATGCCATTGAAAGTAGAATATTGTTCTCAAGGAGAAGTTTTCCTTCTGCCATTACACCTATTTAGATAGTGTTTTTAACTTATTTTATTTCAGGATAGGTCTAACCTATTGACCTGATAGGACATTGCTCAGCTCAAACCAGCCAATATAGAGTGCCTGAGGGTAAAAACATACGTGAACAAAAGAAGCATCAAACTAGCGTATCACTAGAGAAAGGAAAAGTGCAGAGCAAGAAGGATAGCTATAGATCACTCAAACAGCGAATCATTCGTTTACACAAATAGGATGACCATCCTAAGCCGGACTTGTCGATTGGGATAGATTAATAACATTTTACATCCGGGAATTCTGAAGAAAAGAAGATATAAAACTCGACACTGCTCAGGAAATTCAACATTCCTTCTTCAGAGGAATATTGACATAAGAACGTACTGTTTTCACACAATTATTCAGGTAAGTTAAAACATCTTTCTTGGGTTAGATTCTAAAATAAAACTTGGACATTTTAGTTAAGGTTAACTAATGTGAGTCATTCTTTAACTGCAGTGTTTCTATAAAACAGAACATATTATATGTTTGATAAAATCAGATCCCAGTGAGTAAAATTAGAAATATAAGAAGTTTTAATCGTGCGTAGCTCAATATTTTAACTTGCTATGAACACATCAAGAATAATATGTGCATGAAAATATTGATATATGTTTAAATTTGGTAGTTAGTGTAAAGTCTACCTAATGCTTTGATCATTTTTGCTGCATAATGGAGCAATATAATCTCCGATTGGCTATGCTATTTTGAAATAGAATAGAAATTTAAATCTAAAACATATTATTGAAGACATTGTTGCTTTCCAGACCAAGAGCCTGAACAATCCTTCAAACTAAAAACAATTAACTTCTTCCGGATTATGTAGACTTTATTATGGACGTAAATGCCATAGTTTCAGAATTAGCTAAAGTGCGAAGCATCTGTTTAACATATATCAAATGCACGTGAAAGAAAGTGAAATAAAGCTAATATAAAATAGATTTTATAGAAAAGTGTGGATACGCTTACTAATATCTTTAATAATATTGCAATCAATAAGCTTAAAACGTTCGCTCTAAAAATCGAAGATGTGGTATGATTTGGATTTTTAACATAGCTTTAACAATTTTCAGTCATATCGATACAATGTCTGCAGTGTGGCAATTTATAGTAATGTCTAGCACTGGGACATCATGTCACAGACATGTAGTATGATATCCCACCCTGTCACATTATCCTGACACCAGGCTGAACAGTAGTAACACTAACCTCTTAATGCTGAGCGCCAAGCGAGGCAGCTGTTAGTACCATTTCTGTAACTAGTTGGTATGACTAACCGGAGATCGAACCCACGACCTTACGCATCCGAGGCGGAGGCTCTAACCACTAAGCCACCGGAACAGTCACAAGAATATTTATAATAATATTGCAAACAATAAGCTTAAAACGTTTGATATAGAAACGAAGACATATTACAGTTAAATTATGAACAAAAAAACGATGAAATCTGGAACATTCCAATTAGGGAGTTGTAAAATTGTTAAGGAGCATAATAATAATAACTCCATTGCGAATTGTGTTTCTCACGGTGAGGATTAAAGTATAAAAGCCTTCATATCACGTTATGAAAATGGTTTACAAGCTGTATTAAACTGTTGTCATTTCAATAAATAATATTAGTTTAAGCAAAATAAATCTCCTGAAGGTTCGAAATTTAGAAATCTAAATTCTATTCTTTTTGTTTCTTTTGTTTTCCTCTATAATCTCATATTTTTACACCATAGACGCAAACACTGTCCTCGACTTATATGACATATATGTATCGCCTACATCTGAGTAGTATAAGGAAATGAGGGTTTTGGCTCACTTCATTTTTTTACCCTCCAAACAAGTATAACTTAAATGAAAGTTTCCAAAACAGGGAAATGAGGGTTTTGGCCCACCACCCCCTCCCACACCTATTAGAACGTTTAAGTTAACAAGGTGGAAATTAAATTAGCATTAGAATGAAAATGATGAAGGTAAGTGATATTATTTTAGTTATATTATGTCTTAAGTTTAGATAACTTTTTACGTTACTCATATTTTTTTAGATATTTTTTTTCATACTTGCTAACCCTCATTGGTAGAATATCTGTTAACATATTGTCAATAATACGAAATTCACGTAATAAATCATCCATATTATATTTAACTCCTCGTAGGTAAGACCGGATCTGATCAAGTAGTATCTTGTATGTTTTAATTGACGTTAAACATCCGTGCTTTTTTATCAAAAGTCTTGGTTCTACTTTTTTACACGCTGCTGTCAGTGAAACACCAATACCAGATATAATTAACAAAAATGGATTTAATGATACCCCACTTGAAATTATACCAGAACTGGTCATTAACAAGGGTAGATATGATATTACTCGAAGGATTTTGTTGTAGTATTTGTAACATTTTTTAACACACCAAAGTCTTTTATGATAATATTTATAGTATTGTATTAATGCGTCTACATCTTGTTTTGGAATATCTTTTGAAATATGATTGAAATCAACTATACTTCTTTTCATTATAATATTAGTTCACATAGTCCTATGCTTGGGTAATCAAAATAAGAGTTGATTGTTCAGCTATAAATTCCAAACACCAAAGAAAAATTTCTAATTTTAAAGTTTTATCAACTGGTTCAAGTACAAATTCTTCTTCAGAATTTTTGTTTATTATTACAGATAATACTCCAAATGAGTCATCATTTAGATGATGAGATAGATATTTGGTAGATATTCTAAACTTTGCACTGCTAAGCACTGACAATCTATACACACCGGTAACTTCTGCAATATATTTAATAGAATTATTTTTTGGTGTCCACCTAGTATAACCGGATGCAACAGTATACACAATATTTTTAATCTGTTTGTGAGGCATTTTAATCATATTAGTTTTCTCAAAAATATTAGGAATTCCACTATCATTGAGATTTGTGTCAATATTAGTGAGTGTAATGCTAACATTTGATGGATTTCCAAAAAATTCATCTCTAATTTTGTTTATGTTTCTGCGAAAACTTAAAAATGTGTTCACGTGACTGGTAAAATCAGTTTTGAGCGCTGTGATTTCATTATTAATTGAAGCGTCCCAATCATTGACGTATTTTTTAGTGACAGCATCCCCATCCTCAGTTGGGTTTCCAAGATATGTAATCTTGTTTTGTTTCATAACAATATTCCCACTTGGATTTCGTACAACTATATCTGGCAGTTTTACATCACTCGTTTTTAATCGTCCTTCTTTGTCCAGGAAAATGACTACTTCATCTGGATATACGCTGGTTAGATTTAGTAAATTATTGATTTCATTTTTGAGCTGATCAAGAGTTGCATATTTGGATAAGTCACCTGTGGATAAATCTCCTAATAGCGTTCCAAATTTTGTATAGTAGTTCATTATTTACTATCCTAGATAAAATCATCAACACTAGTTTAATATTTTACAAAATGGCAAAATCGTTGATATTAAACTTTGATACAGAGAGACTAGTGAAGCATAAACATAACAATGAACTTCCTGATTGTCATTATCTTATTGTTGGGCGAACTGGATCGGGGAAAACAAATTTGCTTATGAATTTGCTTCTTGGTGATAATTTTAACTACGACAGAGTTTATATTTACACAATCAATCCACAGCAAGATAAGTATGAGTTATTAAGCGAATATAATAACAAGCTTCGTGATGATCTTAAAGCTGGTGAAGATTTTTTTTATAATTAGGCAGCCAGAAGATCTTATTCCAGTTAATCAACTTGATGCAGATGAACATAAGATAGTAGTTTTTGACGATATTCCTCTAAATAACATGGAGATGAATAAAATAAGATCATATTTCTCACTGTCACGTAACAAACAGTGTAATTCTGTTTATCTCGCTCAAGGATTTTATAATGTTGATAGATTTATTAGGCGAAATACGGGTTGTTTTATTTTATTTCCAGGACTGGATAATGTTGACGTTAGAAATATTGCAAGCGAGCAATGCGGTGGCGTGACAAAAGATAAGTTTATTGAAATTTACCGTAATGCTACAAAAGATAAATACAACTTTTTCTTGTTTGATAAACTTACAAATGATCCAACTAAAATGTTTCGCTGTTGTATTAACAGTTACTTACAGTAAAGCGTTTCAATTTTATAAATTTTATAATTATAATAATGGACAAACGAGCAAGATACAGACAACACATAGAAGATCTAAAAAAACTTGCTCAATCTCAGGCATCACTTAAGCAAAAAGTACAAGAAGCACGACGTGGGCAAGTAACTGCTACAGAAGCAACAGCTACAATTTTCAAGCCGGTTACTGAAGCACTATTAGGTAAACAACCTGAAACTAAACCACTGTCAGAAGAAGAAATTAAACAACTGCAGGAAAAAGGTTTGGTTAGAATTGTTAGAGAACAACAGGAAGCAGCTGCTGCAAAACTTGTTACTAGATCTGATGAATACAAAAGAAAACTAATTGAGGCACTTACAGCAAATATAGCTGATCCTGCAGCTAGACAAGCTGAAACAGATCGATTGATAAACAATCCGCTGGAACTTGAGCGAAGATTAGCAGAGTTAACAACGCAAGGAATAACAAACAATATAACAAATTTATCAGGAGATATAAAAGATATCAAAGAGGAGCAACAAAGAATTGGTGAGCTTACTGTAAAGTTTTTGGAAGTTGGAGATCAAAGACTTTATTTTACAAAAAGAGCAAATGATGAGATAAAAGGTAGTGAATATGATGATTTTTTAAACAAAGAAAATATAAGTGATATTGAAAATATAAGCAGGTGGACTGATGTAGAATATCAAGAATTACTCGATAGATTAGATGTAATATTTAATGACGGAGTTACTACTAAAGATGAAATAAACACGGTTACAGAAATTGATGATATGCTTCCACTTTATGATAGAATGAGAAACAGTGTCATTGCTCTCACGTTTAAAAAAACCGCAGAAAATAGTAGAGCAAAACCTTTTGGTAGTGGGTGGAGTTTTAGAAGGAAATTTTTTACTTTTGATAAATCTCGTATACAAAAAAGTAGAGTAAGAACAGGAACTGGTGTAATAGTATTTACTTCAAATACTGAAATGATAGGTAGATTAATGTTATTAATATCGTCAAAGGAAGCTGGGAATGTTAGTGTTGAACTTGATAATAAAATCATTGACATACTTGATCATCTAAGATCGAGTGAATTATTAACATCTGACGAATATGAAACTTTACACCGCGACTTAATTTTGTAAAATGATATAATATTAAAGGAATGCAAACAACATTATTACTAAACTCTAGTGAGTCTGCGATTGATAGCGCAAATGTTTCAGTAAATTATATTCCACCTATCCAACTAGATCCTACAAAACAATATAAAATTGGATTAATTTCTTGTACTTGCTGGAATGCTATACCTAACGTGAAAAATGATGTTAACGATGAAATGTATTGGATCGCGACAAAAGCCGAAAATTGTGCTTAGCGGAAGCATCATTGTAATTTGACGTGATCCTGCTGCAAGTTATCTTCGCCTAGCAAAACCATCGTTATAGCGTGGATTTCTCACGTCAAGTGTGTTAAGAAGCAAATTTAACATCGCAGTGCCATTTGCATCTGCAGCTGGTGGTGTTATATTTAGATTATTAAAAGCTGTTATAAGAGAAACTCTTGTAGCGTCTGCATTAGCAGCTGCAACAGGTGCGGCAATACCTAGCGCGTCTGCATTAGCAATGAGAAAATCTCTCACAATTCCAGCATTTGCATCAGCATTAGCTCCGTGCACTATAGCGCCTCTCTTTAGAAATTCTGTTGATTCAGCTATACCCCGTCCAGTATCTTTAAACCACATCATATTAGTTGCAGTTGATCTCGAGTAATCGTCGGAAAACGAGATAATATTCAAAATTGTACTTGCAACTTGTAGATGACTCGAAATATCTTCTATAGTTTGATTGGCCAGTTGATATCTAGCACTTTTGAATAAACACCAGCCGTTATTTATAAGAGCTACTTCTGTTCCAACTGCAATTGCAGCAGGTGGATTGGCTACTGTCATAATCTGACCACGAACTTCTAACATAGCTTTATGTGGCAGTAGAAATACATCTTCGTCTCTGGTGTTAAAGGTTCTAATACCAGCTTTATTTGGTTCGTTAGAATTTTCATCAAGGTACTCAACAAACTCGAATTCTGTTACATCGTTGTCGATGTCATAAGTTTCTGTTAACTCGAGATAATTTTTAACAGACATTTTATTTTATTAGATTATATAAAATTTTATTGCGGCACTGTTACTTTAGATATTAATTTTTGTATGATCTGCTCGCCCTTTGGTGATAATAATTTTTTTGTTGTTGTTATCATAGCTTTTTGAGTTTCTTTTGTTGGAGCGATTTCTGAGATAACTTGTTTTATTTCAGATGCAGTCGGTGGATCACCTTTTATTTTATCAGCTATTTTTTGTCCCACCGCAGTCCCAGCGGCAGATGCAGCCCCAGTTGCAAAAGCTTTACATGCGTCAATAGCAATTGGTGCAACTTTACGTGCTATACCCGGAATATTTTCAAAAACTTTAGTGAATATATTTCCAAAAAATCTTCCTACTATTTTTCTTCGATAAACTTTTTTTCTTTGTTTCATTATATTTGATGTTGCATAATTTTTACTTTTGCTCGCGTAGATGTAAATAATAAGTTACAACTTCATTACTAACATGTAACTGTTTTCCTGATTGATCTGTCAACTGCATTATTATACTTGATATTTGATCTTCAACGTTTAAAGGATAATATATAATATGTTGTGGAGTTATTTGCATGAGAGAACCTGGCGGGACTTCTGGTGAGAAACTGTAAATCGTTTGACCTTTGCTACCTTTTGATGTATAAGAACCAGAAGCAATAGAACAATTTACTAATATTGTATTTACTTCTGTTATATTTGCTGGCAGTTCACTGTCATATGTAATAGGCTGATCAAGTGCAGTGTAAGTTTTTTCAGTAAATCCTAACAGTTGTGCAATACTTCTTTCTCTTGGTTCAAGATTGATTGCTATATTCAAAATTATCAGCCACACCATCAGCTTTTGTTATGAGCTCTTTGATTGGCTTGTTTAGATCAGTAATATTATAAGCTCCTTGCGGAATTTTTAAATTTTTTTTGTTGTAGATATTGGAGATGTTGTAATCATAGTAAAATACATTTCATCGTTAACATCATTTTTCACGTTAGGTATAGCATTCCAGCAAGTACAAGAAATTAATCCAATTTCATATTGTTTTGTAGGATCTAGTTGGATAGGTAGAATATAATTTACTGAAAAATTTGCGCTCTCTATCGCAGACTCACTAGAGTTTAGTAATAATGTTGTTTGCATTCCTTTAATATTATATCATATTACAAACTTAAGTCGCGGTGTAAAGTTTCATATTCGTCAGATGTTAATAATTCACTCGATCTTAGATGATCAAGTATGTCAATGATTTTATTATCAAGTTCAACACTAACATTCCCAGCTTCCTTTGACGATATTAATAACATTAATCTACCTATCATTTCAGTATTTGAAGTAAATACTTTTACACCAGTTCCTGTTCTTACTCTACTTTTTTGTATACGAGATTTATCAAAAGTAAAAAATTTCCTTCTAAAACTCCACCCACTACCAAAAGGTTTTGCTCTACTATTTTCTGCGGTTTTTTTAAACGTGAGAGCAATGACACTGTTTCTCATTCTATCATAAAGTGGAAGCATATCATCAATTTCTGTAACCGTGTTTATTTCATCTTTAGTAGTAACTCCGTCATTAAATATTACATCTAATCTATCGAGTAATTCTTGATATTCTACATCAGTCCACCTGCTTATATTTTCAATATCACTTATATTTTCTTTGTTTAAAAAATCATCATATTCACTACCTTTTATCTCATCATTTGCTCTTTTTATAAAATAAAGTCTTTGATCTCCAAGTTCCATAAACTTTACAGTAAACTCACCAACTCTTTGTTGCTCCTCTTTGATATCTTTTATATCTCCTGATAAATTTGTTATAATATTTGTTATTCCTTGCGTTGTTAAATCTGCTAATCTTCGCTCAAGTTCCAGCGGATTGTTTATCAATCGATCTGTTTCAGCTTGTCTAGCTGCAGGATCAGCTATATTTGCTGTAAGTGCCTCAATTAGGTTTCTTTTTTCTTCATCAGATCTAGTAACAAGTTTTGCAGCAGCTGCTTCCTGTTGTTCTCTAACAATTACAACCAAACCTTTTTCCTGCAGTTGTGTAAGTTCTTCTTCTGACAGTGGTTTAGTTTCAGGTTGTTTACCTAATAGTGCTTCAGTAACCGGCTTGAAAATTGTAGCTGTTGCTTTTGTAGCAGTTACTTGCCCACGTCGTGCTTCTTGTACTTTTTGCTTAAGTGATGCCTGAGATTGAGCAAGTTTTTTTAGATCTTCTATGTGTTGTCTGTATCTTGCTCGTTTGTCCATTATTATAATTATAAATTTTATAAAATTGAAACGCTTTACTGTAAGTAACTGTTAATACAACAGCGAAACATTTTAGTTGGATCATTTGTAAGTTTATCAAACAAGAAAAAGTTGTATTTATCTTTTGTAGCATTACGGTAAATTTCAATAAACTTATCTTTTGTCACGCCACCGCATTGCTCGCTTGCAATATTTCTAACGTCAACATTATCCAGTCCTGGAAATAATATAAAACAACCAGTATTTCGTCTAATAAATCTGTCAACATTATAATATCCTTGAGCGAGATAAACAGAATTACACTGTTTGTTACGTGACTGTGAGAAAAATGATCTTATTTTGTTCATCTCCATGTTATTTAGAGGAATATCGTCAAAAACTACTATCTTATGTTCATCTGCATCAAGTTGATTAACTGGAATAAGATCTTCTGGCTGCCTAATTATAAAAAAGTCTTCACCAGCCTTAAGTTCATAACGAAGCTTGTCATTATACTGGCTTAATAACTCATACTTATCCTGCTGTGGATTGATTGTGTAAATATAAACTCTGTCATAGTTAAAATTATCACCAAGAAGCAAATTCATAAGCAAATTTGTTTTCCCCGATCCAGTTCGCCCAACAATAAGATAATGACAATCAGGAAGTTCATTGTTATGTTTATGCTTCATTAGTCTCTCTGTATCAAAGTTTAATATCGATGATTTTGCCATTTTATATAATATTAAACTAGTGTTGATAATTTTATCTAGGATAGTAAATAATGAACTACTATACAAAATTTGGAACACTATTAGGAGATTTATCCACAGGTGACTTATCCAAATATGCAACTCTTGATCAGCTCAAAAATGAAATCAATAATTTACTAAATCTTACCAGCGTAGATCCAGATGAAGTCGTCATTTTCCAGGACAAAGAAGGACGATTAAAAACGAGTGATGTAAAACTGCCAGATATAGTTGTACGAAATCCAAGTGGGAATATTGTTATGAAACAAAACAAGATTACAGATCTTGGAAACCCAACTGAGGATGGGGATGCTGTCACTAAAAAATACGTCAATGATTGGGACGCTTCAATTAATAATGAAATCACAGCGCTCAAAACTGATTTTACCAGTCACGTGAACACATTTTTAAGTTTTCGCAGAAACATAAACAAAATTAGAGATGAATTTTTTGGAAATCCATCAAATGTTAGCATTACACTCGCTAATATTGACACAAATCTCAATGATATTAACACAAAACTCAATGATATTATTAGTGGAATTCCTAATATTGTTGAGAAAACTAATATGATTAAAATGCCTTGCAAACAGATTAAAAATATTGTGTATACTGTTGCATCCGTTTATACTAGGTGGACACCAAAAAATAATTCTATTAAATATATTGCAGAAGTTACCGGTGTGTATAGATTGTCAGTGTTTAGCAGTGCAAAGTTTAGAATATCTACCAAATATCTATCTCATCATCTAAATGATGACTCATTTGGAGTATTATCTGTAATAATAAACAAAAATTCTGAAGAAGAATTTGTACTTGAACCAGTTGATAAAACTTTAAAATTAGAAATTTTTCTTTGGTGTTTGGAATTTATAGCTGAACAATCAACTCTTATTTTGATTACCCAAACATAGGACTATTTGAACTAATATTATAATGAAAAGAAGTATAGTTGATTTCAATCATTTTTCAAAAGATATTCCAAAACAAGATGTAGACGCATTAATACAATACTATAAATATTATCATAAAAGACTTTGGTGTGTTAAAAAATGTTACAAATACTACAACAAAATCCTTCGAGTAATATCATATCTACCCTTGTTAATGACCAGTTCTGGTATAATTTCAAGTGGGGTATCATTAAATCCATTTTTGTTAATTATATCTGGTATTGGTGTTTCACTGACAGCAGCGTGTAAAAAAGTAGAACCAAGACTTTTGATAAAAAAGCACGGATGTTTAACGTCAATTAAAACATACAAGAAACTACTTGATCAGATCCGGTCTTACCTACGAGGAGTTAAATATAATATGGATGATTTATTACGTGAATTTCGTATTATTGACAATATGTTAACAGATATTCTACCAATGAGGGTTAGCAAGTATGAAAAAAAATATCTAAAAAAATATGAGTAACGTAAAAATTTATCTAAACTTAAGATATAATATAACTAAAATAATATCACTTACCTTCATCATTTTCATTCTA
Source organism: Potamilus streckersoni (assembly GCA_016746295.1). Taxonomy (NCBI): domain Eukaryota; kingdom Metazoa; phylum Mollusca; class Bivalvia; order Unionida; family Unionidae; genus Potamilus; species Potamilus streckersoni. Next base: position 1,485,425 of record JAEAOA010001377.1, on the reverse strand, counting down.
ATGCTAATTTAATTTCCACCTTGTTAACTTAAACGTTCTAATAGGTGTGGGAGGGGGTGGTGGGTCAAAACCCTCATTTCTCTGTTTTGGAAACCCTCATTTAATTTATACTTGTTTGGAGGGTAAAAAAATGAAGTGAGCCAAAACCCTCATTTCCTTATACTACTTCTGATTTATTTCCAATGGACAACAAAACGTTGCATTCATTTAACTATATTTAGTTCTGTTCTTACAAATACAATATTGGCCATTTTTTATATCATTCTTTCATACTTCAAACATGCGTCCAATCCATTTATAAGATTAATACTCACTGGAATTGATCACTGACCGGCGCAGTTTTATTAATAGCCATGACATAGAAGATATAATCGGTTTCCAGACAGTTATTTGAAGAATATAATACATCGTTGGAATCAGAAATGTTCTTCATAACTTATAATAACAAGCAAAGAAGCTATAGTCTATTCAATTGCAATGCAGGTAATGAAATACATGCCACAGTCACATGACAGTCCATAGATTTCAATATGATATTATGTATTATTACTGTCAAAAGGAAATAATGTAGAAGGAAAGTTACTTTCGTCATAAATGATTGCATAAATGAAATTGTGTTGTTGAGAATTCCTCATATAATTTCTATAGTTTTCATGGCTTATGCAACTAAATGAATTGAGATATGTTAACTGATTTGAAAAGGCATGGATCAGATGCCCAAATGTCAGAACTCTAAATATTTAACATTTAATATGTTGAATATAGGGCTTATTTCCTAAAAAACGTTCAAATATTAGTTGAATCGCCCATTTGGCAGGACTATATGACATTTCGGCTTAAATAAAAGACAGTTCAATTATGCTGATTTAATTACAGATGCTAGAATATCATAACAGTCTTTCCTACAATTGTGTTTTGATGTACTCAATGTATGTTGTTGTCAAGGGAAGGTAGGGTGTTTGAATATTCCGTAATGGCAGACGTAACTGAAACTTGACAAATGTTGCTATATAGTTTGTAATTTCGGTGATCTCACCAAGAGATCCATACAAAGCACATCATTATAAACAAACCATTTGCATGTATATATTTGGTTACTGCTTTTACATGAAATGTTTCTTTTGACATGCGAGTATCCATTTACATCTTTCCTCTACTCAGTGGATAAAAATGTCGATGTTTTTGATGTGCGTTATTGTATCATATGTAATCGTCTAGTCAAGCATTAAGGTCAAAAGTCTTATAAAGGCTGACCGTGTGGTAAAACGTAGGAATGTTGTACATGTATATAGTTTAATCCAAATCATTGCGGCTAGACAACATGACTATCCTAGTTAGAGTTCGCGTTTTTGTGTTATGCATTCCACGTTTTCGTGTGCATGTTATCCATGACGAACATGAATATCTAACAATGAGCCGGTAAATCCATTGTCCTTTGCTCTTTTTTTTTGTTTTGATTCATTGGCTATACAGCTATGTTTTAATTTTGCAGAACGTCAGAAACCTGAATATGTCTCCTTCCATTAGTATAAACGTCTTTAGTTTTTCTTTATTCATTAAAATAGTATTTGGGCATGAAATTAAAACGCAGAAAAAGCGAACATGGTATGATATTGGAACTTATTTTCAACTTTTTTCTCACTGAATATCACGTTTACTTGGTTCTAAACAAACTGTTTCTAGATGATATTAATCATTGCTGAATAGTATAAGTAATCAAAACGGACTGTGTTATATTGCTGGTACTGCGACCAATATGATTTGGTTTATAATGAATATTTCATTTATGTTTAGACATGCACGATGTCTTAAAGCCTAAATTCATAATTTATTTATCCAACAGCTTGCTAAGATGAATTACATAAGATTGATAGACAATATCTCACGCAGATGCTTCCATTATGATCACCATTTTATCTTTACATATTCTTCTCCAAAAATATTAAACTGATAAACGATCTTATATTAAATATCGTCGAAATATTAACGCATATATGTATAAAAACGATGGATAATATTTGCAGGACAAATATGCTTTAGTTCTCGATTAAATTCTGGCAAGCACGGTTAACCATATCAATTATCTTTAACACATTCAAGTAAATAGCACTCAAGCATTTGCATAGATCTAAGATAAATAATAAGATGGAAATATGCAGATGTCCCTGGCAATACCTGTAAGTTTTAGTAATCAGGTAAGACCAATCCGTCAACTTCTCCAATGATATGATTTTGATGAATAGCATAATACTTCGAAACAGGTTGACAGAATAATTTCTTCTTCATCTGAGATCACAGAAAGAGAGTATAAGATAAGTATTAGCGAAAAGAAAACTTGTTTACAGAATGTGACCAATGTAAAGTAATAACATTAAGAAACGACAGTGGTAAAAGATTCATGATACCCGAATTTATGGTAACAAAAATAAAATTCCAAGGGGAAAAGGAAATATGATGACATCACAAGTAATTAAAGCAAAATTGCAGACATAAAAACACGATATGTAGAGTTTAAGAAAGGCCCCACCATGGCAACATGAGAGCTCAAAGAAAACGTGAAAAGAGAAATTATTTACAAATATTAGGCAGATATCAGCTAAATCCAAAATATATAAGAATCAGGTTGAAAATTAAAATTACACAAACATGTACAGCTGATTGAAGTCCGTACTCAGTATTTAGTCACATTGACCTTAAAATGCTATTTTAGTGGTCATCGTATTTGCCTGTGAATGAACATTACCGTTTATGTCACATAATTTAAGCAAAATAAAATAAAGCAAGCGGTTTATTCAGATGGTGTTAAGTATCAGACTAAAATTTTATATATCATAAAGCTTTATCTTTCTCATTTTAAAACCTTGAAGTCCTTTCTGTCTCTCAATAACTGTCAGTCATAATAATGGACAGTGCATGACCCTGCTACGATCAAAATGATCTCTCTCTCTCTCTCTCTCTCTCTCTCTCTCTCTCTCTCTCTCTCTCTCTCTCTCTCTCTCTCTCTCTCTCTCTCTCTCTCTCTCTCTCTCTCTCATACGAATCAAAAAACCTTTCCATCTTGTAATATTCATGTGCCGCACTCCATGCAAAATGTGACCTTTTGTAGGAAAAGAGTAAATAACATATGTCTAAAGTGAAGAGAGATAATTTAAATGATATTAGATTTCAAGATATTTATACAAACCTGAAAATAATTCACAGCACTTAATTTTAGGAAAGGCATAATTTAATAACACTAAACGTAACAGTCTCCAAGTAGAGATGACTAAGCGGGTCATTTCAGTTTTTGAAACCGAATAGGGTTAGATAACAAATTTACATATTTCTTCAGAATAATTGTGTAGATTCATACTTTTGTGCCCAAAATATATTAGTCTGGATGTCACCTTTTGTTTATATTATATCACTAATATATAATAAATAACGAACGACTTTAATTGAGTTAATTTCAATGTATAACTTTATATAGTATTGAGTTTAATTGAGTTAATTTCAATGTATAGCTCTGTTTCTGTATAGTTTTCTTCATAATCCTTGGAGTAACAAAGGTTTTGTCATGTTCGGATATCATAAAACGTGTGACAAACTGATCAAATATGAAGGTGCAGATTTCAGCATTAAAGATGACATTTTACATGTTTCTAATATCCACAGAACTGAGTACAGAGAAACGATTTGACATTGCACGTTGCGCACGTAATACAGCCTTACCCAATTGCCAAGATGCGTTTCAGTTTTGCAACAGGTCTGCTAATTGCTGCAATTTCGATCAACACTGGGTAAGTAAAACCCTATTATTGAGATTGATTACACCGTAGAATGCCTGTATCTCATTATCTTTCACATTTGTTAAGTTATCATGATTATATTATGAAGCATGATGGCACTGATGAAATGAGGATCACTTACAAGTTGGTCTTTCTATGCAAAACTGCTTTGTAGTTTAGTCAAAAACGGCCTTTCGTCTAGGTTCTAATTGTTGTAAAGTTGAAGACATATTCAGAGTATACCTGCAGTTTATTTTAAGCATGTGATTGACCCGTTTTAAATAATACAGTTATGTGAAATTGCGGCGACGTTAATATAAATCAAGAAGAAAAAAATGCAAATATAATTTTAAGTTCATAAATTGTAATGTTTTGAATATAATGTTTGAACGTGAATGTAACTGTAACTTTAATTACTTTATAATGCTTTGAAATATGATTTAAATGTTTAATAAAGATAAAATCATTAATCTTGATAAATGCAAATAGTAGTGGTCTTATACTTAAGTACTCGTCTAACTCGTAACTGCAGAAAATTTTATTTACAAGCTAAAGTATGATATGACAAATATATGATCTATAAAATTAAATACATGATTTCAATTTCTTCTGGGAAAATTCATAGATACATTGCCATTTAAATTGTTAATTATAATTGTTATTATTTTTCAAACAAATCTATTAACAATGTCAGCAAAGTACCGTTGATCTCTTTCTTTTTTTTCTTTCTTTAAATTGTTTTTCCATCTTTCCTATCTCTTTCTTAAATCTATAGGATACACAATGCCTGTTTTCACACAACTCCTTGATTTTCATATTTCTGCTTTATATTCCTTTTCTAAATGCAGCTAGTCGCATTGATTGTTATTATAAGTAAGAATCAGTTATATTATTATTATTATTATATATATATATATATATATATATATATATATATATATATATATATATATATATATATATATATATATATATATATTGATATCAATTTCCAATGTTGTAATCGTTAAAGGATAAGAAAACACTACGCTAGAAACTTTGATTTTCAACCTTTGCCACCTATATTATAGAGCTTCTAATCTACAACTTCAAAGTTTAGGAAATAGTAGGTATGGTACAATTAAATGTGTAAGTAAGCAATGTATTTTGAAAGTATCTAGCATTAGTATGCCAATGTGGCACGTGAAGTGAAAAGATACGTTAGGTAATATATATATATATATATATATATATATATATATATATATATATATATATATATATATATATATATATATATATATATATATATATATATATATATATATATATAATGTTAGGAAAAATACTAATTTGATTCAACGATTGAACGATATCGCAGAGTAAGTTAGCAAAATGGGTTTGGGATACATTCCAATACCTCAGTATTACGTATCAACTTACATAATCTAATTTGTGATGTCGTCAAATATTAAATATTGCAGATATAAAATATCTATTACGAATATATTAATCCCAATAGCACAATATTCATGTAATAAACATTTACACAAACAGAAATGTGGAGTGCGGTATTAAAAGGGCAGAGGCATTCTCCTCTCTTCTCTCGGAATCAGAGGATATCAATCCAGTGGAAAAGAGATTATTTAAGCCTTCATGGAACGAGATAACCAAAGCTTTCAGAGGCATTTACCCAGGTAACGTTAAGCATTACCAGGAAATGTACAATTCACTAGTCAGTAAATATGACTACTTGCACAAAGCAAAAAAAGGTCTAGAGATGTGTTAACACGTATGGTCCACTACAGTGCTTAAGAACCTGACATAAACGCAGATCTTTATTAGTCGGAGGAATGAACAAAGATATCAATATACACTCTAGCATGTTTGTAATGATGCAGATATAAGGCTACCAGTAGGTATATCATATAAATGAGAAATAAACGTTTGATAAAATATGACTTCTATATTGTCTTTCTGAATATATATATATATATATATATATATATATATATATATATATATATATATAGATATATATATATATATATATATATATATATATATATATATATTGTTACGACCCTGGAGTTCCAAGTCCGTTAAAAATCAATTTTGTATAAATCTTTTTATTTTTTTATTTCGTTATATCGTCTAACATGTTATTGATAAATTTACTTGAGTCGTAGATGTAGTTCATGTTGGCACGTGCTGTGTATGATGACGAAAATTCATTGTTCAGAAGTATTGGGAAATTGCATGCTTCCTCGTGTGAGTGCAGTGCAGGCTACGCTTTAGCATTCCCATATATGCTTTGAGTTTTTGCGATTCATACAGTCACACACAAACTGTCCGGTTCGAGAGTCGGTCACGGACATACTGTTGTAGTTGAGTCGAGTCATACAACTTTTAATTTGTTGTACCAGCAGAAGAAACAGAAGAATGTATTATATCTACGTAAAATAACACAACCCGTGTTAGAGGAACTATTCACTTCTTTATATCTTTACTACCGAGCAGCAACATTGCATATTTGGACGTTTTCTTGCTAATTTTGGAACGGGAAAATACGCACATTCTTTTTGTGAAATTGCGGACAACCACCATTTTGAACCGGAACATTATACGTTAGTCTTGTTTAAAACTTTTTTCAGGACTTATTTTATTAATTTTGAACAATTTGGACCATTTCTCTAAAACTGTTAAGTCTTGTTTTGAAATGTACATTATTTTGTGATCTAATAATTTGTATCATTATTAAAATTCATAAAGCTTGTGTGCACTTTTGTTACACAGAACGAGCCGTTTCCTAACATATATATATAATGTTATATATATGTTATATATATGTTATATATATGTTATATATATATATATATATATATATATATATATATATATATATATATATGTTATATATATGTTATATATATATATATATATATATGCATCGTATGTGTATAAATGAGACTTAGAAAATATGATTTTATATAATCCAAGCTGATAGGTAAAAAGACGCAGTAAGTTTTTAAAATTGATATCGAATCTGAGAAGGAAAGGTTTAGTAAAAATATTTCACATGGGAAATAGCATAAAACACGCTGCATTTATAGCTGCATCACAGGATTATTGCACCAACATTAAACGAGGAGGACTAGTAAAAACATAAGCTAGTATGTCAGTTCAAGGAACACACCTATAATCCCCTGTTTTTTTCCTGGTATTGATATGTATATACAATAAAACCTGTACATGATTTTACTCTTATAAAATTTATTGAGCAAATTGAAAAGATAAAATAATTGAACATTTATTACTTGTACATCTACATGGAAAATGTACTTGCAGGGACTAAATGGTGTGGCATCGGGAACGCGGCAAGGAATGATAGTGATTTTGGGCCAAGTGTACAAACTGATATGTGTTGTAAAGAACACGACGGATGCGATACCTACATTACAGCATTTGGGTCTGGCTACAATCTCACTAATTACGCTCCCTATACAGTGTAAGATTCCTCGATAAAATAGTGATGATAAATGATAGTTATTTTATTGCAGGATACCACAGCATTCTTACTATGGTGTCATTTAATAAAACCATTTGAGAGTGAGTGATAAAAATATGTACGCAAACGGCTTACATCGTATAATATATCCTATACATATATTTATTTTATTATGGACAGCTTAAACGTAAATCTGTGACAAAAGGTACAGAACATCAAAGACTAAAGTTATTTTTTGCCTGTTTTCTCTTGTAATAGCCAGTGTCTTGAGTCGACCTATTTAAGTATATATTAATAATTTGCATTTCTCAAATGAGTGATGATCGCCAACGATCAACACAACTTGGATCACGTGAAGCAGTTACATTACTAACTTCCAGAGAATAATCATATCGTGATTGTTAGTAGTTGAAATCCATAAAAATATGTGTACCTTGCTGTTAAAAGTTAACTCGACAAATACTGTTTACATGTATGTAACTTTAACACTTCTTGCAAATATTTTTGCATTACATCTGTTGCAAAAATGTGATTAAAATGAAATATATATTTTCTTTTCCCAGATCGGGCTGTGATTGTGATGACACGTTTCTACAATGCATGATTGGTGTAGCGACCTCGGAAACGGTTCCCGCAGATGATAAAAATACAGCAAAAAATTTCGGGCACCTTTTCTTCAACATTATTAATCCAAACTGTCTGAAAATGGATTACCCGCTTGTCTGCGTTAGAAAAGGGTACGATCTCCAACTAATACATATGCTTCATTTTCTTCCCTTTTTGAGACACGTATCACGAAGGGGGTCTTATTTAAGTTAGCACCACCAATTACGTATACGATTGTGTCTAGTCCTATTGTCAGAAATATCGGTCCAAATTAATGTTGTAGTGATGGGTTCACTCCTATTATAATTTTTAGGATCGATCAACGTCGTACATTGTAGGTATGCCAAAAAGTATAGAGTATGTTTTAAAAAGCATAAATAACGTAAAATAATAAAATAGCCAATTTAATGCAACTTAGCAAAAGGTTGGATTAAGTAACAGCCAACACAAACCATCATGAAAAAATTGAAATTAAGAAATGCAAAAAAAAAATCTCAAAAGAATAATTGAATATGCATTCTGCGTAGCTGGATCTAATTTCCATCAGCCTACATAAAATTCTAACGAGATGTTGTTGTGGAGTCTAGCAAAAGATACGTTGACATCGCGTGTTTTTTTATTTTCATTTGATTAATTAATACCACATGGATTTGTTACTTGCGAGTTCTATCAATCATTAAGCTTCTTCCTACATGTGTTTGAGGAGATGAGTCTAATTATAATCGAGCAAATGTAATAAGGAAGTGCGAGACTGAAATACCAACATATGACATATTATTAATCAGTATTACTCAAAAAGCCGATACAACCTGGTCAGTCCAGTTTGTTTACTACACAGCTTCAAAAATAGAACTATAATGTATTTAAACACTCAACTGCTTTCTATTATTAGTATATTTTAGCATGTCTATACGATGACAAACATGTTACATAATTCGAATATGATACCAAAGTCGGTTATCTAAATAAGTCCAAAAACAGAAACATGATTTATCACAAACAGTATTTTAAAGCTACAGGCGTGTGGAAATAAAAAGCCATGTCACAGAGGCTATGTAACATTATTCTATTTAGTATTATACACCATATATTTATCAATTAAGGAAAATAAATATTTAGATTTAAATTGCGTGTAATTATCAAAACATTATGAATCTTATAGCTTGAGGATAAAATTTGACCATCGATAACTAAAACATTTGTTTTACAATATCGCGGCGCAACGTTAACAATTTGAAGAGCGAGATTAATATCATTTTAGAATTAGTAAGCATAATTGCTTTTAAATAGCTATATATTCATCCCTTTCAATTTTTTCTGTTCACTATAATATCGGTAAACTAGCAAACAATCATATTTTATTTAGACAGTTTATACATTTTACCTAATTATTAGTATTCTTAAAAACCTGTTATTTTATCTTAAAGTCGTGCTATACTACTTAGTATGAGAGTTGCTGTTGTAAGTATCATTTCTTTTAATACAGCTCACACACGCTATTTTTATTTATCAATATGAGTTAAACATTTTGTTCAGCGATTGTTCCTAATGTTCCCTTGTGGAAGTAATAAAAATTCACTTTGAGAATATCGAAAAGTGTAGATTGTTTCATTCCAATAACGTGTACAAAGTTGAATTTAATTTATTTTAATATATTTTCGGGATTTGAAATTGCATATCTCAGATCAATTAATAAACAGAGAACCAACTACATATAAAAGTATATTTTCTCCACACAGGTGTTATAATGAATTTATATATTGGTTTCTCACAATAATCAAAGCCTAAAGCGCATGTTTGTATATTTTGCATTTCATTATTTAATTGTTGTTGTTCATATTTAATTATTTTAAATTTATTTCAAATGCAACTAAATCTACACGAAAAACACGTGGGAATTTATTGTATCCACTTACGTATTTTTAAGGTTATATGTGATGTATGATTCGGACATAAAGGGCTTATTCAGCCCTGATCGGCTGTGTGCTACATTATTTATGCTGATTGGTCGATCTGTCGTTGAAAACCAAATAGCCAAAACAATCTGAATTTAACAACAAAATAATAAATATAATAGAGAAATAATTAAGTCATATAAATTTATTTAACTTGAAGTAGCATTCATCTTACTATTACGGTTAATTATTGATATAGATATAGCATACCGATTTCTATACTCGATTGACTTGATGGACTTCAGAAATTGCTTAAATTTAAACACACAAAATATAACATTTAATATTTAAGTGGTCCGTGACAAAGTATTTCGCGTTCTATGATATATCTAACAGAAAGATGTAATAGTGAAAGTCTTATATCTTCCTGTAATTATCAGTTCTCTTCTGAATTCATACATTACCTATATTTCTCTTTCCTCCAAACAACTATGTCAGTCAGTAGACTTACAAAGAGTATGTTTCCTTATTGAAGGTAGCGTGAAACTGACAAACATCATTATTGTAATTATTCTAAACTTGCCAGTTCTTGAAAACGAATTAAAATTGATCAGATCACATGAAGCATGAGATATGGGTTTAAAGACTGAATATTGTTGAGTGGGTATAA
>JAEAOA010001377.1:1362500-1470000 GCA_016746295.1 Potamilus streckersoni | reverse complement strand
ATGATACTTTAGACCAAGATTTAAACTTTAACTAAAATCGGACGTTCTGTATTAGATTGTAAAGTTACTGGAGAAACAGTGAGAGACTACATTAAGTAGGCTGCTGAATAATTTCGATTCCAATTATACCAATCAACCGCTACCAAATTTATCACAAAATGTAGAGAATTAGAAAATAATTCAATTGGTTTATTTAATATGCACTCTCTCTCTCTCTCACACACACACACACACACATACGCACACACATACTTGTATTCAAATACGCATGACATACTACTACATTTCGAGGACCATAGGAAAAGTATGAACGTATAGGTTAGAAATTTTAAAGTAGCTTAACTGCAACCCATGCCATATCTGTATCACTTCCTTTTTGCCGTATAGTTCTTTAAACATCATGAAGACTACTCTTAATTTACAATCGTTGTGAGGACGTTATTGTGAGGACTCATTACACACAATCAAATACTAACATCAACCTGAGAACCTGAATATTTTTTCTTTTAATGCATCTGTCCTGCAAACAGATGGGAAGGTATTTATTTAAGAGCTCAAGAACTAATTTGTCTGCAATTAAAACTTCATACAGACAACTAAATGACCTTAAATGTTCAAATCTCTTAAAAATATAAGTTTAAGTCCGTGACTTCTTTTATTAACGCAATCAAAAATTGCCATGAATATGTTAAATAAGAAATATTATTACAACGAAACATATTCATGAAGTCTGGACAGTACAAAATTAAATCTTAAGAATATCAAACATATATCTAAATTGTCAATTCAACTGTTAAAATAAAATATAAGACTTTTAACAATTTAGGTTATCACCAACGGAAAACAAATTGCAAATTCGCTGAAACTGAAGCTGCTTTTGGATAATTTTTGCTTGTCTCACTATATGGCAATATATCACAAGTAAAGTTTCAATGTTAGGCAGAATGAAAAGGTCAGTTACGTAGATTTCTTTAAATTCGTTTTCTTTTTCCTCTTTTTTTTCTTTGTTTATGCCTTAAAACCATATACGTCTGTATATCGTAAATGATGATAAATATGTACACGAGAAAAGGAAGGATTAAAATGTAGATATGTGCATGTGTATAAACATAGATATATATTATGACTTTGAAATATCTATAATTGAAAAGAGCATAGAAAGAAGGGGTGGGTTAGAGAAAATGCGTTGAACTGAAACAGTAAATATTTTTCTTCGAAATGGTTCATTTGATTAGCTTTTGGAAACGTTAAGTTCATTTTACTACCCGTTAATATGATATCAGATCAATGAGTACAGTAATGAAAACTAGACTTTATGGAAACAAAATTCTTAAACTAAATGATTTGAAAATGCCGACTTCATCATCTGCTTAACAATAATCATCTAGTCACATTGAAGTCAGGAATATGCACTTAAACTATCTCTGTCTAGCTTACTTTTCAAACAGAAGTTTAGAATACTTATTTATATTTGTTTACTTCTTTTTCAAACAATAAATAGTTATCAGCCTTCTGTAATTTTCAGGTACACAATTAGACAATAGATGATAAACACCGATTGGGTTGATAGTACTTTGATTGATTAGGCATTTAAAGAAATAGAAATGACTATGATTATTATGTATAAGGGCTTCATTACGCATGTCTGTATCATAAATCTCACACGATGACCAGTACTAAGATACACACATCTTTTATGAGATATGGTAACACCATAAAAAAACTTTTACAGCGACAGAATCACTGCCAACGAATTAAATTTTCCATATGTGCAAAATGTACATATTTTGTCTATTTTGATTATCTTAATTCAAGATATTGATTTTTACACGACGCAAATAAGTCTGTATAATCTTCATTCAAAAGTGAGTAAATAATATTATATTAAGGATTTTATTACAATCAGATATAAAGATATATTATTCCACGAGTTAATAATCAAGTCAGTCCTGCTCATTGTCCATTTTACAAATAGAGAAAACGATGATGGATCATTTCAATGCATAGAAAGGTTACTGAGTTTGCACTTTACTTCATATCATATAGAGCACATGAGACACGACCATCTCACTAAAGATGGCTTCTACTGATACAGATGAATTTGGGAGCGACTTCAGATACTCAATGAACGCAAACAAAATAGCTTATAATAAAATATATGCTGGTATCTTCAAACATTGTCACATTGAATGCAACCATTCCAAAAAGGGGTTAAATATATACAACGAGCTAATTATAAAATATGTGACTGACAACTGTGGCACTAGTGCTAATATGAAGAGAATGACATGCGTTGAGGGGTGAATTTAGACATAGAAACTACACTGCCTAATTTTGATTTAGTACAAACAAATCGATATAGTAGCGTTGATAATCATGTATAAACTCATAAATTTCTACCCCTTTGTTTTGCGAGATACAAAATTTACTGGGCCTTTTCAGAAATCTCCCTATAGAATGAATTGTCAATTCCGCCTGAAAACTATAAATGCATGCTAAAGAAAATAAAGAAAAGCACCGATATCTGGGCTCTGATACAATTATGCTTTATGAAGCTTGCCCAAGTGGCAAAATCATACTTTTACACAAATATGAACAACTTTCTAAAATCCATTGATATAGAAAATAAAAAAACTAGAAACACCGGATAAATAAATTATAAACTATATATGGGGATACAAAACACACTATACTCCAAAAGAAACATTATTTTGAGGAGCGGGGGCTAGTGTTACTTAGCATAGTTTTGGTGAAATATGCATATATATATTAAATAGATTTAAAACATTGAAGGCAGTACCCAAAACACAGTTAGAAACCATATGCATATACTAGTTTGGCTTTGCATTAAGGGACAGAATAGACATTTACAGAAATTATACCCTAAGATAATATAAGCACCTAGGAAATTTAGATATATTACCTCTTTAGCCAAACCACTTTCAGGATTTCAAAGATTAACTGGCCTGTATTGCTGTAGGAAACAAAAGACAAATCCGCCAATTACTAACAAAGGAGACGCCGAAAAATCAATCTATCTTTTGTGTGAAAATGTATGATGTTCTTCAATCAAAACAAAAACTAAAATAAGATTGATGATGATTAAGTTAATCTATAAACATAATTTTAGCCTTTATTATTACCACTCTTCGTGCACATATAACAGTTTTACTGGTTATGTGTCTTTTACAATCATACTTGTTTATCTTTTCATAAATATTAACTTAATATGTATGATCGTTTAAAGTACCTAGAAATGCATCATCCTACGTAAATGAAACAGTATCATGGGAAAGACAGAAGGGATAGTTGTGGCCGGGCGCCTTGTGCGTAGGGCTAAAGCCAAGGAAAAATACAACTAAAATTTACAGTTGAGTTTTGCCGTTACATTTTTGTGTTGTTTTAATGAGTGATGCTTGTATTGGTACTTAAAATTTATATATGGCATCTTATGTTAATAAAGGATTATTTCAGATGTATACAAAGAGGACGCTAAGTTTATATTTTGTCTCCAGACGCTAAGTATCCTCCAACGCCACTGAACAGCTATTATGGATTAACTGAAATGTTCGGGAAGAATGTAATTTGGACGAAAAGCATCAGGCAGGGTGAACCCTTCAAAATTTTGCTCGAGTCATAACAACAAAAATGTTCCTGCAGAGGCAGAAAAAAACACGTGAGAACAGTGAGAATATTGCTGATATTTTTCTGCTATTGAAAAAATTAAAGCATTAGTTCTGAAAAAATCATTTATGACTTTGGATTATTACAACAAAGAAAATTTCAAAATAAATCAATATTAAATTCGAACTATAGATTTATTAAGTCAATCTATAATTCTATGTTAGAATCTTTAGCTGTTGTAGACGACAAACAAGTAGGACTATTCACTCCTCTTATGCTTTCAATCGAAAAAATAAAGAGTGCACTTCTCAAGGGTACGAAAGGAAAAAAAATAATAGTCGAGTGATGCGACTGAAAAAGATTATGTTATTTAATTCTGTGATAAATGACAGCGAAACTGAGATACGCGACAATGAACATAGACCTATAAATGTTATTGAACATACTCAAATATAATCTTTTGGTCATACTTTATTGAATACGCAGATTTTCGTTTATGATCAGCTACAAACTTAACTGAAGGTATGCAAATACCAAAATATTTGGCAGCTGCATACATAGAATTAGAAACTATTTTTTCATCAGTATCTATGTTAGTAGATATGACCGACTTAGAAGTCATAGGAGAAATACCAGTATTTCCACGTCTACAATTCTGACTTGGCGTAATAGCTTGCAGGTTCGCTAACTCGTTTTGCTGCGGAAATTCATCAATGTGGTCAACAACAATTCCATCTATAACAACCCAATAAATACATTCGTATATAAATTTATGTGATTAATATCTTTTATTTGTACCAATATTAAATCTAAAATAACCAGTATTATGAATACTACCAACTGGTTTCTTAGTCTAAAATTTCTAATAATACCATCTATTGACGCCTCGTAATTCGTATATATTGGATGTCTCATAAACTCTTTTTGCTCCATTTGTATATAATATTTCTTTGTCTAATTCAATATTTTTGAAATCTAGTTAGATAATCCTTTTCTGTCTTTATAGGCGATTTTCCCGTCGATGTACCTTTTTTTGTCATAATAGCGTTTATGTTCCCTATATTTCTTTACCACCATAACTTTCACATAACGGCGTTTTTCCTATACCTCCAATATCATATTGAATACATGGTTTTGTCCCGGTACTTCCATGTTTGATACTTTGCATATGGTAACCGCAGTATTTGTTTATTACAATAAGATATATGTCCAATTTTCAACCAAATACACTTATTTTCTGTCTGAATCAATATATATATATATATATATATATATATATATATATATATATATATATAGATATAGATATATATATATATATATATTCGAAACTCAGTAGAGTACGAATTTAATTTCTCTAACCTGTATGATAGTATTGTTTGTATTAAACTATATATATATATATATATATATATATATATATATATATATATATATATATATATATATATATATATATATATATATATATACTAAATTTTAATTTGAATATTTGTCTTAATATAATGATGGAGGAATTATCAGCAATTGAACCATCTGCTACTAGATTTGACCTTGACAGTCTACCAGAATATAAATTTAGTATTTCGATGAAAGATCTAGCTTTAACAAATACAGATATAACCAAACGTATCCATTAGGCTAAAAAGGAATTTCGGAAAGATGGTGCAATATATATATATGGTCAAATTTTAGAGTAGGAAAAGTTATTAATATAATGAACGACAAACGGGGAAAAGTAATTATTAACCACCTTGATAATCAAAGATATCTTAATTTAATAACATTTATTGTGAAGACAGAATATAATCTTTGGATATTTCGTGATAAAAGGGACCCCGTTCATATACAGTTTGGAAGTAATAAAACAATATTAAGTAAAACAAATCCATACTTGGAATACTGACTAGTATTGATAAACCGTATTTTGAGCGAGAGTATCCTGTTACTGCTGTGGTATATGGACTGTTTTTACTGAATGATAAACCTAATATTGCAGATCTCAAACCTATGAGACTGTCAGAGTCAAGAATTAACTGTTTTACGGAGCGCATTACTGAACATTTTACAACAGCAATGCGTGGTAATGGCTTACCAGATTTAAGACGTAAAATATATGTGAATTTGCAGAGACCGTTAAAGATACTGGTGCGTCTATTAAGGATGTTGCTAAGCTAGAAAGTTATTAAGATTTCAATAACAGTAAAAACACTAACAGGAGAGATTGTACAAACCAAAATATACAAAAAAAATGGAAGCCCTATAACAATCATTGATCATACTACACATGCATGGACTGATGCTGTAACTGTATTTCCACGAGATAGAATGATTAAATTTATAATGGTCATGTATTTGATATATTAAAAATATTAATAACAGTGACAATGTATCTGGTGGTCATTTCAGAGTTCGGAACACGATTATTATGATCAATTTGTACGACCCAATGGTCATATTTATCGTACAGAATCTCTTTATGAAGAAATCAGAAATCTTGCACCAAAAATATACTTCTGTCGATGACAAAATCAGACAACTATTGAATAATTGTTTTACCGTACCATCTGTTGCGGCCCATTTTGCTCAGGAAAAAAAAATCATGGAAACCTACATGATCAAATTTTATTTAGGATATACAAAAAAGTTGTATAGAATATGGACACGGTGGATTATGGAATAATAAATACGATTATAATGATGTTATATCAGCCGATATGGCTGCATGTTTTCCTGGGAGTTTTCTTGAATATGGCGAGTGTTCTAAATACTTTAACAGATTTGGACATCCCACACATGACATGCCCAGAGATTCAATAAATGGACCCTTGCCAGATTTTGACTTAACTGGATTTTCATATATCGAATCATTCGAGTTCGCAAAAAATCTCCATCAGATTACTTGTTTGGTTAGGTAAACACGTTTTAGAAAAATGTTGGACTCCAATAGTGTTATTAAGATTTATGCTTGATATTGGAATATTAGTATCGTTAAAGGTAAATGAAGCAATTATATCCTATAGTTCACAATAGCAAGTTTTGTTACCAGAACCAGACAGATTTAATATAGAAGATATCAGGCAAGAATATCCTGATCTTGCTGAAGATGACATTATTAAAATATGTAAATGCAAAGACGAGTACGATGAGAAGCGTGCAAAAGATCTCAGTAGAAAAATAATCGGTAAGTTTACTCAGGGTGGTTCACACGGTTATAAACGACACTTTACAAGATTGATTATGGACGATGCTAAGTTAGATTTTTTTAATTGCTGATACAACAGAGAGAAATACATTTTTAAGCCGACATAATGCTTATTTATCGGATGGGACTTCGCTAGGTACTATTGTGAGATATGTTGATGGCAAATCACCGCAGTTTACTCATTTAAGATCTTCAATGCTAGCCTATATTTCTATAAATCTACTGTCGATGATAAATAGATTTCCTCGTTACGCTGTTAGAGTCGCTACGGATTCATTTTCTATAAACAAAAAATATAAGGATTCATTAAATTCGCTACTCGGTAGTGGTGAGTGTGGAACATAGAGGATAAAGCAAGAAAATATACTTAGTTATTCTGAATTTGCTGAAGTTGAAAAAAAGAAATATATTACAGAAATAATAATCAAATATCAAAATCATCTGCACCGTCTGTGTATGATCCTGTGGCTAGATATAAGACCGTTTATCTTAATGGGTGTGCAGGGTCAGGTAACACAACTCGTGCGATTAAATTATTTATGAACAACAATTCAGATATGATTGTTTTGACACCTACACATAAACTAGCCAGAAATATAAAAGAACGAGGACTTCATACATGTACATATCATAGTTTCTTTAGATGGTGTGGCGATTCATGGACTCCTGAGCGAATGGGTGAAAAATATATACCTAAGTATATAATATGGGACGAGATAGACACGGTGTTGTTAGAAACACTAAAACATTCCTTGAATGGTTATTAACAAAAAACACTGCTGTGATTATGTGTGGTGATCATGGTCAAACGCCACGTTTTGTTGGACAGTCTCCACATGAATGGCTAAATAATAATGTGGATTATTATGTAGAAATACATGATGACTATAGAGTTATTGATGAACCGCTGAAAGAACTTAAAAGATTAATCAGACTACAACCAGATAAAATACAATGTGAGATAATGCGTGAATTAATTCCAGAAACTACCATGAATGATTTTTTTGACTTTATGGAGACCTACTGATTTGATAGTCGCAAGTAGAAAGATAGTTGGTGATGAATTGCAGAATAAATTATTCACGTAATATAAAGAAAGTTTTTCTCATTTACCTGCACCATTATGTAATCACCCAGCAGATACACGACACCAGGTTGTCTGTGTTTAGTGTTGTAGAATTTAACATACTTACCACATCTCTATTAGCTAATAAATTATCTAGAACCGTATCTGTAATGTTGGATAAAGATTCTGAAGAAACGTTCACGTTGGAATTCTTGGATAGAAGTTTGTCCTCAGCTAATTACTGGTGGTGTCTGGAATTTGTAACTAAAGTTCCCATTTTAATTACTTAATTAAATGACAACGTCATTAGGTATAATGAATTCAATGACAGAGTCACTCATTGACGTTGAACGTCACATATATAATCAGGTGTGTAAGTGTCAGACTGAACTAAAAAGTATGATCGACGAATACACGTTGAAAGTAAAACAAATATCGCAGACGCATGGTTGTGATCGATGTAGTAGTTTACTCGGTTCCTGCCGTTGTTGCTGGAACCGGATTATTATTATTAACGTTAACTATGACTGCTCCTGCGGTTTTAACGGTTGTTGTTTCTACGACAACATGTGCAAGTATTCTCAGTATTATCGCTAAGAAAATATCTACATGCACGAGCGATAAATTACGCGAGTACATGATGAAATTACACACAGCAACAACCGCTTATACAAAATTATGCTCACATCTTTTCTTGTACCTTAGTGATGGTAAAATATCTGATGAGGAGTTCGTTATGATAATGAAAACCTACGATGAAGCATTCGTGATGGAAAATAACGCATCATATAGTGACAATAACGAAAGGATGGGGAATTAAATAATAAACATAACAATAATGTCTGATTCAAGAGAACTATTGCAACAGATCGTCACTAATACGACGCCATCAAAAACTACTATGATATCAATAAGTTCGACCAATCCTGAATTCAGCGTTAACTTTCCAATTGCAATTCCAGTAAAAGAGATAGCATTAGCTTAGTTACGTGTTTATTATAGCTGGCCTAATATTTGATCAAAACCATTTGGTGGACTACAGGCAAATAATTTATTAGTATTCGCAAATAAGAATAAATCTGATGGAACTCCCGATTGGCAAGTAGTTAGTATTCCAACTGTCAGTTATCAAATAGAGCAAATCAATAAGGAATTACAGTGCAGAATTAAGTCTATTAAGAATCGAAGATAGCAATTACTGTATACGAACCAACATTATCGTCGGTGATTAAAATACATTTTCCTGACTATGTTGTGGATATTTATCAAATTTCGATTAGATCAGTGTTATGATGGCCTGAAGTCGCACCTGTTAATCAGGTTCCAACAGAACCAACTAAAAATGAGTTTAAAACGAGTGAAGAAAAATTAATTAAAGATCCAGAATATCGAGCAAAATATCCATGGCATTATATAAAATTTAAATTTGATCCAAACAATAATAATTACTTTATCGATTTTGACCGTAAAAGGATCCCACAGATAACTAGATCAACATTTAATGCTGTTAAAGACCCCAAGACGCAACATACTAAAGATATTGTTGATGAAGAATTTTTAAAGATTTTTAGATACTCTTAAACCTGAATACGATAAACCATTGAATGATTTAAGAAATTTACTTACTTCATTATCGCAGCATTATGATCATAATATAAAACAGCAAAGAATTGAGTTAATAAAACACTTAAATGGGAACTTATTCCATCTATATATCGCTAATCGAAGTATTATAAACACTGCAACTGACCTTAGTATGTCTACTAAGACAGATCCAGAACTTAAACAGTTATTTCTTAATCATTATAAAATAAAAGAAAATCATCTACAAAAATTTATTTTACCAGTTCTAAATAATACTAAAATGAAGAAATCATTAAATTATCTTATTGAAGAATATTATCCGGGAGTAATTCAATCGTGGAAAAAATTAATCCCGTTTCCCTCTGTTCTCAAATATAATAATGACCCATATGGAACAGGACGTCATATTTCACCTAATATTATTAATATAACATCCACCATCGCACTAAATCTAGTATGCAATGGAATAGACAGCAGCTACCACGCTGACCTTTCTAAGTCTAATCTGGCTCAGCATGGATACATATTATATTCGTCCAGTATTCAAGCACATCCAGGATGGCTTATTGTGTCTGAGCCAATAGATCAAATCTACTTGCGTGTACATAATTCATTATTGTCAAGAATGAATTTCAAACATCAGGATGGAAATATAATTGATTTGAAAAACGAAACTATATATTAATTTATACATACGCTCGTAGATTGCTCTAGATAAAACTTTGGTTAAACTCCCCTTGACTATCAATAGCGGCAGGCAGGGTGGAGGACAACAATTGGGTCGCTTTACGAGTAAACAAAATCACCTGAAGAAAACCATAAAAATACGTCAACAATAATATAACAATAATGAGCTAATCTCATGACTTTGTCAGGCGTATGGAAATAGAAAAGTTAGAGACTTTAGTTAAGCGTTGTTGACGTATTTTTTTTCAGCCTCTGCAGGAACCTTTTTTCTTGTTATGACTCGAACACAATTTTATAGGGTTCACCCTCTCTGCTGCTCGAAACAATGAACAAAGCAAAATATGCATCAAATATGTTTGCGAATGAATAAGGATTTAAGTGAAGCTATGCACAATATGCAGAGTGCAATTATTGTACATTAGAGTTCAGCCTGGTCTCCTGGGTACACTCAACCATCCGAAGCCTTTATTTACCATTATTTGTTTTCGTGTTGGAAAAATCAGACAACATGCACATAAAAAAAACAAAATCAGTCATAGTACCTTGTAACCGTTAAAAAAGTGTCTGGATACAGAAAATGATTTTACAAGTTTTTTTTCATGTCCAAAGATTTGCAGCCTTTACATTTGTCGACAAAAAGACCTAATAACTGTCAAGTTTTGACACTGGCTCACGGATAAACCGACCCCATTCCTCAACCCTTACTACAAGCTTTCAATTTTTCTAAATTTTTTTGGGTTAAACGTCTTTATATACAGTAGCTATTTCTAGTTATCGCAAAAGAACTGAAAATGAAAATTGTATTAAATTTGGACACATCAACTTATCATTATTCATAATTATACCGGAAAATGAAAATTGTAACAATTTTGACCCCTCAACGTCATATTATTCATAAGGGTAGGAGGAAAACTCCAAATAGAAGGATAATGATCATATTTGGCTGGATTTTAGATGAACTGCTGAGTTTTTAACTAAAACTAAAATTTAGTTTTTAACTAAAACTAAAATTGAAAATTGAAATAAAAGATAGCATAATTCACATAAATACAAATTATTTTGCGCAAAACTTGAAACTATGGTTAGGTTTTTGTTCAATACACAGAAGAAGAAAGACAAATTTGATTTCATGAAAACAGAATTTATATATATATATATATATATATATATATATATATATATATATATATATATATATATATATATATATATATATATATATATATATATATATATATATATACTATTCATTCTAAATTTTGCAAAGTTTCACATGTCTGCTTACAATTCAGTCTGGTCTGTCTTAAATTTGTGACCATAAAGTCTAAAATCCGGACACAAAACCGGATCACGACCTCGGGCGAATTTCGGCTGTAAAACATTTGGGTCCAATAAATGACGTTTTGTCTCTGTATTTTGTAGTTAAACTAGACCATACATATTATTTGATATCATCGTAAAGCTACATCTGTCTACATTTCTATAAAACCACCCACTTTATTGTGTCGCACATGACCTTAACGCTACAGAGCTCAGACGTAAGCTACCACCTCCTGCCCCGTAAAAGTAATGCCAGGGGTAATTGAGTTAAACAAGAATTTTGGAAATTTTTACAAATTATCAAAAAATGGCTAAATTTGTAAATTATGTGCAATAATGAATGCACAAGAGATCAAATACGCAATAAATATTCAAATTTGGTGATATCATCAAAATTCTCTGTTTAGCCCATAAAACCCTGGAGGACTTTTTTGTCCTTTTTGCCTGAAATGCGAGTAGGAAATCGATTTGGGAGATATTTATGAATACACTATTCATTCTAAAAGCCCATCTTATCCTACTTTGTGCAATGGTTCACATGTCTGTGTGCAATTCTCTTTGTGTTTTTATTTTACTACAATCAGTGAGAGCATTTTTTGTAAAATTTGTGTTTTGGAAGGAGGCATTTTGGGATTATTCTAATCATATTCATCCTCTTTGCTTCTTCTTCTGTCAGCCACACATTATGTGGGTATTTACAAAAGTGCTTTGTAATTTTAGTGACTTTATGTTGGCCCAATTATTTCAGGTGTTAGTCCAATTAATTCCACCGATTTTCTCTTTCGTCTTTACATTTTGTCTTCTTTGTATAGAACTTTCTTATTTTTTTATAAATATTTTAGTCCTTCCTATATTTTCTTTTTATTTCTAAATTTAGCAATCGAATTTTTAATATATATATATAAATATATATATATATATATATATATATATATATATATATATATATATATATATATATATATATATATATATATATATATATATATATATATATATATATATTCTCTTGACAAAAAGTTTTATTTAATGCGTTTTTTTCTAAACATATAATCAAGCTAGTAGATATATATATATAATGATTTCCATGGTATATTGGGATTTCGTCATGCTTAAAATGACGATTTAAAATATTTCCTTCCAGTTTCCAAACTAGGATTGGTAGCACTAATCAGCGTTAACTGTTTCCCTGTATAATATGTCTTTTTCTACATAATCTAGTTTAAATACCCAAAGATAATCTATTATATCCTAATCTAATTTTTTAGTGTTATTTGTTTTAAATCTAAAGATTTAAGAATATAATTAACGTAAATATAAGTCCAAGCTACTTGAGCTAGCTTTATTAAAATTATTGGCGTTTGTGCCCAAGTTTCGATACGCACCTTTTTTTCTTTTTAATAGTATTTTCGTTTTTCTCCTCTTCATGTCTTCAAAATATATTCTTAAAGCTTTGATCTTGTCTTTCTTTAGATGAGGTTGAAAATCTTGGTGGTTTCCTCGACATTTTCCTATCTTTAGAATTTCCGTTTTGGTTTATTTGACCCTGAAGCTTTACCAAACTGTTATATTCTTTTCCTGGAGTTTAAACTAATTTGGGTCTTTTAGAACGTTTGTACAATCATCCGCATGCTGGAGCATTTTAATTTCTTCCCTTGCGTTTGGTACCTTAATTCCTTCAATAAATTTATTTGATCTAATTTTTATACTCAGTATTTATATCGCTATTACATATAGTAGCATAGACAGTGGACATACTTGTCGCACTATCTTTGTATTTCAAATTTTTTCGTGTTAGTTCCATTCACCTGTACTCTTGAAGTTATATCCTTGTACATGATTTGAGTCCATCTCTGGAAATTATTTCCAAACATTTTGCCAGGATTTTGGCACATAAGTTTAAATCTATCAAAAGCTTTTATCCGTATCTAGAAGCACCATGGCGCCTCTTTGTCCCGTTTGTTTAATGACTTTGATAATTGTTTTTACATTTAAAATACTATTTTGGATGTCATTTCCTTTTGCACCAGCACCACATGTTTGAGTATTGTGTATTATTGTATTATTACCTATTTTAACTCTGTTTGCTAATATATTATTTAAACATTTGTAATTATTATAAGTAGGTAGATGGGCCCCAGTTTTCTAGGTCTTGTTTATCATATTTTCCTTTATAAATTAATGATATTATTCCCTCTCTCATTTCTCGTGTCATTTTATCGTTTTTTAGTAAATATTGTTACATAAAGATTCTAAAATGGGATCTAACTCACGTTGGAATTTTTTTAAAAAAATTCCGCCGTTAATCCATCTATTTCTGGGGCCTTTCCTTAGGATAGTGTTACGTATATGTGATTAAATTGCTTGTGTGTATGGTTTAAAATTCTTTTTGTTTCATCTTTGTTTCATTGTATTTATTTGCAATGAATTTTATTACTCTCATTCAGGATTCAACTTTTAGTAGTGAGATATAAATTTAGTACAAAGTTTGTTTTTTCAAGACGAAGGTGTAATACGTGCGAATTATCACTGTATCTTACCTTGGTAATAGTGTCGCCAGGAAGTTAAAATGATTGGTCAGTATCACGAACATACTTTCTTCGTGTGATCACCGTTTAAAACATCCTTTTAATGATTGTTTTTTAAGTGGAATGGCATTGGCCTACGTGTGAAAGTTAGCATAGTTAAGAGACCACACAACCAATCTTGCCAGATTTGAAATGATGTTTTGAGTATAAATACGCATTATATATATATATATATATATATATATATATATATATATATATATATATATATATATATATATATATATATATATATATATATATCACTACTAAAAATAGAATACTGAATCCGAGAAAAATATTCATTGTAAATATATACAATGATACAGAAATGAAACAAACATAATTTTAAACGATAAAATAAAAGATAAAATTGAGAGAATATTATCAAATAAAATGATACTATGAACCGAATACAAGCATATTACACAGACCTATACACAACTCAAAAAATAGATGCAGAAATGATAATTGAATACTTACAGAAAACTACCATGTGAGAGAATATCATCAGAACAAAACAAATTTATGTGATGTATTCATCTCCATAACTATAACAACAGAATCAATAAAACATCTATCGAAAGGTAAAGCACCAGGAAAGATGGTCTCACCACAAAAGTCTTTAAAATCGTTCAAAGTGAGCTATCGCCGATCCTTAAATTCTTATATAACAACATCCGCCCTAACTTCCTTTAGGACAAGATTATAAGACTTATATTAAAGAAATTGTTTGATGTTCATTTATAATTGTAATTTAAGTTATTTTAGATATTGACATATTGAGGAAAGAGATATGGTCTCCCCTTTCATTTTGAATTTTATTACTGTCTGTGTTTTTTAGTACTGTTAGTACTTGTCCCACCATCGTTTGTGTTTTCCTCTTTCTGTTCATCATTTGAGTCAGTATCTTCTCTTTCCATTTCATTTTCCGTGTCCATGATTGTTTCCATTTCGGTTTCGATTTCTTTCCCCATTTTCACTTTTGCTCTTGGTGGTCATTTCTTTTTTATATTTCCATTTGTTTCTTCCATTTCGCTTCCATTGGTGTTGTTTCGTTTTGCGGTATCTGGTCACTTCGGGTAGATGATATTGATAGTGATTGGGCTATCTTTCTTATTTTTGTCCCCGCTTTCGGAACTGGTGTAGATGTTAATGCTTTAATCCCTTTCTCCATTCCTGGAATTCCCAATAGGGAGGTGCATTTTTCCTTCTCATTTTCTTCTTCTTCTTCTTCTTCTTCTTCTTCTTCTTCTTCTTCTTCTTCTTCTTCTTCTTCTTCTTCTTCTTCTTCTTCTTCTTCTTCTTCTTCATCTTCTTCTTCGTCTTCTTCTCATAGAACAAACAATGTGTTTTTTAAGGAGGTCTCTTATAAGTGGGGTGGCTCTGTTACTCCATTGCTATTGGGGCTCAAACAGTTTCCCATTCACTTTCATCTATCGTTGTTGGCTGGATTTTCGGAATTGCATTTGGTGGGCCTACACTTATTTCGTTTACTGTGTTAACTGTACCAACTGTTTCGTCTCTAGTTTCTGTATCTGTCTGATTTGTACTTGTCTACTTGTCTCCTGTTCTTCTTTTTCCTCTCTTATGTGATTCAGAAGTTATACAATATTTTCTTGTGACACATTTTCTTGCTCATAAAGGTTCACAATTTGATTGTTTTCTACAATTTCATACGTTTTAGGGGTAGGTTGGTCTTTACAGTCTTTCGGGCTGTGGATTACTTGTTTACACCTGGGGCGTGATTTCTGTCACAGCCCCTATGCCAGATTTTTACTAAATAAGAACCCCATAACATTGAAGTATGTTGCAATTTTCATTGCTTTTACCTATATAACTGTCGGTAATATTACTCCTGATTTTATGCCATTGAAACACTATAAAGTGGCCATCCTTTGTTCAATTACCTGGGATTTTAGTTTTTTCTCTATTTTGTCTATTATGTCACTGTTGTGTACTTCAAGAGGAAGGCCAGAAATAAACAAATCTGTTTTTTTCTCCTCTACCACTAGTACAATCGGTGTAGCGGGTCCTACTCTTGCCTTTCACTTCTATGAAGTCATTTTGAGAATAGGGGTTTCATATTTTTTTGGGTACAGAATGTATTTATTGCTACCCCTATTTTGTAACCCATATATGCTATTGAAATCCTTACCTTGACCTCTCATCGCTATCAGCACATCAGATTGCCTAGGGCAATTTTGGACATCTCCAAAATCTACTTGTTGACACCAAATTGAGTGTAAGGCTATTAAATGTTTTCCATCTACATTTGTCACAATGTGATTATTAAGATTGGACACAGTCACTCCTATTTGCGATTCTAGTTGCAATTGGAACATTTGATTGGGGGAGTGAAGTTGAGCAAATTTCTCTTCAATTGTCTCTCGTGCAGATAGTACACTTTATGTCTTTTTTCATGTGATAGGTGACTAGTTTTGCTTGCTAGACCATTTTTCATACCTGTATTTTGTTCGTAATATATTTAGTCTCCTATATATATCAATTAGTTTATGATTATGCCTATAAAATAGGTTAGTCAGTCTTCGTACATATTTTATCATCAGGTGTTAATTCTCCTATCCTATCAACGTTTCCACAACCCAGTTAAAAATACCGCGTAAAATTAATTCTTCCATTAAATAATTTCTTAAATAATTATCAAGATTCTTTATAAACTCTCAATGTTTATGCTTGCTTGCAGGAAATTACACATTTATTATATTGATTTTTTTCATTGTGATATGGAGTAATCTCCCTTGAAAATTTGTTTCCTTCTATTACTTCCCATTGCAGTCTGTTATTAACCTTTATAACAATAGCTACTCCTCCTTTAAAATCTTCTCTTACATAATTGCTTTTTAGGATAATTGCATTAAATTTTTCTTCAGCATAAGAGTAATATGTACGATCATTCTATTATAATAACTGTATTTAATTACATATTCAATCCAGTGACTTAGTCACTATAGTATCCATCGGCGATTTCATTAATGAGGGACCGATATACATTAATATCCATAATTCCATCTTTAAATAATCGTTTACAAATATCAGCTGATTCATTGGTGCTTTCTGGGAAACTATTACAAGCTCGTCCCCCATGAGGATTTCTAGTCGATCAACATCAGCAAGAACGTTATTGGGACAAGTAATAAGACCAATTCTTAGACTACGTCCAGTTGCACCTGGATCCTCTTTCTCTTCACTTGGTTTCTTTTACCTGGTTTAGGATATATAATTGGTATTCGTGATTTTTGTAACTCTGGATAATCAACAAGTGATTGCTCAAATGGTTTTGGTGATTTTTCTTGTTGTTTTTGTTGTGTTTGTTGTTGTTCTGGTGGTAACTGTATAAGCGAAATATATTCACCTATTGCATGAATATACTCAGTATATCCTGAATCGCTGTTTCGAGCTTGATCAACGTTATAGCATATGCGAAATTTCCATTTGTACAATATCTCGCGACCTACATTATCATCAGCATATTCAGGTTTTGTAAATTGTTTCGATTATCATAGCCGTTTACAGCACATGCAGCTAATTAATTTACAGTTTTGACCTGTCCCAGAGTATTAAAGACACTTTCAGCAAATTCATCGGATATATTGACACTGACTCGCTCTTGCTCTGGTCTTTGTTGAGTATTACCATCTGCCCGGTCTGCATCCTCAGTTATTTCCGGAACTGGTATCGCAGCAGCTATATCAGCTTCAAGTTTACTAAGAATCTTTTTTGTTTTCTTAGTTCTTCCTGCTATTTTTCCAGTTGCTTCAGCTGTCTTTTCTAACACAGATAAAATACCTTTAGTGGTTTTCGTGATAGGTTTAAATAATTGTTTTTAATCCTCTTTAAATTCAACCCGAGATTCCTGAAGGAATTGTAGTCTTTTTCTAACTAAGTCACGATCGGGTAGATATTTTCTAATTGTCTCTAGTTACCCTGGAGCTAATCTAGCTGGATGTGGTTCTCCAATATTCATTTATTAATAATATGCATACTTGCTGTTTAATTCATAGCATTAGGGAGGGTGAAGGACACAAATTGGGTGACCAGAAAAGTAAATGAAATCGCATAAAATGTTTAGAAATATAGTCAATAATGGTTTAATAAAACTGAGCTAACTAAAACGATTTATTACCGGTAACCGTATATAGACAAGTTAGAGGCGCTGGTTTAACGTTATTGGCCTTGCTTTTTAGTCTCTGTAAGAAACCTTACTTTTGCTTACGAGGTCAATCAAAAAGCTGTAGGGTTCACCCTCCCTGATGCTGACTTTGACGTATAACTTAGTCATTTTGAAACTGTGATCATGAACTTCACATGGAACGTTATAATCTGAATTTATTTCTAATCCATTAACGCGTCTCCCCTCAACTTAACCAATAGTACCGCATGTTTTTAAAACCATTGTCCATAAAACTTGTGATAAATATGAATTCGTGCTACAAAAATTTACTAGTACAATTATTTGTAAGTCAAGTATATTGATAATGTCAACAAAGTACTCTTGATATTTAATCTTGTTGTTTATTTGGTTCAATTTTTTCCCATTTTCCTCTTATCTTTCAAATTTATAAGATGTGCAATGATTCACACGTTTTAATGAGCAATACCTCCTTTACCTTCGTCATTTACTTATCCTCATCTTTTCGCAAGTCCTTGATTGTTTACATTTGCAGTCTGTATACTTTGGGTAAATGCTATCTTTTTGTTTTGTGTATTCCTGAAGATTAATCTTAAGTTATTAAATGTCTTTATTAATTGAACTCTCACCTATACTGATATCTATTGAAATTCTCTGAATCGTTAAAGAATAAGATCACGATATTAAGCTAGTTGTAATTTTCGTCATATGCCTACGAAATTGTACACATTGCAATCTCAAATGCGAGTGCATGATATAATAAATTCTTTAAAATAGTCATTTCCCTGGTAACGTTACTCATTATTAGCAAATGAACCACCGAATCCTCAATAAATATGGCTACATGCACAAAGCAAGCAAAACATAGAACATGAAGGTACACTACAGTGTTACAAAGCTGACATAAACTCAGAACTTTATTCGGCGGAGGAATAGACAAGGTTAACACTATACACCTTAGGACATTTTTTTTGTTGTTGTTGAGCTTAAAGTCATTTTTCAGCATACGATATGCTATTCATGGCGGCCAGTATTAATGGTGGAGGAAGAAACCTGGAAATCACCGGAAATAACAACCGACCCACGAGAAGCTACTGGCAAGCTTTCTCACATATCTACATTCGAATAATCTTAGATTTGAATCCACGCAGACAGAGGTGAGATGGAAGTGATCCGTAACGGACAGCGCTTTAGACCATTCGGCCACTCGTGGCCCCTCAGGACATTTTTTGGGGATGGAGGCAAAATGAAGATTCCCAGTAATGATGGGTTACTTATTATAACTACCATATTAATTAAATACACCGTCAATTTATAAAATGAGTATCTATTTAGGTCATACATAATTACACACAGATATATCTATATTTTATTTATATTTGTGCATTTGCTATGGATTAAAGAGTTCATAAGTTAAATTATTTATTATCCTATGAAATTATTAACGTCCATTCTGAATAGGATAAAGTCACCAACACGTGCTAGACATCAGCATAAACTGTCACACATCAGACATCGTAGAGATATGACTAAAAATTGGTAAAGCTACACTAAAAATCTAAATAATACACACACGTATATTTTAATATTTTTTGCGTGAATCAAGCGGTAGGCGACCGCAACAAATCAAGGTAATTTGCTTATGGTCTAAGACAATACGCCTATCATTATCAGCATCCTCAATACGAATATTCTTTTGAATATGGTCAATAACACATATATCCCATCAATCATCGTTTAGATTATATCCTACAATACCATTAAAAAAAATTTTACACCACATTTAGTATTAACATAGAGTTAACAATAATTTCAATCAGAGAATTATACATCTCTTTTTCTTTCTTCTTTTTAGTTACGTAACTGCCGTTTTATTCTTTTACATATAAGTTTAAAAAATAGTTACAATGAACTTAGTGCATGTTTGATTTCATGGCTTCTTTTCATTTCTTAAGAAGCTATTATTATCGCAAAAATACGTCTAGGATTAAGACTATCTATATTGATTCGTTTCATAATTTATTTAACATGTTTTTATTTAAGTTTGTAATTTTCGTTCAATTATTTGACATATTTATTCCATTGCCTGAAAAGTTATATTCAGCCTATACTCGTTTTTAATGCATATAAGTTCATACGTCCTTAAATCCTACAGCCTTCTCCACACTAATGATTACTTTTCTCTTTAAAAGAGATTTCTAAATCTCCCAACCAAATACTCATTCTGGAACAATATTAAAAAATTCAACGATATAATTTAATGCTTCAGGATTCTCTATACCTCTAAAATAAGAGTAGTTTGGTCACGAATCACAATATATCTGCCATATAAACAAGATGAAGTTGGGTCAAAGATCACTTCTTAAGTAACATAATAAAAAAGTTAAAGTTTGGTGACGCATCTAATTATTTTTAACATACTCACATCATAAAGTTAGATCACGCATCACTTCATCATACAGACACGATGAAGTTAGGTTATGTATGACTTCTTACTTAGCGTGCAAATATTATTTCATGAACATTTAAATCATATTAGTTTCTACATGAATTGATTCTTGTCGTTCGAAGAGACGATTAATACAAAAGAATTACCTTATTTTGTTTAAATTCTTTGGAGCAGGATCAGACTATTGACGCAACGGACATATACACGTTTTATTTGTAAAGGGTGTCCTGATATGCCACAAAGAAATATTCCAAATATTCATGTTTTGTTTGCAGAGAGTGTCTTGATATGCCACAATGAAATATTCCACAAACAATCAGCCATTTTATGAAGCAGAAGGAATAGTTGCCACTTCCATTATTGGAGTAGAATCGCCACTATTGCCAAGAGTAATTATGTGACTTTATACAGATTGTGTTACCTTTGACCCCTATTCATCTAGCATAATGAGTTTGTCTCTCCTTGTAGGAAGATTTCAAATAGGACAAAGACTGCTTTTTGCGCACTTCTGAGGGTATCATACTAATTTCCAGTTTTAGCTTTTAAAGATAGCAATACCTGTACTCAATATTTTTGCTCATTCAGTTCGTTAACATGTCATTTTTACAGCTGCTTGGACGGTGGATCATCTGTCAGATTTGGCGTTAAATGGGTTGATGAAATACTGTTAAATATCAATGTCATTTTGAAGTTAGTAGATATAAACTAGACCATGGTGTTGAGAAGGGTTTCAAGAATTCAGATACGTTTTGCAAACATTGATACTTTGTTAAAAATGGCTCACGTCTATAATATTCATCAGCAAGATTAACTGCATCGTCTGTGAAACACCAAAGTTAAGAAAGCAATGTAACTACTTGTGTACATCTGTAAGAAAAGTATAGAGTTTATTAAGCTTGACAATTCGTGGATTTTATGTGAAGTACAAATACAACAATACATGTAATAGTTTCCCTTTAAAACGCCCTCCCATACTTCTCATCTAATAGATTCCGTCCTAACAATAACCCACGCATCATATAACCCTATCCTTTTATTGCATAAATAAAACGTGGTCAGAAAATATACAAAAATGTTGTTGTAACTGGATTTGTCTCTCTCCGAGCAGCAGGGAGGGTGAACCCTACAAATTTTGCGACAAAATCGATTAAAGCCTCAGAATGCCAAATGGAACCTTCCTACGAAATCTCATATTTCAACCAAAAAAAAATAAAGACCCCATTTTACAAATGGAGCCTTAGCGATTTTGTCGCAAATACATTGTCATAACCACCCTCAAATTGCTGCCATCTACGGTCGCAAATATGTTGTCATCTCACCCTCCCTGCTGCTGATTAATACAAATTATTTGTTAGCTTTTCACAAACAAACTAATCGATAATACTTCACCACGTAGATCAATCAAATTATTTGACTGATCGGTGAGTGTAAAATTAATTCTAGTTAGTGAATCATTTTGACATTGCATATAGACTGGATTAGTCGGATTCTCAACAATTAAAAATCCGGGGGGAGCTGTTGGTGCAAATGAATAAAGAATGTAACCTTGTCGGGCTTGATTTGATTGTTCCATATTAATTTGATAACTTCCTTCGATTACATCACACGTTAAATTAAGTGCAATCACTGATGAAATATCCCCATTGTTCGGTGCAATATGTCTACCGTCGCCGTCGGGAGAATTATTATGAGTGAGGATAATAGGCTTCGGCTGGCTATCTTTCCATGATTGATAAATTTTATTAAATCCTTCGTTGATGGCAGTTCTGAGTTGATTTTTTAGTTCAGGTGCGTTATATCCTGGAAGTTTATAATTTGGATTTTCATTTATATTTTTGTATAATCTTGGGCGGAGTAAGTTCTTGAAATTGGGTTATTTTCATCAGTGAAGAGATTAGTAATCCTCGAATTAAATATTTCCATGTCATCGATGATTTTATTACCCGCGGAGACTACACTAATGAACTCAGCTTGTGTGAGAAGACCGGATCTTAACGATGGTAATAACAATTTAAAATCATCATTCATTTCTCTGAAGATAAAAAATTCAATATCTCCCATTGCTGGACTTGTTTCATGTATTTCCAGAATTTCACCTTCCTGTGGGATATAATCATTATAAAATGGAATTGTCCACTCATTTTTACCATATTCATTCTTACGTCGATATCTTTTTGTAAAGTTTATATCGAGGAGGGTTTTATATCCTTTTGATGGATTTTCAGGTCCTATTTCATCAGTGACGTAATCAGATTTTACAGGCTCGGGCGTGGAATTATCAGCACTTCTAGGTGGATCTTCGGGCCATCCTAATACTGTTCTTATTGAACTGTTATAAATATCTACAACATACCCAGGAGAGCCTATTTCAATTGTAGATGATAGTGTTGGTTCATGAACTGTTATCGCAATTTTTGATTCTTTTTTAGTAATGGATTTTATTCTACGTTGTAATTCATTATTAATTTGCTCAATTTGATAGGACCCAGTTGGTATTGAAACAACGTTCCAATCTGGAGTGTCATCTTTTTTATTCCTATATGCAAATACCAGAGAATTATTAGATCTCTGACCACCAAATGGAACCGATCTGATATTAGGCCAACTATGATACACTCGTAATTTTGCCAACGCGATTTCCTTTACTGAAACAGGCGAGGGAAAATTCACACTGAATTTAGGGTTTGTTGACGATATTGATATCATGCTTGTTTTCCGCGGAGTGGTATTTTCTGCTATCCGCTGAAGTAGTTGAATCTCTTGCGACATTATTATTATTATTATTTACAATGTCTAATTTTGCAATAGATGAAAAAACGCTAGCGTTTTTAATCGTAGTATCATAAATACGTATCATCGCGGAGAATTCGTCTTCGGTAATTATCGTATCATCAATCGATGATGACATCAACGAGGATAATTGTGAGTAACCGTTAGATACTGCTTGATGTTTTACTATATAGTCGTTAAGGTTTTCTTGAGAACACGATGATATTTTTTTAGTAATAGCATTTGCAATTCCAGCAAATGTTGTCACCGCTGAAATAGCAATTGGGACAGCAATCGGAGCTACCATTGTTACTGAAGATAGTATAATACCAGCACCGGCCATTATACCAGATACCGAGTATACTGTAACATCAATTGCGGTAATTCTCCTGCGATACTTTTTAATTTTTATTTCATATTCATCAATGAGTGTTTTGAGTTTTGTTAAGAACTCTTTGACGGTATCATAGCGATATTGCGATGATGGAATCATATTATTTTAAAACCTCAAGTGGTTTTTAATTGTTAAAAATTTTAATTTAGATCAGCTACAAACTCCATGTACCATACAAATGATGTCTTATTTAAATTAGGATCATTGCTTGTTATTGTAAACCGTTTGTATTCATCCAGGTCAATAGTCGTTGAAATCACGTTGTTGTATCCATATGAAGTCGATGATGATATATTAAACTGATTCAGTGACACTATTGTTAATCGATAAATACCCGGCTTTGAAACAGTGAGAGTTATTGTATTCTTTTTAGGTTCCCAATCTAATGATCCAGAGAGAACTGTGTATATCATATTTATGATATTCCTCTCATGAGGAATCTTTATTTTTTCAAGTAGCGGAAGATTGTTTTTAAACGTTGTAATATCCGTGTTGATTGCTTCCAATTGCCGATTAATCGCTGGTATTTCTTCGATGGATTTTTTAATATCCGGAAGTTTGATATCTACTTTATCAAGTGGACCTCCCAAAAATTTATCGACGATGTTTTTACGAAATGTTGAAAACTGTTTTATGTGTTCTTCATATCTTAATTGAAATGTTGCAATTTCCAACATAGATGCTTTTATCTCTGCAATATTCGGTGTGGTTATTGGTGGATTTCCAAGGAATTCTAGCAGCTGTTTGTCGATTTTGTCTACGATTGACTTTTGTAATTCATACAATTTATTGAATTCAGTTTTATGATTGTTATATTCATCATTGAGTGATTTTAACGCGTTTGCTGTGCTATCTACTGATGTTAGTTTATTCGTGATTGTAGAAACAAATACCCCCGGTTTGAGTTTTCCATCATTTGAATATAACGCTATTGTATCTTCAACGACGTCACGTCTTCGTATTAAGACATCATCGAATGAAACATTACTAGATTTCAATTTGCCCTGGCGATCTTGAAATACAACTATTTCCCCAGGATCTACACTTGACAAATTTAATGTCTCGGCGATTTCATCTTCGATTATTTTTTTTACACTTTCGACAGCTAATTTACTATCGGTTTCTGTTTTTTTTTGATTCTGATAAAGGTCGTCCCCAAATATCAATCATTATACGAAAACGCTACGTTTTTCTAAATCATAACGCTATCGTTTTTGCCATTGCCTGCTAGTATATTCATTAACAACAACTTGTGGTGGTTTCCTTGGAAATTTAGATATCTCTGCAAGGAAGTTTAATACTTCAAGACCGCATATCGGTGGATCATTTAACTGTTGTGTTGGTAGCGTGGAATAAAAAATTGGAGATGACTTTGTTATTGTGGATACATATCGCATGAATTCTTTTGGTGGAGCTAATCCATATGAATCAAAATAGACAATTCCACGTGGATCAATTGCATATGCGACCCAATGAGTTCCTTTTCCGCTGCTGTTATCAAGATTGATAATACCCGTTTCATTTTTCATTGGTTTTGACGGTAATTGATCTCTCATGAAAACTCCTCTAAAGTTTTTTATTGATAATGATTTTACAGCATCAATTAAATCAAAATTGGACATTGGTGAAAATCCTAGGGATTTTTCCACTAATAAGCCGTTCCTGGTATTCTTAGGCCCGTGCCCTTGTACCAATTGTATGGAGTTCCTGGTAGTCTTAGACCCTTTCCTTTTTTTTATAACCATTCCCAGTAGCTTTTTTCAGGGCCATTCCTGCAGCAGTACCAACGGCTCCTAACGCTGCCGCCTTCGCAACCGCTGGGGAAGCCGCTGCAATCAATGCTGGAATAGCAGCTAACAGCGGGAATATTCCACCCGATTTTATCATATTGGCGATTGCTGCTTTCGAAAAATCAATTTGAACTCCTCGTTTGTTCTTTAGCGCATCATTGAAATGTTTTATTTGACGATCTGTCAATGATAATTTATGCGCACCACCGGACATTTGAGTGGGTTTCAGCGTTATTGTAGTTCCACATTCTTTAGCCGACTTTGATTTCAATTTCTTGACCTGACCATCAGTCAACTGGACATTAACAATACTATATGTCATTCTATTCTAATGTAATTTACACTTTCAATTGATCTTATTGTGAAAATCCTAACTACATGTTTGGAAAATCAAAGATTTTCCACTGGTGCATCAATAAGTCTCATTCGTCCGCCAACTCCTTCTAACAACATTGATTTATCACTGAGAATGACAGCAACTGCTCTATAATCGGCTATACCAGCAGGGCGTTGTACCCGAGCTTGGAAGTATATATCAACAACAGATTGTCTCATCATGTCAAGATGTTCCAATGAAAAATAATAAATCGGATAGTGTTTTTCAAAATCAATTTGCGATATTTGCAAACCAGTATCAACATTTTGATCACGACCCATATACGACAATATTCTATGATATACACGAGCTATGTTGTTGTTTTCATAATTAAGATGTACAATCTCTGCTGGCTCTTGTTGTCCGTTTATTCTCAACGAAACTTCACTTACCCCTAATTTATCAAATATCATATGACTAGATAATTGTCGACCCACTCGATTTGCATCCTGTAACGCTATAAAGATATGACGTGGAGCTGAAACACCTTGTTTTGATGCTAAGTGCCATGTAAATGTGCCATTTACATTATCCTGCTTCGTATCAGTCGTTGTTGTTAGCCAACTTAGCAATGATTTTCCACCTGTGTCCATAAACGATAGTAATTGTTGCTCTATTGTAACTGCTGGTGTCAAGACGGGTATCCATAAAGTCAATTTATTTAAAATGACTTTACCATCAACAACACCATTATCACGCCAGATTGCATCATTGTCATTCTCCTTTCGCACTAACACGACTGTATGCTTTGCTCCATAGATGACTTTTCTGACATTTCTACAGAATCCGAATATATGATGTAACGGAATTGCACATGAAAACCGTCGATGCTGTCCTTTTAATGCTCCTTTTCGTGTTGCAAATCCTAGATTGAAATTATCATTGACCCTTTTTAAAATGTCGAATTCAGCGGCTGGTTGGTCTTCACGGTTTGGATTAGCATCGAGTTGTTGATCAGCTTCTGCAGTAGCTTGCGCAGTTCGTACTTTAATAAATTGATAATGGTCAGCATGATCAGAGGTATCCTTAGCAAACATCATAGACGGACCAGCCGACCTTGTATAATCATCAGAATATCTCGCAAGTCCGATTATTGTTGTTGCAATATCAACATCTTGTTCTATTGATTCAATTTCTTTTCCAACAATGATATATCTTGCACTGTTAAATAGCGCCATAATGCCATTATTTACAAAACCAACTCGGATATTTGGGTTATCCCCATATGGTGTATCAGCTGCAACATTTGTTACAAGCTCTCCTTCTACTTCAATAAATGCCTCACACGGCAAAAAGTATCTACTTGTATCTTGAACTTGAAGTTCAACTCTCCCCCGTTGATTAGGCTCTCTTGCAGGATAGGCATAATACTGATAGTTAATTTTAGAATCATCTTTATTCACCGGTGCTGCCATATCAAACGCTGGATCAGCAATTTTTTAAATGCCATTTATACTAAAACGTTATCGTTTTTCTAAATGTAGTAATGCTATCATTTTCTTTTTCGTCTGACATTTTTACTATTTCATCCAAGACCGCTTCCCGCTATCATACTTGCAATATTACTACTATCTGGTGAAGTCATTGCTAATGATGCTAGTTTTTGTTCCACTGCGTTATTTATCACTTTACTGACATTTGCAGGCATCATTGTTGTTGAAGGTAGCGGCGTTGAAAGTATTTGTGGTGGTTTTCGTCCGAATCTAGATTTCACCA
The DNA here is from genome assembly GCA_016746295.1 of Potamilus streckersoni. Classification (NCBI taxonomy): domain Eukaryota; kingdom Metazoa; phylum Mollusca; class Bivalvia; order Unionida; family Unionidae; genus Potamilus; species Potamilus streckersoni. Next base: position 1,442,300 of record JAEAOA010001377.1, on the reverse strand, counting down.
ATGAAGTTATTCTATTCTTTGCGGTAGAAAAGGCCGTTCCTGCAAGATCTCCAACAGCGTTAATTCCCTTATTACGAATAACATCAATGGCTTTCATCGCTAATTGTTTAGCAATTGGTGCTACTTTTGGGGCTATTCTTGTGAATAAACCAGCCATGGTATTTCCAAGGCCGTCTCCATAGTATGCCTTATAAACGGGCAATCTTGAGTTTACTACATACACGTTTGTTGGTTTATTGTGATTATAGTGTACTATCATCTTATTTGAAATGATTTTGTAATTTCTAAATGCAAGCAATTAGAAATTTCAATCGCTATAATAACCACTAAATTCCCCTGGAATTCCGTCCATTAACTCATCCAAGAGTTCTCCATACGTATGAATATCAATTATCCCACCTTGGAATAATCGTCTGCAAATATCAAATGCTTCATTAGTTATTTCGACTGAGTTATTCCCAGCTCGCTTACCTCCCATAAGAACCTCAAGTCGTGATATATCATTAATGATATTACTAGGACACATATGAGAATCATGATGAGAACTTCCATAACCCTCTCCTGAAGTACTTTCTGGTTCGGAAACGTTTTGAATTTCTAGAGCTGGTTCGGAAACGTTTTGAATTTCTGGAGATTGTCGACCTCGACCTTGTTGTTGTTGTTCTATACCATACGCATTAACTCCTATTTTAAAATTTCTGTATTCCAATGTATTCTTATTTAAATTTCCGGGGATTTCTTTATTAATTTTAAATAACCAATCCACCCATTGATCTCGTTTTATTGTGTTTTTTTTATACTCGTCTTTTAAAAATCTCCCCCTGTTATAATAACTTTTGACAGCAAAGTCACCAAATAACTCATAGTCTTCAGGTTTCAGCAATTGAATTCGTCTGATTTCTTTTATAGCTTCATCAGTGAATTTCTCGTTAAAAGGAACACGTTTTTTAGTGGAAACTTTTTCAATAGAATCACTAGTATCTTCAACGGGGTTATCATCAATATCAATATTATCCATTTGTTGTATTTCTCGCTGAGTTTGTAACTCACCTGAAAGCTGTTTTATTTCCTCCTTGGTTTTTTCAGTTTCTGTAGCAATCTTTCCTAATACATCAATAAGAGGTACTGCTCCCTCTTTAGGGATGTCGCCGTATATAGCACGTTCTGTTGCAAGTTTCATATCTTTAGTGGCTTTAGTTACAGGGGCAAAAAGTTGTTCGCTTCCAATAGAAAAGTCAGTCTGCGCTTGCTGTCTAAGTTGTAGTTTATCTCGCACGTTATCTCGAATTGGTATAAACTTTTTCAGTAATGCTAACCTCTCACGGGCTAGTCTGTTACTTAATGCTTCTGATGTCATTATTGGAAATGCTAACGTTTTTTCAATTGTGGGTTTCAATACTTGCATCAATCAAACGTCTTATAGATTTCACTTTCAAAGCAATCTCTGACCGAACTTGGTACTGTTCCCCGAGTTTCTTTCTAATGGCTTCAACTATACTAAATAGCCGAATGAATAAATTAATATCATTGTTATACAAAGAAGCATTAACCGCTTTTTGGATTCTTTTTATCAGTGAATACATTTTAGGTAGAACATATCTTCCATGTTTCAATTGTATATCAATTTGTTCAAATTCATTCAAAAGTCTGTCTTCATTCAAAAATTCAGAGAGTACGATTCCTTGATTTCTTAAATTTGATATTTCTGTGATGATAGATGTAATATCTTGAAATTCCATTTATTGAATATTATTACTAATGTATTTTCTTATCTTTAAAATATTTTTATATACAAAAAAAAACAAAACATATACAATGCCCGTCTCTTCCTCATTCGAGTTTCGAGGCAAGAAAGGGCACATACATTAAAGACTTATACAATACCCTAACCCCCCAATCGAGTTCAAGGGCGGGTTATATGGGTATTAGACGTGAAATCCAAGTGATTTCTTTACAAACATTGAACATATAACATAAAGCCTCATTTGGAACCTCTTTCGCGCCAAACGACGTCAAAGAGGCCCAGAGGGCGGACAGCACATTCTTGGAACTCATTTAGTGCCTTCGCATTATATAAGCCCAAGGGCCACAAACATAGATCTCCCAATTGGAAGCTCTAACGTAACAAATGCTATATTAGGTCTTCCGGAAGATATGTTGTGGGGGGGACAGTACATTACATATAGGATGATATATATACAATGAGATGATAGGATGGTATGATAGGGACAGTACAGGACGATACAAACATGAAACGACGGGGCGGACCTACACCCAATCTGCCAATCAAAAGCAACCCAAGAAATTAACCCTGGTTGCAGTTGAAAAAATTCAACCACACCGTGTCAATGGCGTGGGAGTTTTGATTGGCAAAGTGGGCTTCGTTTTAAAGCCCCAAACTTATTACGGCTCATATTATATATAAGGTGACCTAATACTGCAGTGTCAATGTGTAGGTGTGTATTTATTTTCCTAGCATTTCATAATGAATATTGTGTAGTAATTTCAATGGAAGCTAAGTATTTAAATAAAACATTAAAACAAGAAATACAACTGTTAAATAATAGTAATTTTTTTATTAATTTCTATAATATTACGATTAAATAATCGTAATAATAATGGATTTACATGACGAGATAACTCTGTCATGGGGATCCCTGTCAATTCGAGAATGATATTTTTCTGAATTTTATTACCACACTAAAAAAACTGGATTACATGTAATGCGATTTACTATTTTGACTTCACACATACAATCTATTTTAATTTGTAATTACAAAGTAATTTCATTTTCATACAAAATCTAAACAGCGCTGTTAACGCTGTCTTTGTAATTGGGATTTTTAAAAAATCTATTAATAGACCCCTGGCCTTGGATTCACGGCCATACATAACTCTGTCAAATTGTCTACCCTGTAAAGGTTTTTCCAACAAAACACTAACTGCTGTTCTCAATACAGTCTTTAGAAACAAGAAACAATAACACAAAATCAAAATCCGTACATACCTGATACGTATATATACCGAGTTAACCATTAAATACGTACATGAGATCACACACATCATTAATTCAATCCAATTTCACATGTATTCTCGCACGAATTACATATCCGGGAATCAATATCGAAAGTAGGATAGTCACGTGACGATCAGTAGTAATGAGGGGAAATACGGAACAAAATTAAAAGAATAAAAAAATATATTTTATTAATAGTAATTATTGAGAGTCATTTCATGCGTATGAAAACTTTATTCTATGTCCATTTTTCTTTGAGATAGCTGTTTGATAAATCCCTTCAGCAACTCTTTGTACTGAAGGAATACATATTCCAAAATATTTTCCCGCAGCATTCATTGAATGAAAAACTCTTTCTTCATTCGTCGTTGTATCAAATGATTTAACTCCCCTGCGTCGTTTTGAGTATTTCCCTGTCTTTCCTCTTTTTGTATTCTCTCTTTGAGAAATGCATTGTAAATTGGAAATCGCGTTATTTAAGGGATTGGAGTCAATGTGATCAATAACACAGCCATCTTTAATCGGTCCCATATAACACTCAAAGACTGCCCTATGACAGAGATATCCCTTTTTTCCAGCAGTAAAACACAAATATCCTTGACTATTAACATATCCCACGGGTTTCTTTAGTCTATAGTGTCTAACAACACCATTACGAGATATTTCATAATTAACGAGTATTGGATGTGGTCTGAATTCTTGCTCCATTTATATAATAATACTATTTGTCTAATTCATTATTTGCTTTAATTATAAATCTATTAATGTAGTCTTGAGGGGTTTTTATGATTTTGTCTTTGACAGAGTCATGGTTAGGGTCAATGATGGCGTTTTTTATTCGTTTATCATAATAACGTTTCAATTCTCTAAACCGCTTACCCCCACAATTGATACATAATTGTGATTTTCCTCTCACACCCACCCCACAATTTATGCATGGGGACGGGCCTGTCGAATTATTTCTGACACTCTGTAAGTGATATCCACAGAATTCACCTCTACACGATTTATTGCATGGGGTTACTGATCCGATCATAAGCCATTTGCAGTGATTCATTATATATAAACAAATTTTTCTATTTAAATACTTGTCTTATTTATATGAATGAAGAATTCTAGAGATTATCGACAATCAAACCTCGGAAAAATATTAAATTCAATCTTGATAGAACTCTCGAAGACGTACCAAAAGAGAGAATAAATAATAGAAGTCTGATTAGAAAAATACGAGATTGTGTTAATGAGTTTAAACAGGACGGTGCATCACACACCTGGTCAACATTTAAAATTGATGGTGTTGTTGATGCTAGAATGAATGATGAAACAGCAGCTATGATACTATCACAACTTGGCAATAAACGGTATTTTCTCAGAGTGAAATTCATTATCAATTTAGAATCGGGCGAATGGGTTATAAGAGACAAGTTTGAACCAATTCTCAAAGATAGGACAACAGTCATTGTTAGCCGTGATTCCAGACCAGGGCTGTTAACTGGAATTGATAAACCATACTATGAAAAAGCGTATCCAGAAACAGCAATCGTTTATGGGATGTATCCGTTAAATAAGAAACCTGACATTGGAAAACTAGCACCAATGAAACAGTCAACGTCAGCGGAAAAGCCACTCAACTGTGTGGCACAAAGAGTCTTAGAACACTTTACAAATGCACTCCGTGGGAATAAATTAACCGATCTAAGTCATAAAAAATAGATGAATGGGAGCTAACAGTGAAAGAGAACGGAGCAACTATTTCCGATATAGCTAGATTGGAAAAGTCGTTGAGATTTCCGATAACCGTTTTAACGATAACTGGCGAAGTATTATACGAATCAAAATACAATAAAAACGGAGCTCCAATCAAAATTATTGATCATAACAAGCACGCATGGACATCCGCGGTTACAATATTCCCGCGAGACAGAACAGTGAAGTATATCCCAGAAGAATTCACCAAGGATGGTATTCTCACTGAAGAAAGATTATTTGATGCTATTGCTAGTTTGTGTAAAAACGACCCTGTATCAGTATGGCTACTTCATAGTTTTGAAGATGAAGAATGTCAATTCAATCAATTTGTGAAACCTAACGGTGAATTATATCGCAGTGAAAGTCTACATAATAGGATGAAAAATCTAGCAATAAGTCTCAGTGAAAACGCTAGCGTTTTTAATGGAAAATCCGAAGATTACGAACAGTTACTTACAAATTGTTTTACAATTCCATCAGTTGCAGCTCATTTTGCAAGAAAGAAAAATAATTGGAAACCAACACGAAAAGAGTTTTTACAGGATGTTCAATCCAGCTGTTTGGAATATTATCATGGCGGTCTATGGAACGTTAAGTACAATCGTGAGAGTATGATATCAGTTGATATCGTTGCCTGTTATCCAGGAAGTTTTCTAGGATATGGATTCGCTGGTGAGTATTTTAAACGGTTTGGACATCCCACACATGAAATGACTCGCGTTGCTATTAATGGACCACTGCCTGATTTTGATTTGACCGGTTTTGCTTGCGTAGCATCATTTGAATTCGCTGAAGGACTTCATCCGTGTTGTTATGTTTGGATTGGTAGACACATGGCTGAAAGGATGTGGTTACCAATAGTGTTATTGCGATATATGATTGATTGCAAAATGTTAGTTTCGTTGATTGTCAGCGAAGCGATTATCTCATATCAAAAACAAACCAATGTCTGGTTACCAGAACCAGAATGTCTTGATAGTATAATCGATAAGTCTAGAAAACATAATGATGCTGACGAGGAGTACATCATTGAATGGTCAAAAACGATATTTAATCAACGAAATAGTGAAGCAAAGGATCTCGGCCGAAGAATAATCGGTAAATTTACACAAGGTGGAAAAAAATTCAACTTTAAAAGACAATCCTCACGATTGATTATAGATGATGCCGAATACGTCTTCGTTATTAAAGATGCAGTAGAGAAAAATAGATACGCAAATTGTAAAACAGCCTTCTTGTCCAATAAAACAAAGTTAGGTAGAATTGTTACTTACAGTGATGGAGAAAGCTCTGCATATCTACATTTGAGAGCTTCTATGCTGGGTTATGCATCTATCAATTTATTTGCAATGATAAATAGATTTCCTAGTATAGCAGTCAGAGTTGCAATTGATTCAATGTATGTCGATAAAAAATATATCAAAGAGATAACTAAATTTACTAATAGCGAAGAGACTTGGGGAACATGGCGAATTAAACATGAAATACAATGCGATTATTCTGAATCAGCAGACCTTGAGATTAAAAGCAGTTACCTGAAGAACGATAATTCCATCAGTGAAAGATCCGAAGGATTTTCTATGTCTAAAGCACCACCGATATCAGATCCAATTTGTAGATATAAAACAGTTTATTTAAACGGTTGTGGTGGATCTGGAAAGACAACACGTGCGACAGAATTATATCGAGAGAGAACGTCCATGATTGTACTCAAACCAACCCATAGACTAGCGAGAGAGATCAAACAACGAAATGTTGAAGCTTGCACGTATCATAGTTTTTTTTCGATACAAGGGTGATGCTTGGACTCCTGAGCGAATGGGTGAGAAATTTATTCCAGCGGTTATTATTTGGGATGAAGCATGTACTGTTTCAGAAGATGTATTAAAAATGTTTCTTGATTGGTTATTGCAAAATAATACAAAAATTATATTGTGCGGCGATCATGGTCAACCACCACCATTTGTTGGTAGAAGTCCGCATAATTGGTTAAAAGGATTTGTTGATTATTACGAAGAAATTGATACTGACTATAGAGCACTCGATGAGCAGTTACGTGAGTTTAAAAAACTAATTAGATTACAACACGATAGAATTCAATGTGAAGTAGCGCGTGAAATAATTTCTGAAACACCTTTGAATGATTTTTGGGAAACATGGAAACCAAATGATTTTGTAGTAGCAAGTAGAAAGATAGCTAGAGACGCACTTCAGAAAAAGTTGTTTGAGCTACACAAGAAAAAATTCCCAACGTTTCCAGTACCATTGTGTTATAGACCATTGGATACACGAAAGCAGAATATTGAAGTTGAAATTCCAGGCCAGACGGAGAAACAGATTCTAGTGTTAAATGATATTGTGCTAGTTGATATCAATACTGTAGAAGATGCATTATGCGCTGATAAATCACCATGGACGCTTGGTTATGTAACAACAATACACTCGTCACAAGGATTGACCATCACGGATACAATTGTTTGGATAGTTGATAATCGCATTGAATGGTCAAATTTAGTCTATCTCGCAGTGTCCAGAGTACGACGAATAAATCAACTACGAAGGATTGTTTTCGATGATGATTTTAATGCAAACGATGACAACACTGATATTAGCATCATTAATAAAAAAAACTCTCTGGTTACAAACAGCAGGACAAAAAAAAACAACGAGAATTTGATATTGATGCTGAAGTAATAATCGCATTAAAAGAACAACAGAATAATCACTGCGCCAGTTGCAATTGTATAATGCACTGGCAGTATTCGGATAAAGACCCTCGACAATTCACCGTAGACAGAAAAAATAACAGTCTTGGTCATGTCAGAAACAATGTGATGTTGACCTGTCTTGAGTGTAATAGACGTAACGGAGCTAGTTAAGACCATGTGGCGGTAATTGAGTATCGTCCGGAATGACTTGTAGTTGTTCGCGTGTAAAACCACGCTGAGGTGCAGTTGAATCCAATCTGTAGATTGGAGGTCTACCAGTTGATCGCGTTATGGTTGAAATTTTATGCGTAGTAACACTCCATATAGGATCAGTAGCTCTTCTTTTACCGCCTTCAAGCTCTCCTGGTTCGTATAAATATCTCACAGTAACATCACCGAGAAGTGGCTGAGTGCAAACCTGCTGCGGTTGTTCGGGAGTATATTCTTTTTTTATTGCAATATTTGGTTTTATATTCATAGTTCGAGTAATCTCGTTATTTAACGCTGCAACTACACTCGGTAACCTTTTGACCCATTCACGAGATCGTTTTTCTTGGATGAATTCTTTTGCATATTGATATCCAAATAACCGTTCTGCAAGAGTTCGATTAAATCGTTCTACAATTGCCTGATCACGATGTAACGCAGTATGTCCCCGTCGTATTGTAACATTATGAGTTTTCATTGTTGATAGAACAGCACCTTGAAACTCTTTGCCAGGATCAACTTGTAATAGATTTGGCCATCTTAGAGGACCTCGTCTATAAATCCTTTCAAATGCAGAAGCGACTTCAGAAGCTGACTTTGTTTTCAATGGTTCTGCTTGTTTAAATCGACTCGCAATATCAACTGCAGTTAGCGCGTATTTGTAACCATGGTCATGTGGTAAAAACAATAAATCAGCCTGATGAACTTCATTGGGTACGGTAACATCAAAATGAGAATAATTAATTTGTTTAGGCGGTGGTAGATAAATTTGCCATATAGCTTGTTTGGATAACCAATCTTTTGCAGTGGATTTTTTCACTTTTGCAGCGTTAGCGAGTTTACTGATTGCTGCTTTACCCTTCCAGTATCCTTTCGGAGAATAATAAATAGATTCCATACTATAAAAACACTAGTGTTTTCAATTACCAGCACCTAACACTAATTTGCCTTTCATAGCTGATTTGACCAACCATGAAGCCAATTTTTCTTTGAAGGATTTATCGGGAATAGCATTTAAGGCATGAAAAAATTTTACATCCGCGATATGTCTTTGTTGCAAATTATTGCTTTTATATGCAACATCATGAGCATGACATGCCTTATCAATAGCATTTATCGGATACTCACCAGGCCGGGGCTGATTTTGATCATCAAGTCTGATATCTAATCTCGTTCCGGGACCACAGTAGCTATATCCTGGAAGGTGTTTTTCTCCGGGGTATTTTGCCCATGGTGTCCCGGGGAGTTTTCCAAGTTTTGCGGCAATATCACCTCCGTGTCGCTTTTTTTTAAAAATCTAAATTTTTTTGTACCACATGTTACACACTTACCAGTAAGCGCTAGTTTATTGTTTTTAGTTGTAATGGTTGTCTGATCGGTTGTATCAGTACGCTGTTTACACTTAACACAATATAGATCCATAATTTATATATAGCGTTATGAATATAATTGATTTTTCAGCGACTAAAAGAAGAGAACCGGTAAAACACCACGCAGCGCTTCCGAATTCTGTCCGTGCCATTATAATCGGACCATCTGGATCAGGCAAAACACAATTACTGCTTAATTTGATAATGCGATTTATGAAGTGGGATAAATTATATTTAGTTGCCCCATCCGTAGATGATCAACGGTGCTATGAAGTGCTAAAAGATTATAATGAAAATGCATCAGAAATTAAAGGTGAAAGTGTAATCGACTTTATTACTGATATTAATGATGCACCATCAGTAGAAGATCTCGATGGAGACATAAACAATCTTCTAGTGTACGATGATGTAATGTTAGATAATCAAAAGAACCCTGCTAGAATATTTTCCCGAGGTAGGCATAAAAACACCGACGTGATATATGTCACTCAACGATATACTCAAATTCCAAAAGTGATTCGCGATAACTGCAATATTCTTGCTGTATTCAATGGCGTTGATACACATACGCTACGAAATATTTGGCAAACATGGTGTTCCGATATGGACTTCAATGGATTTAAAAATTACTTTAGTCATGCTCAGTCTGTCCCATATGGATTTATAACAATAAATTTACACGACCCTCGGTCACGATATCGTATTGGCCTTGATCAAATATTTGGTTAAATAATTTGTATTAATCAGCAGCAGGGAGGGTGAGATGACAACATATTTGCGACCGTAGATGGCAGCAATTTGAGGGTGGTTATGACAATGTATTTGCGACAAAATCGCTAAGGCTCCATTTGTAAAATGGGGTCTTTATTTTTTTTGGTTGAAATATGAGATTTCGTAGGAAGGTTCCATTTGGCATTCTGAGGCTTTAATCGATTTTGTCGCAAAAATTTGTAGGGTTCACCCTCCCTGCTGCTCTCCGTCTAACCATCAAGTGACGAAAGCTTAGGATGATACACCCTGCCCCGTCTAAGAGCTACATTACTGCAAAATATCGTAAATTTGAACATACCAGGGTTTGTTTCAAAAATAATAGTTGAAGTTGCAGAAGGGTATTATTAGATTATCATTTGATGAAGAACAGGTAAAAACACACATTTTCAGTGAACAGGATTACACACGTTTTTTAGATTCAAGGACATTATATTTAAAGATAATCAAATAATTAAGCTCGCTCTTTTTCAGATTGTAGGAACTAACCTGTACGGAATATCAGCAAGACACAAGCAAATACAATTTTTGGCAACTGGCAAATGGCCAAAACTTCCGCTCGAAATAAGACCACATCTGCTACTCACAGATGACACGCAACTATCAATATTAACCTCTATATACCTTATATGCAATGCGTAACAGCGTAGAAGTAAAACCTTCAAATCACTATGGAGAGAAAATATAAATTCTTGACTTTTAATTATCCTGTATGAAATAAGCCACACTACAGGTGTAAATCTCTGACAATACTGACTGCGGATATAAGAAGATCAGTTAATAACTCCTCCGTAGAACGCTCCATTTTAGTCAGAGAAAACTGTTATAACGCTTGGTATTTTAACAAACCTAGTTCAAATAAAGCAGTTTAAACATTATTTCTTATTTAAACTTTTTCCCCATCTGTAAATAGTAACATATGTCCATATTTTTTAAGATAATATTTGTTTTTGTATTTTCTATGACATGTCTATGGTAAATGTCCAATAGAATAATCCATTCAATATAACTATTTTAAGCACCTTTAAGCCCCATAATACATTTTTAGTGTTTTTCACAAATATATTTAATACATTACAACATCAACGCCACCTTAAAAATGCATCCCTCTAGTCAATGGTGCAGATACAAGGTGAAGATCTGCAATAATCAAGACAAGTTCATCCTTGTTATTGACCATAATTGTTGCCTTTACATGAAAAAAAGTGATTCTTGCTAGTGATTTTAGCGACTAGTAAATGGCTACTCAGAACTCAGAAAGATGATTTACTTCACTAAAAACTAAAATATTAAAATTTCAACGCACAAAATGTAAAAACTGTCATTTCATTTATCCATGGAAAACAACATTGATGGTATCACCTTTATATTAGCACCTAGTACTGACTTCCTACCATTTATTGGCCGCTCTACTTATGGTTTTCAAAAGTCATCGTTTTCCAAATATGAACTACTTCTGTGTTGTCTTTGCTTTTAGTCACTTTCAACGTAACTTTAAAGAACGCGAGGGGCCCCGAATTGCTAAATAATACACAAAACGCTCTCCGTTATGGATCACTGCCACGTCACTTCAGTCTGCGTGGGTTAGAGTCTATGATTCGGCGAATGTCGATATGTGAGAAAGCTTGCCAGTAGCTTCTCGTGGGTAGGTGGTTCTTTCTAAGGATTTCGCGGTTTCTTCCTCCACCATTAATAATGGCCGCCATATAAAGCCCATCGTGCGCTGAAAAATGGCGTTAAAACCCAGAACAACAACAACAACAAAGAACGCGTGATTGGGGTTGGCTTGTGTATTGTAAGCGTAACTGAATGCTAACTGAATTGCCATAATCAGTCCCAATTGCACTGCCCTCCATGATGAAACGCACAAGACGATTATTGTGTTACAAGTATATATCATTCACATTAAAAATTATCATTGATGCATATATGCAGTTTCCAAGATGAAATATGTTTTTTGAATCATATGAAAATATTTTTTCTTAACATCACAAGCAACGGAAGTACTAAAATCTTGATATTTGCCTCGAACTAAATTCAATATTTATTTGTTAAATTTGGTATGTATGCCAAACTTAAATTGTAAATATATATATATATATATATATATATATATATATATATATATATATATATATATATATATATATATATATATATATATATATATATATATATATACACAATCTGCCAAAGAATCCAATATCCACGTAAACACCACCGTCAAATCGTCGACTCCTTGAGATCTACGTGGGAAGGCTCTTGAAAAGAATGGTATGTGTTCTGACCGGAAATAACGTCGATGACAATATTAGTTCCAACCACCTTTGGCTTGATACACAGTGTACGAAATGAGTTTATTACAAGTTTGTTAAAAGAGTCTGTTCAGTTTATTATTTATGTGGAACTCTTCACGTAAACTGTGGTAAATATCACTCTATAAAATGAATTTTGATCTCAGTTCGCAAATTGTCTGGTAATAATTTTGAATGATATTATGAAACATTTCTGGCTTTATATGTTCAAGTTTTCAGTTTCTGTGATAATTTGGATCTTATGAATCAATTCTATGAAAAAAATCTGTTACAAAATAGGAAAGATAAACATTTACCTTAAAGTTGAAATGTGAATCTTATATATATATATATATATATATATATATATATATATATATATATATATATATATATATATATATATATATATATATATATATATATATATATATATATATATATATATATATATATATATATATTGTTGAGAGAAAGAGAGGTAGTGTAAATAAAATATTAATTGAAAAAGTAGTTTTAGGCATCTATGTAGGAATAGCGCTCGTTCCAATCAGTTTCTTAGAAGAAAACAGAGAAAAATTTATGTGAAGGCTAAAATTGTCATTAAATATTTAGCTAACTCTTCATGTTATTCGGATGAAGGTATTTCCGTGTCAGTATTTCCAAATGTTTATTAGGACAGAGCAAATCACCAACCACACCCCATCATTATCAGTCAGTGTCAGTCGAATCTAGGATTAATTTTATATCTACAAAAAAATCTTGAATTTTTTAAAAGGGTGTGGCAGTTGTGTTACAGAAAGTTACTTCGTTGTAAAGCATTATAGGTGGGAACAATATTGGCATATAGCTAACATCGGTTAGAGCAACGATTTTGGTATATGTTTACAGGGAATTTAGCCACAACAGTATTCAAGAGCTGTTAATAACTATTTTACATTACTGAAAAGAAAAACTATACTTTGTACATTATATATATATATATATATATATATATATATATATATATATATATATATATATATATATATATATATATATATATATATATATATATATATTTGCAACGGCTTTTTGACCAGCCTCTTTGTTTGTTTACATTTTCAACAAATGTATTGATGCTTGAACATAAATAAAAGAATGTATTTAGTAATATGAGATTAGGAAATGAACATATGAACCGTCTAGCTCACCTGCCACGTAAAATAATTGCACCAGCCCACGTCCGACATGAAAAGACTTTAAAGTAGACAACGTTAGACCTACTCGATGAGTGGGGCTATCCTATTCATGTTTTCTTGTTGTGTTATGTGTTTGTCTAATGTTTGTCGCCATTCCAACAGGTGCAAGGAAAAATATACTAGCAAACACCTAAGTAGGATCCGGAAATAGGAGCAGAAGACAACAAGGGTTTATACCTAACCCTTGTTTTTACCCTTACTGCAATGTATAAATTATCCCCCACCCCAACACCCTTTTATCAAAAAGTATCAGTAAAGTTTCTAACTGCACCTTCCTTCTCTGTTATTACAGTGTTAGGTGGAGAGTTATATACACGAATTATATTCTCAGGTAAACTTCCTTGTACAGAATGTATATCTAGGTAAATTAACAAAAGATATTTTACAAAAACAACAGGTGTTAGAAGGTCAAATTAATAATTCATCCATCCAGGTAAACTTGGGCTATACCAGGTATGTAGACAGGTATTTTAACAACAGGTGTAAACTTCCTTGTACAGAATGTACATCCAGGTAAACAAAAAATATTTTACACAAACAACAGGTGTTAATAATTCATCCATCCAGGTAAGCTTTTGTCCTATAGAGGTGTGCAGACAGATATTTTATAACCAGACAAAAACAACAAGTGGGAAGGTCATCCAGGTAAGCCTTTGTCCTATAGAGGTGTACAGACAGGTATTTTATAACCAGACAAAAACAACAGGTGGGAAGGTCATGATTCATCAGAAGTGACGAATTTTTTAGAACAGCCCTTGCGTAGAATGTTTACGAACTATTCTAAAGAAGGCAAGACAAAAGGAATTTATTATCATTCTACCGCTAGATTTTCATCAGATAACATATGTTATGCAGTGTGGTAATTAAACTACGCATTAGAACGTTGTGATTTCAGTTAACATTGGCAAGTCGGAAATTAAACTACGCAATAGATGGAATGGGAGAGGTAAGTTATATTATTTTATATAATTTAGATAAAATTTCAGTCGGAAAAGATAAGATCTACCCGTTTGCAAGTAGGGAAACATTACCTGTTTACCTGTGTGTAGATTCTTAATGTGCATTAAAGCGTGGCGATTTCAGTTAACAAGGCGGAAATTAAACTACGCATTACGGAAGGTATCTTAAGTTTAGATAAAATTATACGTTACCCATATTTTTTTTGATAATTGTTTTCATATTTGCTAACCCTCTTTGGTAGAATGTATGTTAACATATTGTCAATAATACGAAATTCACGTATTAAATCGTCCATATTATATTTAACTCCTCGTAGGCAAGACCGGATCTGATCAAGTAGTTTCTTGTAAGTTTTTAAAGATGTTAAGCAGCTATGCTTTTTTATTAAAAGTCTTGGATCTAATTTTTTACACGCCGCTGTAAGTGAAACACCAATACCGGATATGATTAACAGAAAAGGATTTAATGATACCCCACTTGAAATTATACTAGAACTGGTCATTAACAAGGGTAGATATGATATTACTCGAAGGCTCTTGTTGTAGTATTTGTAACATTTTTTCACGCACCAAAGTTTTTTATGATGATATTTGTAGTATTGTATTAGTGCGTCCACATCCTGTACTGGAATATCTTTTGAAATGTGATTGAAATCAACTATACTTCTCATTATAATATTTGTTTACATAATCCCAAGGCTTATTTATTGTAATTAAGCTACAAATTCCAAACACCAATTATAAGAAACATTTGTCAAAGTTTTATCGACTGGTTTAAGTGTAAATTCTGAAGAATTTTTATCTAGTATTAGAGATAATACTCCAGACGAGCCATCATTTGATCTTTCGTTTAATTCCATAAAAGATAATGATGCTCTAGATTCTTCATCAATAAGATGACGCCGTGATTGGTTAGATATTTTAAAATTTTCAGTGCTTAGCATTGAAAATCTATATACACCGGTAACCTCTGCAGTGTATTTGATAGATTTATTTTGCTGCGTCCATATACCAGATCCAGAAGCAACGGTGTACACAATATTTTTAATCTGTTTGTGAGGAATTTTAACCATACTTGTTTTCTCAACAATACTAGGAATTCCACTAATAATATTATTGCGTTTTGTGTTAATATCATTCAGTTTTGTGTTAATATTAGCGAGTGTAATGTTAACATTTAATGGATTTCCAAAAAATTCATCTTTAATTTTGTTTATGTTTCTGCGAAAAATTGAAAACGTATCCACGTGATCGGTAAATTTTTTTTTGAGCGCTGTTATTTCATTATTGATTGGAGCGTCCTTATCATCGACGTATTTTTTAGTGGCAGCGTCTCCATTTATAGTTGGGTTTCCAAGATCTGTGATCTTATTCTGGTTCATAACAATATTCCCTCTAAATAAATCACCAGCTTTGTTAACAAAATCATTCACTGACCTACCAGGATCTCGTATCATAGCTTGATTGTACAAAGTTACAATATTAACAGTAACCGCATTAGGAATTCGTACAAGTACATCTGGCAGTTTTACATCACTCGTTTTTAATCGTCCTTCTTTGTCCTGGAAAATGACGACTTCATTTGGATCTACACTGGCAATATTTAGTAAATTATTGATTTCATTTTTGAGCTGATCAAGAGTTGCTTATTTGGATAAGTCACCTTGATAAGCTTCCGTGGATAAATCTCCTGATAGTGTTCCAAATTTTGTATAGTAGCTCATTATTTACTGTCCTAGATAAAATTATCAACACTAGTTTAATATTATACAAAATGGCAAAAACGTCGATATTAAACTTTGATACAGAGAGACTGGTGAAGCATAAACATAACAATGAACTTCCTGATTGTCATTATCTTATTGTTGGGCGGACTGGATCGGAAAAAACAAATTTGCTTATGAATTTGCTTCTTGGTGATAATTTTAACTATGACAGAGTTTATACTTACACAATCAATCCACAGCAGGATAAGTATGAGTTATTAAGCCAGTATAATGACAAGCTTCGTGATGAACTTAAGGCTGGTGAAGACTTTTTTATAATTAGGCAGCCATAAGATCTTATTCCAGTTAATCAACTTGATGCAGATGAACATAAGATAGTAGTTTTTGACGATATTCCTCTAAATAACATGGAGATGAACAAAATAAGATCATTTTTCTCACTGTCACGTAACAAACAGTGTAATTCTGTTTATCTCGCTCAAGGATATTATAATGTTGACAGATTTATTAGACGAAATACTGGTTGTTTTATATTATTTCCAGGACTGGACAATGTTGACGTTAGAAATATTGCAAGCGAGCAATACGGTGACATGACAAATGATAAGTTTATTGAACTTTATCGTCATGATACAAAAGATAAATACAACTTTTTCTTATTTGATAAACTTACAAATGATCCAACCAAAATGTTTAGCTCATGTATTAACAGTTACTTACAGTAAGGGGTTTCAATTTTATCAAATTTATAATAATAATAATAATGGACAAACGAGCAAGATACATACAACACATAGAAGATCTAAAAAAATCCCTGCTCAATCTCAGGCATTACTTAAGCAAAAAGTACAACAAGCACGATGTGGGCAAGTGACTGCTACAGAAGCAACAGCTACAATTTTCAAGCCGGGTACTGAAGCACTATTAGGTAAACAACCTGAAACCAAATCACTGTCAGAAGAAAAATTTAATCAACTGCAAGAAAAATGGTTTGGTTGGAATTGTTAAAGAACAACAGGAAGCAGCTGCTGCAAAACTTGTTACTAGATCTGATGAATACAAAAGAAAACTAATTGAGGCACTTACAGCAAATATAGCTGATCCTGTGGCTAGACAAACTGAAACAATCGATTGATAAACAATCTGCTGGAACTTGAGCGAAGATTAGCAGAGTTAGCAACGCAAGGAATAACAAATATTATAAAAAAAATTTATCAGGAGACATAAAAGTTATCAAAGAGGAGCAGAAAAAGTTGGTGAGTTTACTGTAAAGTTTATGGAAGTTGGAGATCAAAGACTTAGTTTTAAAAAAGGAGCAAGTGATGTGATAAAAGATAATGAATATGATGATTTTTTAAAGAAAGAAAATATAATAGATATTAATAATATAAGCAGGTGGACTGATGCAGAATATCAAACATTACTCGATAGATTAGATGCAATATTTGAAGACGGAGCTGCTGCTAAAGATGAAATAGACAAAGCTACAGGGATTGAGAATATGCATCTACTTTATGATAGGATGAGATATGGTATTACTGCTTTAGTGTTTAAAAAAACAGCAGAAAATAGTAAAGCAAAACCTTTTGGTAAAGGGTGGAGTTTTAAAATAAAATTTGATACACTCGATAAAACTCGTGTAGAAAAAAGTAGACAAGAAAAATAGGAACTGGTTTAAAAATATTTACTTCAACTACTGAAATTATAGGTAGATTAATGTTATTAATATCATCAAAAGAAGTTGGGAATGTTAGTGTTGAAATTGATAATGAAATCATTGACATACTTGATCATCTAAGATCGATTGAATTATTAACATCTGACGAATATGAAACTTTACACCGCGACTTAATCGCGGC
Source organism: Potamilus streckersoni (assembly GCA_016746295.1). Classification (NCBI taxonomy): domain Eukaryota; kingdom Metazoa; phylum Mollusca; class Bivalvia; order Unionida; family Unionidae; genus Potamilus; species Potamilus streckersoni. The sequence continues at coordinate 1,424,402 of JAEAOA010001377.1, read as the reverse complement.
GACTTAATTTTGTAAAATGATATAATATAAAAGGAATGCAAACAACATTATTACTAAACTCTAGTGAATCTGCGATTGATAGCGCAAATTTTTCAGTATATTATATTCCACCTATCCAACTAGATCCTGCAAAACAGTATGAGATTGGATTAATTTCTTCTGCTTGCTGGAATGTTATGCCTAACGTGAAAACTGATGTTAACGATGAAATGCAGTTTACTATCATTACAACATCTCCAATATCTACAACAAAAAAAATAAACAATTCCACAAGGAGCTTATAATATTACTGATCTAAACAGGACAATCAAAGAGCTCATCACAAAAGCTGGCGTTGTGGCTGATAATTTTGAATTGGCAGCAAATTATAACACATTGCGAGCTAGGATAACTTTGAAAAATATAGTAATCAGTCTTGAACCAAGAGAAAGAAGTATTGCACAACTGTTAGGATTACTGAAGAAACTTACACTGCACTTGATCAGGCTCTTAGTATGACAGTGAACTGCCAGTAAATATAACAGAAGTAAATACGATATTAGTAAATTGCTATATTGCTTCTGGCTCTTATACATCAAAAGGCAGCAAAGGTCAAACGATTTACAGTTTCTCACCTGAAGTTCCGCCATGTTCTCTCATGCAAATAACTCCACAACATATTATCTATTATCCTTTAAACGTTAAAGATTATATATCAAGTATAATAATGCAGTTGACAGATCAATCAGGAAAACAGTTGCATGTTAATAATGAAGTTGTAACTTATTATTTACATCTACGCTAGCAAAAGTAAAAATTATACAACATCAAATATAATGAAACAAAGAAAAAAGATTTATAGAAGAAAAATAATAGGAGGATTGTTTGGAAATATTTTTACTAAAGTTATTGAAAATATACCGGGTATAGCGCGCAAAGTTGCACCAATTGCTATTGACGCGGGTAAAGTGTTTGCAACTGGGTCTGCATCTGCCGCTGGGACTGCGGTTGGACAAAAAATAGCTGATAAAATAAAAGGTGATCCACCGACTGCATCTGAAATAAAACAAGCTATCTCAGAAATCGCTCCAAAAAAAGAAACTCAGCGGGCTATGATAACAACAACAAAAAAATTATTATCACCAAAGTGTGAGAAGATCATACAAAAAATGGTATCTAAAGTAACAGTTCCGCAAAAAAAATTTTATAATCTAATAAAATAAAATGTCTGTTAAAAATTATCTCGAGTTAACAAAAACTTATGTTTTTGATGTGACAGAATTCGAGTATGTTGTGTATCTTGATGAGAATTTTAACGAACCAAATAAAGCTGGTATCAGAACATTTAAAACAAGAGACGAAGACGTATTTCTACTGACACATAAGGCTATGTTAGAAGTTCGTGGTCAGATTATGACAGCAGCCAATCCACCTGCTGAAATTGCAGTTGGAGCAGAAATAGCTCTTACAAATAACGGCTGGAGTTTATTCAAAAGTGCTAGATATCAACTGGCCAATCAAACTGTGGAAGATATTTCAAGTCATCTACAAGTTGCAATTACAATTGTAAATATTATTTCGTTTTCCGACGATTACTCGAGATCAACTACAACCAACACGATGTTGTTTAAAGATACTGGACGGGGTATAGCTGAATCAACTGAATTTTCAAAGAGAGGCGCTATAGTACATGGAGCTGATGCTGCTGCAAATGCTGTAATTGTGAGAAATTTTCTCATTGCTAATGCTCCTGCTCTAGATATTGCCGCACCTGCTGCAGATGCTAATGCAAACGCCACAAGAGTTTCTCTTAGAGCAGCGTTTAATAATATAAATATAACACCACCAGCTGCAGATGCAAACTGTACTGCGATGTTAAATTTACTTCTTAACACACTCGATGTGAGAAATCCACGTTATAACGAAGGCTTTGCTAGGCGAAGAAAACTTCAAATTACAATGATGCTTCCTCTAAGCATGATTTTCGGCTTTTGTCGCGATTATGATAAAGTATTCCGTGGAGTAAAACATGCGCTTATTTTAGATTGAGCAGAACAAAACGACTGCTTGTTTAGATCTGGAGGGGTTGATGTACAGTTTATCATAAACAATCTTGCTTTGTGGATGCCATGTATAACACCATCAATTACTAAAATGTCAGAATCAAATAGTACGCTTGATAAGCATACAAACAGAATTTACTTTAAGCAGCATAAGATATATTAGACAGCGGTTTCAAATACTACTGACTACACGTGGAGGGTTACAACAACATCAAGCGAACAACTGCCGAGACATATCTTTGTCGTATTTCAACAGCACGCCCGACGAGGAAACCAATAACAAAATAATGCAATATTTGACCACGCCGATGTCAGACAAATATACGCTAGATTAAATTCAAAGCAATATCCAGATCGAGCTATAGAGTGCAATTTTGCTGACGACGTTAATAAAAATATTTCTCGACCGTACATGTATCTGCTTGAAGCAATGCAAAAATATCAAGATGTTGAAGATGGAACTCAGATATCAGCAGAGGAATTTCGTACGCTTTATCCTATATTTTATTTTGATGTTAGTAAACATAACGAGCGAATTGTAGACAGCACAGCGGATATTGAAATTACCTGGACACTTGGAGCGGTTCCAATAGCGCCGTTGTACGTATACGCATTAGTGATTAGTGATAGATTTATCACGGTAGATTCTATTGGAGGTAAAATGACAGTTCAAGTTTAATCTATAGTTGTTATATAAAATGACAAAATATATTAAAAAGGAAATATATTTGACCGATGGCCAAGTTAAAAAATTAGCAGCTGCTATTGCAAAGCGAGAACAGGTATCATTAAAAAATCAACCCTAATATTTCTGATGGTGTTTTAACAAAATTAATGCTGACAAAAAATCAAGTAAAGAAGTATGATCGTAAAAAAACTTTTGTTTTAAATTTGAGTGCTGCACAAATGACAGCGATGGCAAACGATATTGTTGTCAAAGGTGGTTTTCTTGGTCCGGCATTATCAGTATTAGCTAGTACAATAATACCTAAAATTTTACCGGTGTTGGGAACATTAGGACTAGCAGCAATGTCAGGAGCAGTCTCTGGCGCAACGAAGAAAGCCGTTGAGGGGAATGGTATCATTCGCGGACGTGGAATAAAAACATTATAAATTTATGGAAATGATATATTATAATGCCACATCGGAAAAAGAAATCACCAACAAGAAAATCGCTAGAACAAAAGAAATCACCAACAACAAAATCGCCAGAAAAAAAGAAAACAAAAAAAGAAAACAACACCAAAACGCAAGCAAGCAAAACAAGGAGGAATTATTCCGTTCGCTCCACTTTTGGCGGGACTAGCTGGAAGTCTGCTGCCAAATCTTTTAGGAATCGATGCGGTCTAACATTACCAGGATCTCGACCACTCCGCTAAGCAATTTTGATATAATTGATAAGTTAAAAGCGGTTGCTGGATTTCACGGAGTTTATTATAAACATGAACTCGCAGCAATAAAATCTCCGCAGCTGTAAGTTCGTGTGTGATTAATATACAAGATTTTAATGACGGATCCGGTACACATTGGGTAGCAGTTTATAATAATAATTATTTCGACTCGTTTGGACTTCCTCCAAGCGATGTAATAAAAAAAGTATATGAATAAAAAATTTAAAAAGATATATTATTCGTCTAATCAACTCCAACCTGTTGGAACTTCTGATTGCTGATATTATTGTATAATGTTTATCCGACAGATGAGCAGAAATCTCAATTTTTTAAAATTTATTTTACAGTTTGACAAGCAACCTTCTCACGCTAATGATGAGATTGCAATTAATTTTATATAAGCTTAAAAATATAATAATGTCAACATACTGTCTCAAGTGTAGAACTAAAACAGAAAATATTAATAAAACAACAGAAAAAACAAAAAACAACAGGATAATATTAAAACGTTTTTGTGCAGTCTGCGGAAAAAGAAAAAATATGTTTTTAAAGAAAACGTCCCCAGCGACAGTATCCTCAGAGATGTAGCTAGGATCTGGTTATCTTGATATTATTTTAGTAGACGACTAAAAATATATAATGATATGCAACTGTGATTCTAACAGAGATTTGTGTCTTGAGCAAAATAAAATTGTCGCATACAGTCAATGTTGTAACAACAGAGAAATAATAGGGTCAGGTATAGATATACATAAAATTATTGAAAAATTGCCAAAACCAAAAGGCGTTTGGACTTTGCCAGGTCATCGGTTTACAGGACCTTACAATCCGCTAGATCAACAACTAGATGAAAACTACAATCCATTACCAGGACAAGAGCCTTACAATCAAGTGTATGCAATAGTGATGCGTCATGATATCTGTTATCGTGATCATCAAAACTCGAAAGCAGATTGTGATAAAGTAATGTTAGACGAATTACGAGATATGGAGCCAACAAATCTACGAGAACGTTTTGATAGAAGATTTGTTCAGGGAATAATTGGAGCAAAATATAAACTTGGACTCGGAGAGTTTCGACTTGGAAAAAATGTATACGATGATCTTGCAGTCGAACTACACAGACCTAAAAAAAGGTTCCCACGACGTAAAGTTGTCGCTAATGGTGTAGATGATATCTGGGCAATAGATTTGGTGGATGTATCCAATCTAGCTCTGTTTAACATTGGCGCTGATGGCGCTCCAAAAAGATATTTGTTTAATGTTACAGACGTTTTTAGTAAATATGCTTTCAGTGTACCTGTTTCAGATAAGACAGGGACTTCAATGACTGATCCGCTAAAACAAATAATAACGAGTACAGAAAGAAAACCAAATAAAATCTGGACTGATCATGGATCTGAGATTTTAGCAAAACGATTGAACAGTGTCTAGAACAAAATAATATAAAAAATATGTTACAGGAAACGAGGGTAACAGCGTTGTAGTTGAAAGATTTAATCGCACGTTAAACGAAAAATTACATAAACATATGACAGCTAAAACAATCGATGAACTTTCTCAAATCGTTGGTGAATATAATAACACGAAACACCGAACCATCAACATGTCACCTAATAATGCTATAAATAATCCGATATTAGCAAATGAAAATAGGTACCGCAGGCAAAAATTTAAGGTTGGTTATAAAGTTAGAATTTCTTTGATAAAAAAGGTATCTGCAAAAGGATTTACTCCAAACTAGAGCGTAGAAGTATTTGTAGTTGATTAGGTAATTTTAACAATACACGTAACGTACGCTTTAAACGATCTGGCAAGGGAACCTATCATAGGTTCTTTTTACGAACAAGAATTACAGAAAACTGAGCAGGGTGTTTTGGTTATTGAAAAAGTGATTAGGAAAAAAGGAAATAAAAGTTTAGTCAAATGGCGTGGGTATAGCGATCAATTTATCCGTTGGATTCCAACCAAACAAATTATGATATAATGTTATTATAAATTTCCTCATACTTTTGTTTGACAGATATACCTTTTACTGGTTTACATAACGATATTAGATATTGTCTGCGATCGTCAGAGATCGTCATTAGATTAAAAATCTTGACAAATATGAAATCGAATTTGATATTTTTCTCTCGGCCTGGAATTCTGATGTTTATGAAAGGTCTGATTAGCTGCCAAAATATTTGTTGTTTGAAAATGATGAAATTAAATTTCATTATGTTTTTTTTGCAATGTGATACTTGGCATGATATCGTTTAGTTGTTGGTCTGCTGTAATTAGATCTGTCAGCAACAGTGACTATTTCACCATCATCATCAGATTCGTTGTTATACAAAATATCATCTTCACTATAACCAACAGATTTATCTATGAAATCTTTGGAAAATGTAATACTATGCGTGACCTTATCGCTGGCGACTTTATCGCTAGTATCTTCTTCGTATAATTCAGCGAGTCGTTTCATCAAGTCCATTATTATAATATATTTTTTATCTAATTTGTTATTATAAGATGACTGATGAGATAAAATATCACCAAAAAGTTAATATATTAAATTACAACGAACTAGCCGAAGTGGTAAGACAATGTTTGTTGGGTTATAGTGTATATTCTGTTGACGTTATTGCAATGAAAAGTGATTCTCATAAAATATTGCTAACAGCAGCAGAAAAAATAAAATTAATGAAGTGCAGTAACGACGCTAAAATTTGATTGTGATGATATCATAGCATTTGCTCATCATTGTTTGACTAAAACTGAATTACAAAATATTATTAATCATCATATCTAAAAACAATCCTGGTATTGTATTCTCTTGGAAAAGCTGATTTTGTTACTCCATCAGCTACAAATTTTACGACTGAGGAATTTATCTTATAATGCTTTGCCGCAGCTGTAATCGATTTGAATTTGATCTCCTCATTCTTCTCGAGGTTTTTTGAAACAACAGGTTTTATTGGACATCTAAAATTAATACCATTACTATTTTTTCCTTTTCTCACATTTTCCTGTTGCGTCACTAGCTCCAGATTTTCCAATCGATTGTCAGTCTTTACGTTTTTAATATGGTTAATAATCATACCTTTGGGTATACATCTGATGAACACCTCATAAAAAACCTATGCGATTTATAATTAACAAAATCTCTTAGTGTTCCTCTAGCTTCTACTTGAGGATATCCCATATTACCTATAGAACCATAACTTTTTTAGTTTTACTGTTTCTAATAATACCGCAATCGTTAGCCTCGTATAAATTAAAGATCGGATGCAGCTGAAACTCATCTTCTAAGGATAAGTTTTCAACGTTATCATCAGTGACTTTACCGTTCATGTGATATACACGCTCTCCCTCTGGAATGCTGCCATCGCAGAACAACGTGTAAATAAAAATTTTTCTAAGCATTGTAATCCTCTCAGTATTATCTCCTTTTACACTAAGCTGATAACCCGCTGACGTTAATTTGCCAACAGATATTCCTGTTTTAATGTTAATAACCGAACCTAATCTATTTCCAGCGTGTAAGTTATACTTTGGATGAATATTATATATCTCTTGCTCACGTGCGCTTGTCAGATTTGCTGTCATTATATTATAGGCGATTTTTTATCTCTAATTATTGTTTAGCGCATGCGCAGTGTGAGGTAAATTATCAATTAGATATTACATTATAGTATAATAATGTTAAAATTGCGTGATATAGCCAAGAGAAGCTTTATGGGAGAACCTGATAAAATAGCGACTGCTTTTGCAGGTTTTGACAATAGTTATAAATTTGATAATCAAAATGTTTTAGTAAATTTTATTGCAACAAATCTTTACCACCTACTACAGACAACTGTAAAACGTGAGCTCGAAAAACACAAAAGTATCAGATTATTAATGCAATATCATGTTATATTTTCGAAGCTAGTTATAACGGAAGAATCAACTGTAAAGAAATTTACAGATCCTTATATGAACGCAAAATCAAGACGTGTTTTGCTTGGGACTGATCTGTTATCACTATCTGATGAAATACACCGAGAAATTTGGAAAAAAATAGAGGAATTCACTGAATTAGGTTCAGATTGGAAGTTTGAAATGATCAAAGAAATATTGTTTCACACGATGAAATATAAAGCATTACGAGGTAGTTCACACATCAATCTGCCACTAAAAATAAAAAGTAAAAGATGTTGTATAAACATCAAAAACGTAGATAACAAATGTTTCCAATGGGCTGTTCTTTCCGCGCTATTTCCAGCAGAGAAACACGCTGATCACGTTGAGAAGTATATCTGTCACGTGTCAAGATTAAATTTTAAAGATATTAACTTTCCAGTGGCAGAAAATCAAATACCAAAATTTGAAAAGCAAAATAATGTTTCAATTAACGTTTTCGGACTAGATGAAAAAGAGGATGTATATCCGAGATATTTTTCAGAAAAAACTTCACAATCTACTATAAATTTACTGTTTTATAAAAATCATGACGTTTGGATTAAAAACTTTAACGGACTAGTTGGTAAAAAGTACAATATAAGAATAAGAACAAAAAGTTCTTTTGTTACTGCTGCTTGCATGGCTGTAAAAACAATGAAACATTACAAAAGCATTTGCAGTACTGTAGTGATGTGCAAAGAATGACAATGCCATCTAAAAAAGATAGTGTGTTACAGTTTGTCCATCATAATCACAAACTAAAAATTCCTTTCGTCATATACGCTGATTTTGAGTGTTTACTTCAACCTGTACTTGGCGTAGAAAATGATCCTGAAAAATCGAAAACAAGAAAAGTTCAAAATCATGTTCCGTGTGGAGTAGCGTATAAGGTAGTTTGTTGTACTGATTCTAGATTATCTAAACCAATCAAATTATATCGTGGTAAAAATCCAGCTGTCTGCCTTCTCAAGCAGTCGATTAATGAAGTTGATAATATTACTTTTCGTTTGAAAAGAGTAACGCCAATGTTAAAATTAACACTTCAACAAGAATCTGATCACAAGCAAGCAGAAATTTGTTATATTTGTGAAAAAGCTGTTGCTCCTGACAACGTCAGGGCTGACAATGTCAGGACTGACAACGTTAGTAACAAAAAAGTACATGACCATTGCCATTTGACCGGACAGTACCGTGGAGCGGCTCATAATCAGTGTAATTTAAAATTTCATGCTCCAGATTTTATTCCGGTTATTCTTCACAATTTTCGAGGATATGATAGTCACATTATAGCAGAAGCTTTTGGTGATCCTAAAAAATCTCGTCTAAAACACGATAACGTCATCCAATGCATTCCAAATAATTTTGAAAAGTACATGTCGGTTACGCTAGGTAAATTGCGTTTCATTGACAGCCTGCAGTTTATGGTAGCCTCCTTAGATGACCTAGTAAAAGTTTGTAGTAAATTTCATAACCTAAGAGACTGTTTTGGAGATAAATTTAATTTACTAGCTAAAAAAGGAGTTTTTCCGTATGAATATCGCGACGACAGGAGTAAATCTGATGAAACATCTTTACCTGGCAAAGACAAATTTTACTCACAACTTAAAAATGAAAATAACTGATGATGAGTACAGGTATGTACAAGATATCTGGAAAGAGTTTGATTGTGAGACTTTTGGTGATTATCATGATTTATACCTCAAAACTGATGTTTTATTATTAGCAGATGTTTTTGAAAGTTTTCGAGAAGTAAGTTATAATAATTACGGATTAGATCCTTGCTGGTATTATTCTGCCCCTGGGTTGTCATGGGATGCTCTGCAAAAGTTTAGTAAGGTAAGGTTAGAATTACTGACTGATGTTGATATGTTCAATTTTATTGAAAAAGGTATCCGAAGCGGCATTAGCGTGATAACAAAAAAAATATGCTTAATCAAACAACAAATATTTGAAACAGTATAACCCTGCGCTTCCTTCAAAATATTTAGTTTATCTATATTGCAATAATCTTTACGGTGGTTCAATGATAGAAGCAATTCCTCTTGGTGGATTTCACTGGATCACGGCTGATCAATTTCTATCTGAAACAGAAAAAAAGATACCCGACGATGTTTCCTATTTCGTTGAAGTTGATCTTGATTATCCAAATTCGCTACACAAATTGCATAACGATTACCCTTTCTGTGCGGAATCAATGGTTATAGATTATAGTTTGTTATCAAAAGAACAACAAGCTTTAGCATTACCAAGACAACATTCTATTGTCAAAAAACTAGAAGCAAATTTACTTCATAAACGTCATTATGTTTCGCATTACAATGTTTTAAAACAAGCAGTCGATGCTGGTCTTGTGTTGAGAAAAGTTCATCGTGTACTAAAATTTAATCAGTCGCTGTGGATGAGAGATTACATTAACTTCAACACTTCAACAAGGGCTGCAGTGAAAACAGAGTTTGAGATAGACTTCTTCAAACTGATGAATAATTCTGTTTTTGGTAAGACGATGGAGAATATTAGGAAAGGCGTAAATATCAAACGCAGAAACAAACTTGTGTCAGGCGATGATTTTGTGAGCATGAAAATATTTAATGAAAATCTTGTTGCAATACAAAGAAGAAAAACAAATCTAAAACTAAACAAGCCGATCTATGTTGGAGCTGCAGCGTTAGATTTATCAAAGTGGCTAATGTATGATTTTCATTATAATTTTGCTAAAATTCAGTGGCCATCCAGTAGATTATTGTTTACTGATACTGATTCACTCGTATATGATATCGAATGTGAGGATATCTATCAGGACATGTACAATAATCGACATCTGTTTGATCTTTCTGATTACGCATGTGACAGTAAAATTCATGACGACACAAATAAAAAGGTTATTGGTAAGTTCAAAGATATAATGAAATCGAGCGCTATCAAATATTTTATCGGATTACGCAGCAAAATGTATGCTGTATTGTTCGACAATAATAAAATAACAAAAAAAGCAAAAGGACTGCCTCGTAATTTTGTTAAAAAGTTTATGAAATTTGATGACTACAAGTATGCGCTTGATGGCGGTGTTAGTTTTATGAGAGCTATGACAGTTCGAGCGAAACATCATAAGCTTGAAACAGATGTCATTATCAAACGTGGATTGTGTAATTTTGATGACAAACGTTATTGCGAAAATGGGGTAGATACATTTGCTCTTGGGTATTGTCATCGTGACTAAAATTTTATCTAAACTTATAATATAATGTTTGAAAATTTGATAATGACAAATAGCTACAGTAGTAACATCAAATATCTAATGATGGACGGTAAACAATTGACAGTTGAATTTAATAATGAAACATCAGGTATATGTTTTAGTGGAACACGTGACAAGCTAAAACTTTCGCTCATCAGATCTGATAAATAGCGTGTATTTCAATTATATCGAACAATTGTATCAAAAGTTGCTAGTGGAATTTAAAAACTTTCACAGCCCCATTAGCCAACAAAAATATACTAAACTCACAATTGATCTAGATCGGTCAAAGGTGTATTTTATCGACAAAAAATGTCCTCTGAACAAACCAGAAATAAAAGACTTGTTTGAGTCCCGTTGCTGTGTGAGCGGTAAAGTAAAATTTAGTATCTATTATCGTGATAGTGAGGTATTTTTAATATCAACAGTTGAAACATTAATCATTAGTCACGAGGTATAAAATAATATCACATTCATTCTAATGCGTAGTTTAATTTCCGCCTTGTTAACTAAAATCGCCACGTTCTAATGCATAGTTTAATTTCCACCCTGCATAGTACACATGTTATCTAATGAAAATCTTGCGGTGACTGATAATAAAACCCGTCTGTCTTGCCTTCTTTAGAATAGTTCGTGAACATTCTACGCATGCACTTTTCTAAAAAATTCGTCACTTCTGATGAATCATGACCTTCCCACCTGTTGTTTTTGTCAGGTTATAAAATACCTGTCTGCACACCTCTATAGGACAAAAGCTTACCTGGATGACTTTCCCACTTGTTGTTTTTGTCTGGTTATAAAATACCTGTCTGCACACACCTACAGGACAAAAGCTTACCTGGATGGATGAATTATTAACACCTGTTGCTTTTGTGAAATATCTTTTGTTTACCTGGATGTACATCCTGTACAAGGAAGTTTACCTGAGAATATAATTCGTGTATAACTCTCTACCTAACACTGTAATAACAGAGAAAGGGGGTGTGGTTAGAAACTTTACTAATACTTTTTGAAAGAAGGGGGTGGGGGATAGTTTATACATAGCAGTAGGGGTAAAAACAAGGGTTGGGCTAAAATTCTTGTTTTCCTCTGCTGCTGAAGTCTGCAAGCTCATGCGGAACAACGATTCCCTACCATGGCTCGTATTGTCTTATTATGTTAATTGTATGTTAATATATTTTGTTATATTAATGTTACTGTTTGTTTCGTCTTGCTTTCTGTTTATTATTATTATTATTAGTAGTAGTAGTAGTAGTAGTAGTAGTAGTAGTATATTGGGCTATATTTATGACCAACGTGAGCCCTTTTGGGCTGATAACTTTAAAAAGCCCTTAAAATCCCGATTGGTATATTAATGTACTTCTCCTTTTTACCAACCTTGAAAACAAAAAAATGATTAAGGGACACATTAGCCCCAAATCATTGGACTTAACTTCAGAATTTTACGCTTAGCATACAAATCATCAAACTTTTTTCCAATCTAGGTGGTGTATTCACAACTCGGGTCTATTTGACCCGTATGAGATAAACTCATGTTTGGCTTTACTTAAATTTAATACTCCTAGTTATACTTAACCACTACAACGTTTGCTTGCTGCTGGTGTATTTCTACAGCTTTTGGTGCATACTACGGTGGGATAGATCAACAACCAATGCATTGAAACGGCTACGCCCAGGAGCCCTATTCAAACCAAAAACCCTTATAAGCCATCCCCTATAAGGGCTCTGGGGCAACCTACTTCAGTTTCATCGATATCATAAGCACTCCAATAACTAAGGTGCAACTAATCAAACTCTGCTAAATTACTGCTGCTACGCCCTGGAGCCATACTCGAACCAAAAACCCTTATAAAACATCCCCTAGAAGGGCTCTGGGGCAACCTACTTCAGGTTCATCGATACTATAAGCACTTCAAGAATTACGGTAGAACTGATCAAATTTCACTGCATTATTACTGCTACGCCCTGGAGCCATATTCAAACCAAAAACCCTTATTAACCATCCCCTATAAGGGCTCTGGGGCAACCTACTTCAGGTTCATCGATAACATAAGCACTTCAAGAATTACGGTGGAACTGACCAAACTTCACTACATTACTGCTGCTACGACCTGGATCCCTATTCAAACCAAAACCCCTTATAAACCATCCCCTATAAGGTCTCTGGGGCAACCTAAAACAGTAACATCGATACCATATACACTCCAAGAGCTGCGATGGGACCGATCAACCTTCACTACCTTGTAGCTGCTACGCCCAGTAGACCTTATTCAAATCATAAACCCTTATAAACCATCCTCTTTAAGGGCTCTGGGGCAACCTTCTACCAACTTTATGTTTCTTTATGTATTGTTTAATTGTTTGTTATTACTACCATGGCTTATCCTGTATTGTTTCTTTGTTTGTCTTATGTGACAATTGGTTCCGCAAACAGGCGCTAGGGAAAATACACTAGCATAGTCCTGGGTGGGACTCTGAGCTCTGCAAGCCGATGTAGAGTAAAGATCTGCCGTGGTTCTTTTTGTTAATGTTCGTTTGTCTTGTCTTGTTTCAGTTCTTTTTTTCAAGCGTTGCTGGTGTGGTGGTTTTTTTGTTTGAGCTCTTCTTCGTGCTGCTGGCTTGGGTGGTGTTCTTCCTATGCGAGTCGTCGTGTGAATGTCAAGGTCTTAAGTTTTGATCAGTAGCAATAAGTTCCAGCCCTGGACCATGTGCCTCCTTGTGGACCCGGGCTGACAGCCAACCACATGACGTCCATGCATATACGACTATAATTTCCAAAACAACAAAGAATTCGTACAGTCACGGACAGACACTTGTAGTCAGTCAACGGTTGATTGTCGTAGTTGTTTCGTAAAGTCAGTTATACAACTTCTAATACTTTAAAAAAAGGTATTTTGTGCTAGAAGTTGTCCGTATGTCTGCGTAGAACAACACGCCTTGCTAGAGGAGCAATTTTTTTTTTCGTTTTTATGAATAATTGTTTCCCTAGAGAACAACATTACTGATTTGGACATTTTCCAAAATATTCTATATTGGAACGGGACATAACAAACTGTGCTTTATTGTGTAAATTCTGGAATTTTCTGTCAGCCTTCGTCTGACGTGGTCATCCGCCTTTTTGGATCGGAACTTCAGACACTTTTAAACTGTGTTTAGAACTTTATATAGGACTTATATTTCAATTTTGAACAATATTTGCACCATTTCTTTAAACCGTAAGTCTTGCTGTATTTACATTTCATGTTTTATAGAAAAATAAATTATATCTTTGCTAAAATTTACAAAGCTTGTTGTATCCACTCTTTCTTTTGTTACTTAGAAAGAAGAGCTGATACCAGAGAGAGAGAGAGAGAGAGAGAGAGAGAGAGAGAGAGAGAGAGAGAGAGAGAGAGAGAGAGAGAGAGAAAGAGAGAGAGAGAGAGAGAGAGAGAGTGATATTGAGAGATTTGCTAGCATTTATGGTAATTGTTGAAAGTTCGTAAAGCATTATAAGAAATGACATATAAGATCACCACAATTACTACACTGCACATCAGATTTTGTTTTTTCAGCGAGTACGATTTAAGATAGGAAGAGAATTAGTTAGCGTTAAAAATAATAGTCTCTGGAACTATCGGCTAAATACGGTAAATACAATGTGTACATGAACATTTCATTTTGCATACAGACGATTTCGAAGGACGCATCAGCAAATTTGATATAGTAAGGAGACGTTTGGTAGATTTGGGGAGATTGTGTAGATCACATTCAACTACCGGAGATAATATTTAATGGACCCCATCGGTCCTATTATAAAAATAAAACTGTACTTCATTTGATCCATCACTGATTGTAACTATTATGACAAAATGTTGTCACATCTTGCTATAAGTTTTTTATCATTATCATAACCTTCATCTCATTCCCTATTATGAGAAGGAAATACTCGTAACTTTGAGAGATGCCTTGACCATTGATTGGAAAGAAAGAGAGAAGAAAGTTCAGGTCTTTTAAAGATAAGATTTCACGCATAACTGTGTAGATACGGATATATCTTGGAAAAGCTCTGGCAATGCAATAAGTACGAGATCATGTAAGAAGATATACGAGTCTCTCTACTTTTTGGACCAGCAAACTTTATTTATATAATTCGTACAGATAGATTTATAATGCGACATTTTAAAGATACACCTAATAAAGCCTTCATAAGCAAAAATACATAAAATGCATATTATACTTTTCCTTTGAGCTTACCAACTTTACATATTTGTGTAGTTTCTGCATTTTAGAATGTAGAAGAGATAATAATATCTGGACTAAATCAAATAGTGTAAAAATAGTTGCAATTAATGCAACAATAGTTTTTTAAGAAATATATTTTGCTCTATTTAAGCAAACTGCTAATTTGGAATAGATTACTAACATTATTCTTTATTAAAGAATAATTTATTCCCAAATTAAATCTTAGACATGAAGTTGGTAGGGAATTCATCTTTGTTTAATAAGAATTACCACAAATACAAATTAATATAAATTCTTAAAAATCAATTAAACATTCCATTACATTATAATATTAAAATAAAAAGAGAAACCAAAAGAATATTGCAAAACTAAAAAGTTTACCGCAGAAATCTCAAACTTTAAAAGTACGTTTTCTTTAAAGAAATTTATGAAAACAAAAGATTCTTACCTGTAAGAAAATAGACGAGTCTCTATTATTCTGGGACTAAAGAGCTGATGATACATGTGGCTCGGTGCTTATTTTATACTGGTTCAAGATACATTTGGCTATATTTGGTAAAGATTTGGATACCACATGTATCATGCCATCATCAAGCCAGTTCCACGTATATTGTCCCATACCCCAAATAGATTCCAGTCTATAATAAGTAAAGCGAATGTATTCATAATCCGTCTAATCAGCATTATATTCGTCTCAAAAAAGCGATTGAATCCTAGCTTGATAAGTCTGAAATAACATTAAGAAGTTTTGCCTCTGAGTGTATTGCTGAGTATTTATACATGTGAAAAATACGGAATGGAAGATTTGCACTTTTTTGCAAAGGTGCAATCTTTGTTAAAATAGAATATCATTGTAATAGAAAATATTAAACATTGATTTCCCTATATGTTAGTGTAATTTATTTCCAATATAATTTAATTAAAAATGAATCCAATGAAAAATTCGTTTTAATACAATTTAGAGAAATTTTCAATGTTATTAAGTTTATTTAAATATTTTGTCCCGCTATAACCTTGAGAGTTCGCTCTCATTGCTGCTCATAGCTTAATGAGCATGCTAAACATAGATCCATTGTGGTACACCCGTACAGAGGGCGATGTGATTTACCAAATTGCGGTTCAGCAATGGATTTTAGATAAATTGTCAATGAAGTATTTTCCCTGTATGATATTTGTTAGTTTTAGACAATAATTATTTTGCATAGATTTATAGCATACAGACGAGTTAGAGTTTACCAAAAAATGTTCTAAGATCTCTAACATTCAACGCTTTTACAACCGTCTTCCAACTTTAAACGGTTTTTCCAGAAAAATTCCAGCTACACAATATTTAAAACCTGAGAAGGTTCAAATCCGTAGCCAGAAAGCTGGTGTACAAGCAGATAGCGTTTGAAGCCCAACTTCGTCGAGTATGTACTGCAGAACATAACAGCCAGGTTTAAGAATTAATATAGCAAGACATGGGTGTTTACTTTAATTTTAGACTTTAGCTATTTGTATATTTTACGTACTTTATTTTGCAATTATTTTTATCCCATTAACAGTTTCGCTAATTAAAGAACTTTTAAGAACTTCAACATCTTGTGTTATTCTGAAACAACAATTTATTCACTTCTGATATTTCATCTTAGAATCCTTTATATATGTTTAAGATATTTATGTATGTGATGTGACATGTAGTTCCTGTTCATTGAAAAGAATAGTTTGCAAATCCAACTGTATAAACGTACACGCGTTTGCCATGATGTCGATATTGCAGTAAAAAAACGTTTTGGGTCATCTTTGGTGACGTTTGCTCACCAGATACACTCGTTGTTTATAAATTGCGTGTTGTCACTGAATGAGTTAAATTTCTCGTCACATGCAACACTTTTACTACATTAATTGTGCGTGGTCATTGAATGAGTCCATTTTATCTTCACATACAACGCTTTTGATAGTAACGATTGTGTGATCTTTAGATGGACATAATTATTTTCTCATATCACACCTACTCAGTTGCATAAATGCATGTGTGATGATTGAATGTATACAGTTATCCTTAAATATCACACTTTCTAATGTTAAAACTCTCGATTTGATGAACTTATTTGCGTTCGTTTGGCGAACATAATCTTCCTCCTGAAACCAAATTCATCTACAAGCAGTCGTAGGTCAGGATGCTGTCTAAGGGACACAACTTCCTTTCTTTTATAAACAATCACAGGAAAGGTTATTTCCCTCTTATCTTTTGCTGTCTTGCTTACTCCAGTTAACATTACGAGAATTCTAAATGATAAAGTCGTTTCCTGTCCATTTTGTCTATTTCATAAAAAAGAGAATCTTCTCATTAGTTCCCGCCCAGCCGTTTTCAGAGTCAGTAAGCAGTGATAAACTAAGTAGGATTCAAGTCACACATACAGGGAGTTGGCACATTTTCCCCTGCACATTGGTGACTGCAGGCAAGGATACTCATCAGCCATGCAAGGAAATTACCCGAATGTCAGACCTGATTCCGACGTTCGCATCACCACCATGACCTATTTCCATGAGTGAAGGTGACAAATGATTATTCATTTTAATGCTGTATAATTTATTTAACTCTTTCATCTTGAATAAATGTGTTTTGTATACATACAAGTTTACAACAAAAGGTGTTTCCAACAAGTGGCAGGGTTGTCTGGGGTTGTTTCAAAAAGGGAAAGTGAAATAAATTACCCAACTATCAAAAAACGTTACGTCTTTTTTAGTGCTAGAAGTGGGATCAGTTTTTTGTGTCCTGGGGCAACGATAAACGTCACAACTAAGAACAAATGATCAAACTTACAACCGCTATATCCCCCAAAAAGCTATTGCAGAGCTCCACACAGAAATAACCATTTCACAAATTACATTAAAACAGGGGAAGGAATCAGAACAATACATCGAGACTTACAGTTATTGACGTTGTTGATGGTGAAGAGAGCTAAACGTTTCAGGAAATAATATTGATGATACAATTATTGTCGCGTTAGGTATATGTAGGTCATATTCAAATGGAAGTGCATCAATTAATGAACAAGTTAACAAGTGAACTCGGTACAGAGAAACATATGTCTGATTTTATCCCTGACAGAGAAACAAGCTTAAAATAATAAGAGAGGGTATTACAACATGTAAGGAACTCGCACACAGAAATGGATTACACAGACAGCAACATACTAAAAACAGAGAGAGTTCAAAGAAAAGCAGAGTGCCCAGCTGGAGACAACTAACACGGAAGTAGGATTCAGCTTATGAATGGACTGCAGGAGACTGCATCAATAATTGTCGGCTTAATCCAACAGTCTAAGAGATATAGCAATGAATGTATTATATATTTAGACGAAATCACAGAGCAAAACAGACACATAAGAAAAGTAAGGTCAGCAAAACAGCTAGATTTCTTAGTAGCACTGGTGAAAAAGATGGATAATGTAATTCAAATGTATCAATATAGGTCGATAGTAGCGTCAAAATAGATGGAGAGTAAACTTAAATTTATCTAGATGGATATCAACATTCGAATATATATATATATATATATATATATATATATATATATATATATATATATATATATATATATATATATATCAAATGATTCTCGGGTTAGAAAGGAAAACCGTACTAATATTCAGACTTGTAGATTAAGATACATGGAAATTGCAGTGTTCAAGATATTTCACAGAAAAAACATTTAATTACTTGCGTAATCTGGACACTTTCAAAAACTGCAGATACAAACAAACATCATAATCTGGAAACAGTACCAAGGAACTTTTGACTTGTAATGATAAACTTCCTTTCAGATTGTATACTACTAGAGACTGATACATTCTGCCCAAGATACTAAGCTCAATGTCCGATTTCAAAGAATTCAACAGGATGATACATGCATGGTCCGGGTCGCTGGTTAAATTTATTTATCTAACGGGCAATGGCCCTTCAGACATAGGGTTACCTTCTTCACTGAGAAAGTCAGACTTAAATTGTGCTACCTTGATGATTATGTTAATTAAGCATGTTCAATTGAAATTTTGATTGCCCTCATTTCTCATGATGTCGCTACTTTTATGCCATGAAGACATTTAGCTGATGCGAAATACTTTTATCTTGACATTTGCATGCTTTCAAAAATTAAAAAATTTGTATTCGATATTTAGATTATTCTGTCCCCTATTTGTTATGTTATATAAGTAGGCTACTCCACTCAACTGTACATCACATAGAAATAACCAATCACGTGAAAAGAATGACTGCGGATATTAACTAATTATCTGCAAACTCCCTAAACTTTCGACACTAGACATGTTTTGATTTAATGAAATTCCATACTAACTCTGCATGTCAACGTGTATAACAATATAAAATTTAGATCGAATTACTGGAATTAGATGAAATGTAGAGGCCAAACTCGATGCCATTGATCTCGGCGAGCTTTACCTGTCCCTTGTTGACTGTCGTTGCTGTGAACAGGACACCTTTTACAAAACTGAAAGACATCTTGTGAAGATGTGAGACTGTAATACTTGTCGCTACTTTCGATGTCAGGTGTTTTGTTGCAGTAAGTTTCATAAATGTTCAAAAGTGGCAAAATGTCATTTTAAGGTGGAAATATATATACTCGATCGGTTTAATAAACAGTTTTACACCATCAAAGAAATAACGAACATTTTTTGTTACCTTAGGGTTTGTGACGTACACTTATTTTAATCCGACACAAAAATTTAACCTGTAAAAATACCCCTGTTAAAACTATTCTTCAATTAATGACGTTTAACGACATAAGGTAACTGTCAAACCTAACATGTCCTTTTGAAACAAAGTATGTTCCAATACAAGCAGAGTAAGGAAATTTGTAATTCCAAAACATTCCGTCATTTCTTATATTTTCGATGAAAGTAACATTTCCATCACTTAATTACATTGCACAAAGATCAAATGAAAACTGCACAAGCAAAGCAGCTGATGTGTGACAGTTCATTTAGCCATCAGATATAAGGCTTATTCGTCGTCTTGGCTTATTTGCTCTGATATATGTAGTTTTCTTCCAAAACATTCAGTGATATTTTTCTTCGAATCTAGCTTTTGGACTGATTTGTATAATTGTATGTCACTGATAGATATGCAATAGCCGTTGACCTGAATATGCTTTTATATGCTTTGAACGAGCTAAAGGGCTTAATTCCACTGATATAACTTAGAGACCGCCATCAAAACAGCAATTATAAGCTATAAGGGATTGTATCCGGAAACAAAGCCAGGAACAGTAAACAGCCTTATTTCGCCAGAAGACAGCAATTTATGCCATATATTAATAGTTGCCTAAAATGAGTTCTTTCTCCTAACCGCTACAGTGTTGTTGGCAGTGGTCAAAGAGCGAAACACGTGAAGAAAAATCTGTCATTGTTACGAGTGTATCTTTTCACAAGGAGTCCTCAGATGAGGAAGAACTTCTTTATCTGAAACGTTAAAATAATTCTTTTTAAACTTTCATTAAAACCTGGTTTGACCTCAAGCAGTAAATAGAATATTTGACTGAGACAACATATTGTTTGAACACAAGATGTCAATGCTAGTTGCATTAGATATCAGAGTTTGACTTGGTTTTGAGAGCAAGAGATAGACTAAGAAATGATGACAGCGAAATGTATCAGTTCCACTTCGCAGCATTCCAGTTGTTGAGTATTTGTTAGAAAGGATAATTATGTAAGCATATATTCCATATTTACAGTAAATATATTTGTGACGGAATATTTGCACTATAGATTTGGAACATTATGAATATAGATCGTTTGAGCTATTCACCGCATAAACATGCTGCGAGAGGATATTGTTCTCTCCTTTTGGAGACTGGTTTATTTCCCCATTCATCTGTAAAGACAAGTGAATGTTTTGTATCTTAATTTCTAAACCACTCATGTATATAAGATGATTGTATTTTACAAGTATTCCAACTACCATTCTTCCCACCTAATTTCAATATATCAATTCTCTTAGTTTCTTTGTTATTGTTGTTGTTGTTGCTGCTGCTGTTGTCATGGGTTTGCAGTGATTTTTAGGCTATACATGGCTTAACGGGGTTTATATTTGATTTTTTGTCTTCACTAAAGTTTTGAATTGATGCTCTGTCAACCATAATTTTTTTGTACCGCTCATCTCTTCCGTTTTTAGGGGTATTTTTATTCCACAGTTATGTTTGATGCTGATTGCAGAAGCTTGATCTCACCAGGAGTCAGGGTAAAATTATCTTTATAAATTGTTTATTAGAATTAGACTGTCCATCGATGTAATTGACACATTATTTGGAATTCTGGGCCGAGTCGTTTTAATCTGTTATGCCAATCATGACTTCTAGAATTCATTCTCTCAATTGTTACATTTTATTTTTCAATGTTTATGTACTCATTTTCGAAAACATTGAGGAAATGATACGAATATTATTTAAAGAAAATTTGCCAACACTAAACTGCTTAGCATAACCTGGATATAAAGGTTAAATCCATTAAACTTTCACTTCATGTGCAATGTTCAAGCGTTAGAGTTTCAGGAGAGCTTTCCTGATTTCAATACCCAATATACAATGTTAGCTTATTATAAGCTTTACTATACAAAGTCCTAATCAAGAGAAATAATGCTACATATAATGTACAAATTCTGCTCCATGACTGAGATCTCCATGGAATGTAAATGTTGGCCGTGAATTGTTCAGATGTCTGCAAGATGGACCGCAGGATGAAGAAAACTTTCTCTTTGTTGAGTTCTCAAGTGTGGCAATTTTTGCAACGTTTGTTATTTGGTTTCAGACTTGTTGCTCAATGTCATGTCACCGTCAGTGACGTTTGTGATATTGAGTCTATAGCTTATATTGATAACACTGAAAGATCTGTATTGCCAGTAAATATCAGTTTTTGCAAGTGGTAGAAAGCTTTTACGTTCAACAAGTCTTTTTTCTGCATGTCAAATTTATTTATTAACAAAGCAATGATTAAGACACCTTTTTCATTTATAGACCGCACAGATTGACACCAATCTTGACCAAGCAGTGAAAGGCTACACTCAAACAACAGTAATTTTAAATATGGTAAGAAGATGTAAGAATATCTCAGATTAAAAATGAAAAATGTTTAAAAATTCTTTACTGGGATATGTTATAATGGCAAAGCTGTCAATCTGTTTTATAGTTTTATAAAGATATCGATCAAATGGTGAATATTTCCATGCCATTCAAAAATATTTTAAAGCTTCTACGAAAAATACGAATATTAATTATTCGTCAGACATAGCAGCATGATTGTAAGTGCAGTGTCTCCAATGGGAAAAAGATCACCGTGATTTAGTGTGCATACCATTGATCGATGACGCCATGTTCTTAATTATCTAACTTAGTAAAGGTTTATAACTCCTCTTTAGTTGTCTTTTCGGATATTGACAGATAAAGCGTTTTTGAAATTCCGTCTCACAGTGTGACATCTGCCACTTTTATATTCCATTGTTTTAGCAGTAATTAAAGGCAATTAAGCAACTTTTGGCCATGAAAGTTACAAAACCTGTCGACATGTGACAGAGGCCAGGACATTTTCTATGACAGTGACTAGACAAAAGAAACTTTAACGTACATGGGCCAAACAAAACTTGCAAATAAGAATGCAATTTGTCACATCAAATGTATGATTTGTAGCCTCAGTACGTTCGAGAAACACAAAAGCCACACAAAATGATCAACCTTCATAGATTTTATTGAATGACAACGAAGCTGTACAGAAGCTCAATCGCAGAACACTTCCCCTCCCTGTCCACACTTTCAGTAATATAACACATATTGCAATTGTTCACAAAGCCAACTGGAGTTCCGACACCAGGAAATAAAAGGAATCTTACAGAATACGCCGCTTTAGAACAAGCTCGTTAAACAAAGGAGACTAGTAAAAGAAAGCCATGCAGGAATAAAATATCTTTTGCAGCCGATATATTTTCTTTTAAATAATTCTCTACATTTGTTTATTAGCCTATAATTACTAATATAGCAATGAAATATCGGTGATATAATTAACGCTTACATATATTTACATAACACTACAGATGTCGTTATGGCTCATGGATTTCTAGGTCAATAACATATTTAAAAGAATTCTACAAAAAGTTCAAGTAAACTGGTTGAAGAATAGCAAATATAAAGTTTAATTCCCGTATAAACAGTTTTACAAACACAACCGTTTTTCTGTAACATTTGTTTGTTTGTTTTGTATTTGCCTTTGGAAAAGGGATTCCTTAACTGTGTCAGAGATTAATATCTCGCCACCATATTTCCGCCCTTTGTTCACAACTTAGAATTAGGTAAAACCATATTAGTTGGCTATGTTGCTTGATTTTGTCTATAATACATGTATGTGTCTATTTATATCCAATATACAGAGCAGGATTAGTGAAGGAGTTGAGTAAGCCTACCCGAATTTATGCCATCATTCACTTCAATTCATACTTCAAGTCAGAGGAGCAATGGATTGAAGTGAAACCATATCCATGAAGGAACAGAATTATCTTTTGCAGCTCATAGATTTTCTTTTAAATAATTCTCTACATTTGTTTAATAGCCGATAATTACTACTACAATAAAGAACTGTCGGAGATATAATTAACTCTTACATATATTTACATAAAACGACATATGTCGTTATGGCTCATGGATTTCTAGGTCAATAACATATCTAAAAGCATTCTAACAAAGTCCAAGTAAACTATTTGAAGCATAGCAAATATAAAGTTTAATTCCTGTAGAAACAGTTTTACAAACACAACCATTGTTATGTAACAATTGTTTTGTTTGTTTTGTATTTGCCATTGGAAGAGGACTCATTACCTGTGTCTGAGATTAATATCTCGCCACCATATTTACGCCCTTTGTTCCCAACTTAGAATTAGGTCAAATCATATTAGCTGGCTATGTTGCTTGATTGTGTATGTAATACATGTATGTGTCTATTTATATCCAATATACAGAGCAGGACTAGTGGAGGAGTTGAGTAAGTCTACCCGAATTTATGCAATCATTCACTTCAATTCATACTTCAAGTCAGAGCAGCAATGGATTGAAGTGAAACAATAGCATGGGGACTATGGAAAATCTATCAATGCATGAATTGCCTGAGATGTCAGCTATATTCTTTTTCTTCTAAATTGAATCTGCTCTAAAACAATGTACCAGGATGTGACTTAAATGGATGCTAGGATCAAATGACGATAACATAAATCTGATGACTGTAGTTTATGAAATAAATTGATAAAATATATAGGATGATTTTTTCATGACTCAAAACACGTTACTCACTCAATTACAAAACACATTTACAACTAAACACAAATGAAAGTGAAATGTAAATATTCATAATGAAAGCGAGATTCACATTATCTCACGTAATGCAACTGTGATTGAGATTCACTCGATATGTAAATGAAATTCGAAATTCACAAAATGTCCCGAAATGTAAATGAAATTGATTCACATAATCATCTGGAATGTAACGTGACTCAAATGATCTCATGTAATGATAGCATAACGCAATTATATTCGATAAAAACATTAATTGAAACATATGTTTTCAATATTAAATACAACGATTGCATCAATCAATGACTCGTGACTCAGTCATGCGATAAATATTTGTAAAACAATTTGCATCCGAAACCATTTGACTTGGTTTATGAGTCCATTTGTCAAAACCACACAGTTCCCCATAATTCTTGGGTCTGATCAATCGTTTTGGCTTCTTCCACCCTTCACAGATCCACCATTCGCTCAAGTATATACATCATGCAGTTCCTATTCCACCCCATACAGACATACAGACAGCCACACGGTCAGTCTGATGCATCTGCATTCACATACGCACAGCTACACAGCTATACATCCACTCAGCTACAATAAAAAAATATTCTTGTCATAATAAAGGTATGTAATTAGAATCTATAGATACATGCTACTAAACTAAAGACTTAATAGGAACCTGTACCAATTCAAAAGTTCATTTCATAATCTGAGAAGTTGTAAAGACAACATTTCACACTACCACATCAAAATTGAACGGACAAAAAACTTGTTTAAATCTCAAGGGGAAAGATTCTTAGTAATGGTAGAATACCCTTGCATGCCGTACTTTTAGTGTCTCGCCGCAAGCGAACTACGAGGAGATACTAGTTACTTCAGTCGATTAACTAAAAAAAAATATCCACCTTAGGTAATGCATATATTAATTTAGCATAACAAAAGTTTATTTAGACATTTTAATCATAACGAGCATGATCTATCAGTGTGTATTTTTGCTTACACACACACGTGTAATATTTTTGTGTCATATAACAGATTGCAACAATTGGCCTAGTTCGGTCTTGCCACACAATTCAAATGAGCAAACGCGATAAATTCTAAGTTGTGAACGTAATTATAAGTGTGTTAAATTTCAGGCAAAATGTCGAGCGTTCATAACCATCATGAACCCCATAGATACAAAGAATGCTGTTTATGGCTTGAATCTGAAGTCCCTCTAATATAGTAGATTTTCAGTATTGAAGAGTATTTGTGGTAATTGAAGCATTAAAATAAGAGGCAAATCAAGATTTATTGATTTTGTTTTATTTGTATTTCTTTACAAACAAAATAGGAAATACATTTTATAATTGTCATAATTTTATGCATAAATTCACAAGATTCACCAAGTCAGTTATTACATATTTATCCTCTAATTTTTCGTTAACTTCTCCATTCCATTTGTTATAATAATACTGCTTTATTCGCTATTAGCGTTTTATTTAATGTATATTTTCATTTGTATATATTCATAACTTTTGTTTCATACTGTGTGTATAGATTGGCTTTTGCATGCTGATAAAATCACCTTGTATGTTAAATGGCCACAAAACAGGCAGACAATTCTGATGTATATGTCGTTCTTCACATAATAACATGCGGATGATTTCCCGTTTTCTATCTGGATATTAAATGCCGATCTGTTATAATTGGGTAATATGATTTCCATTTATTTTGCAGCCTTTTATTCGAGATGGTAAGCCATTTTGTTATGAATTATAACTTAGTACTTGGAGTAGATAAATGGTTAATGGTTCCTGAACACTCATCACTTCCGTATGACTTGGTATTTATTTGCATGTTCCAACTGTTAATTTTACTTTTTATCTTTGAACAATTTTAAAAATAGTTTATTCTGTTTTATAATTGTGATCATTGAATTGTTTGGGGGAAATAAGAAAGAACACGTAAATAATATAAATTTCATTTTATAACTTTAGAGAAATTAAAACAAAGGCCTCACTTATTGCATGCATTGCGTCACTGCCATGTTGTCGCAATAGAAAACCAAATTAAAGGAAGGTACAGTTTGAACACGTACGTTTAATATATGGCGTGAAACGATAAATTGTGCCACAATAAAATAATAATGACAGCGCAGATAAAAAATGTACGACTCAACAAACCAAATGCCATTGAAAGTAGAATATTGTTCTCAAGGAGAAATTTTCCTTCTGCCATTACACCTATTTAGATGGTGCTTTTAGCTTAAATTATTTCAGGATAAGTCTGACCTATTGACCTGATAGGACATTGCTCAGCTCAAATCAGCCTATGTAGAGTACCTTAGGGTGAAAAACATACGTTAACAAAAGAAGCATTAAAACTAGTTTATCTCTAGAGAAAGGAAAAGTACAGAGCATAAAGGACAACCATCAATCACGCAAAGAACCAATCATTCGTTTACACAAAATGGGTCACGATCCTAAGCCGGACTTGCATATTGGGATAGATTAATATTAGTTTACATCTAGGAATTCTGAAGAAAAGAAGATATAAAACTCGACACTACTCAGGAAAGTCCACATTCACTGTTCAGAGGAATATTGGCATAAGAACGGACTGGTTTCACACTAATAATTCAGGTAAGTTAAAACTCTTCAGTCTTGGGTTAGATTCTAATATAAAACTTGGACATTTCAGTTAAAGTTTACTGATGTGATTCATTCCTTAATCACAGTGTTTCTATAAAACAGAATAATATGTTTGATAAAATCAGATCCCTGTGAGTAAAATTAGAAATATAAGAAGTTTTAATCGTGCGAAGCTCAAATTTTAACTTGGTATTAACACATCAAGAATGATCTGAGCATTACATTTTGATATATGTTTAAATTTGGTAACTAGTGTAATGTCTTCCTAATGCTTTGGTCACTTTTTCTGCATACTGGGGCAATATAATAAGTGATATCTTTGTATGAGTTACTGTATTTAAACATTTTCTTTATTTGATGACTTTCAATATTTTCCTTATACTTTAAATATTTTCTTTATTCTTGATGTATGAGAATAATTTTTATCCGAGTGTTTGATGTGTTATACATTGATCCTCATTAAATACTTTATTTGTTATCAATCATCTATGTTAAAGTTGTCAGAGTTTACCCAGGTAATAATATTCAGTTTTCCTTTATAATATAATTGTGTTAACGTTGCTTTCCTTTACGAATCTCTGACTGGTTATGCTATTTTGAAATAGAAATTTAAATCCAAAACACATTATTGAAGACGTATTCTTGCTTTTCAATCAACAGCCTGAAGAATCCTTCAAACTATAAGCAAATAGCTTGTTTTGGCTTTTGTATACTTTGTTATGGACGTTAATGCTATAGTTTAAGAATAAACTCTGGTGCGAAAGATCTTTTTAACATATACCAAATGCATGTGAAAGGAAAGGAAATAAAGCTAATAATAATAGATTTTATAGAAAAGTATGGATAAGTTAATTAATATCTTTAATAATATTGCAATCAATACGCTTAAAAAGTTCGCTCTAGAAAACGAAGATGTGATGCGATTTTGGATTTTTAACGTAACTTTAACAAATTTTGAGTCTGCAATGTGGCACTTTATAGTAACCTCTAGCACTGGGGACATGTAACTTGATGTCCCGCCCAGTCACATTATCCTGACACCAGGCCGAACAGAACTAATACTAACCTCTTAATGCTGAGCTCCAAGCGAGGCAGCTGTCAGTACCATTTCTGTAAGTCATTGGTATAACTCGACCAGAGATCGAACTCACGACCTCCCGCATCCGAGGCGGACGCTCTAACCACTAGGCCACCGGAGTAGTCACAAAATATCTATAACAATATTGTAAGCAAAAAGCTTAAACCGTTTGTTTTAGAAAACGAAGACACATTTCAGTTAAATTATGAATAAAATAAACGATGGAATCTGAGCATACCAATTAAGGAGTTGTAAGATTTTTAAGGAACATAACAATAACTCCATTGCGAATTTTGTTAACCACAATGAAGTCAGGAGCAGCAGAAAAAGTGAAGGACAACAATTGAGTCGCTTTACGAGTAAACAAAATCGCCTTACAAAATCATAAAAATACGTCAACAAAAATAAGCTAACCAAAGATTTTATTATACGATTAAATACATAATCTTGTGGAAATAGAAAACGTTAGAGACTTTGGTTTAGCGTTGTTGACGTTTTTTTTTTCAGCCTTTGCAGGAACCCTTGTTTTTTTAAATAAACGTCTCAGGCAAAGTTGTATGTTCACCCTCTCTGCTGCTACTATATTAGTCTGGACGTCAACTTTTGTTTATAATATATCACTAATGTTGAATAAATAAGTAACGACTTTAATTGAGTTTATTTCAATTTATAGCTTTGGATCTGTATATTTTTCTTCTTCATAATCCTTTCAGTAAGAGACGTTTTGTCAATGTACGGATTTCACGAAACGTGTCGTAAACTGATCATATATGATGATGCAGATTTCTGCATTAAAGGTGACATTTTTTTCCCGTTTCTAATATCCACAGAAGTGAGTGCAGAGAAACTGCTTAACAGTGCACGTTGCGCATGTAATACAGCCTTACCCAATTGCCAAGATGCTTTTCGGTTTTGTAACAGGTCTGCTAATTGTTGCAATTTCGATCAACATAGGGTAAGTGAGATTAACTATACAGTAGAATGCCTTTAGCTCCTTGTCGTTCACTTTTTGTTTATTTGTCAAGTTATCATGATTAAGTTATTAGGTATGATGGCGCTGATGAAATGAGTATCATTTATAACTCGTACCGTTTTTATGCAGAATTACTTTGTAGTTTAGTCAAAAACGGCCTATCGTCTAGGTTCAAACTACTGCAAAGTTGAAGACGTATTCAAAGTGTATCTGCAGTTTGTTCTAAGCATGGGATTGACCCGTTCTTAATTATACAGTTGCGTGAAGTGGCGGTGACGCTTCAAGTTCGTTTGGTTACATTCATAGATACATTGACATATAAATTGGTAATTTCTATCGTTATGATCGTAAGCTTCACATGAAAGGTTTTAATGCGAATAGATATGTTGATCCATTCACTCATATGTTCTCAGCATAGTAGTACGGCTAGCTTTTAAAACCATTGTCAATGAAGTTGTACAAGTATGACAAATCTGAATGTGTCCTACATACATATAACTAATGCAACTATTTTTTTGCAACCCAAGTCTATTAATAATGTCTACGTTCCTATCTTTTTCTCGGATCTATAGGACACACAATGCCCACACCAGATTAATTGGCAGTGTCTCCTTTAATCTTCGTCCCTTTAATTCTCCTCATCTTCACACAACTCCTTGATTTTTCATATTTCGGTTTTATATTCGTTTTTTACATTCTGCTCGTCACATTGATTATGCAGGAACTTTTACCAATGTTTATTATAAGTAAGCGTCAGTTATATTATTACATATATGGATATCTATTGAAAATGTTGGAATCGTTAAAGGATAAGACAACACTGCGCTAGGAGCTTTGATTTTCAACCTTTGCATGCTATATTATAGAACTTTTAATATCCAATTGCACAGCTTAGGAAATAATAGTTACGTTACAATTAAATGTGCAAGTGAACAATGTATTTTGAAAGTATCTAGCATTTGTATACCAGTGTGGCATTTTTCATATTAAAAAAGCATTTGAGACACATTTCAACACCTCAGTATTACGTATCAGACTTACATAATCTAATTTGTGATGTTGTCAAATATTAAGTATTGCAGAAATAAAATATCTGTTACGAATATATTAATCTAAATAAAACAATATTGATGTAATAAACATTTACACAAACAGAAATGTGGAGTGCGGTATTAAGAGGGCAGAGGCAGGCCCCTCCCTTCTCTCGGAATCAGAGGATATAAGTTCAGTGGAAGAGAGATTCCTGGATAATCTTAGACCTACATGGGACGTGATAACTAACACTTTCAAAGGCATATACCCAGGTAACGTTAAGCATTACCTGCAAATGGACCAGGCACTAGTCAGCAAATATGACTACTTGCAAAAAGCAAAAAAAATCTAGGGATATGTTAATAGAGCACGTATGGTCCACTACAGTGCTTAAGAACCTGACAAATGCAGATCTTGATTAGGTTTAGGAATGGAAAAGGATAACATTTTTGTAATGGTACAGATATAAGACTACCATATGTATGTCATATAACTGAACAATGAAAGATGGATAAAATATGACTTCTATAATTTCTTTCTGAATGATATATATCATACATTCCCAAAATGAAGAGGTATTCAAGTGACAGTTCATTACACACAATCATGTCACGCTCTTTTATTTATATCTATGCTTTGTATGTGTATCAATGAGACTTAGAATAGATAAAGTTTTTTTTAAAACAGACATAATCTGAATTAAAAGGTCAAAAGAAGTAGCAAGTTGTTAAAACGAAGAGATCGTAACTGAGAAGGAAATGTTCAGTAAAATATGTTTCACATTTATTATTTCGCATGGGAATAGCATAGACCACGCTGCATTAATAGTTATATCACTGGATTATTGCAGGAATAATAGATGAGGAGGACTAGTCAACATAACAAGTTAGATTATGTCTGTTCAAGGAACACAAATATAATCCCTTGTTGTTTTAATCCTGATATTGATGGTGCATATATATATATATATATATATATATATATATATATATATATATATATATATATATATATATATATATATATATATATATATATATATATATATATATATATATATATATATATATATATATATATATATGGTAAAATTGGTCCTGCAGAAGATTTTACTCTTATAAAGGTTATTGAGCAAATTATAAAGATATAAGAAAAGAACAGTTTCCAAATGTACATCTACTTGAACAATGTACTTGTTATAATTGCAGGGACTAAATGGTGTGGTATCGGTAAAGCGGCAAAAAATGATAGTGATTTTGGGACAAGTTTACAAACAGATATTTGTTGCAAACAACACGACGGTTGCGAGATCTACATTACAGCATTTCGGTCTCGCTACGGTCTCCGCAATTACTCTCCTTATACAGTGTAAGATTTCGCGATAAAATAGTGATAATAAATGATACAAATGCTTTATAATTTATTTTACTTCAATTTTCCACACAATGTTTACTCTGGTGTCATTTAATAAAACCATTTGGGTGTGAGTGAGAAAAATATGTATATAAACAGCTTTCATCGTATAATATATTCTATACATATAATTACTTTAGTAAGGACAGCGAAAACGTAAATCTAAGACAAAAGGTATCGAACATCACAGAATATCAGTTATTTGTTGCCTGCAGTTTTCACTTGTAATAGCCCGTGTGTTGAGTCTACCAATGTAAGTATATATTAATATTTTGCATTGCTCAAATGAATGATGACCTCCAACGATCAACTTGGATCATGTGACGCGGTCACTTTACTAACTTCCAGAGAATAATCATATCGTGATTATTAGTAGTTTAAATCAATAAAAATATATAAGTGTACCTTGCTGTTAAAGGTCTAACTCGACAAACATGGTTTACATATATGTAACTGTAATACTTTTTGCAAATATTTTTGTATTACATATGTTGCAAGAATATGTGATTATGATATAAAGATATATATTTTTTCTTTTACCTAGATCGGGCTGTGATTGTGATAAAACGTTTCTACAATGCATGACAAGTGTAGTGAAATCGGAAACGGTTCCCGCAAATGATAAAAAGACAGCAAAAAATTTCGGGCACCTTTTCTTCAACATTATTAATCCCAAATGTCTGGAAATGGATTACCCGCTTGTCTGCGTTAGAAAAGGGTACGATCTACAACTAATACATATGCTTCATTTTCTTCCCTTTCTGAGACACATATCACAAAGGAAGTCTTAAAGTTAGCACCATCAATTACGCATACGATTGTGTCTAGTCCTATTGTTAGAGATATCGATCCAAATTAATATGATGTAGTGATGGGTTCATTTTCAGGATCGATCAACGACGTACACTGAAGGTATGCCAAGAAGCATAGGGCATGTTTTAAAATGAAACAATAACATAAAATTATAACATAGCCAATTTAATGCAACTTAACAAAAGTTTGGATTAAGAAGTAAAACCCAACACAAACCATCAAGAAAAATTTGATGAAATTAAGAAATTCGCAAAAGAGAATCTCAATAAAATGATAAAATATGCATTCTGCGTAGCTGGATCTAATTTCCATCAGCCTACATAGTATCCTAACCATGTGTTGCTTTTTGAGTGCCGCAAAAGATGCGTTGACCTTTCGGGTGATAGATATGATTAATTAATACCGCACGGATATGTTACTTGCGAGTTCTATCAATCATCAAGCTACGTCCTTTATATACTTGAGGAGATGAGTCTAATTATAACCGGGCAAATGTAGCAAGGCAGTGCGAGAATGAAATACCACCATATGACACATTATTACACTCAAAAGATCCAACACAAGCTGTCAGCGCAATTTGCTTTTACTACACAGCTTCAAATAGAACTATAATGCAACTAAAAACACTCATCTGCTTTCTATTATCAGTATATTTTAGCATGTCAGTATGATGACAAACATGTCACATAATTTGGATATATGATACCAAACTCGGTTACTTTAATCTAAGCAAGTACAAATATAGAAACATAATTATCACAAACAGTATGTCATAGATACAAGCGTGTGGAAATAAAAATCCATGCCACAGAGGCTATGCAACATTACCCTATTCAGTATTATACACCATATATTTATTAATAAAGTAAAAATCTCCCTGTAAACATTTGCTTCGTGATCGTGTTATTTCTTTGAGTTAATGGAGTTACTACAAAATCAACATGAAAGAGACTAATGTAACACCAAATGGTTTATGTTATATTGGTATTTCGTTATATAAATCCAATTAATGTTTTATACATATGAAAGTAAAAAAGTTTCTAACAAATGAGGATTCTAACACAAAATGAAAGCTGAATATGATACAATGCTAATAATAATGATGATAATAATAATGATAATAATAATAATAATAATAATAATAATAATAATAATAATAATAATAATAATATAATAATTATTATTATTATTATTATTATTATTATTATTATTATTATTATTATTATTATTATTATTATTAGCTAAGAAAACGAATGTGAATTCGAAAGGTCACAATAGCGGGTTAACCACACCTGTTATATAAGCTGTTCATTTCAATTTTTAAGGTATATTTCGTGTTTTATTAATTGAGGAATTAAACAATTAATTGTGCCTTTTTCTTGTTAAATGTACTTTCTGGAAGATGTAAGTCGGGTTATGTAAAAGGTGGAGACAAAGGTGTTTAGGAGAAATTATTAAATTATACCTAAATGTCACAAAATGTTTTTCGATTTGCTCTTGTAATATATTGTTTATTATTGTCACCTCGCACTGACATTGACCTTTGACATGAAGATGCAGAAAGTAATAATCTTCTGTTTCATCAATAGCAACATATTAGCTCAGTGAAGATCATTTCATCAAAATGCATATTATTGGTGGAACCATTATTTTTGTTTGATGATTTGGAGCTTGATTTTGATATATCAAAACAGCTGTGTGTAACTCTCTATGTATGCCATGTATGTATCCCTATGTATCCCATGTGTGTAACTCTCTATTTATCTCATGTGTGTAATTTTCTATGTATACATTGTATGTGAATCTCTATGTATACCATGTATGTAACTCTTTATGTACCTCATGTGTGTAACTCCCCATTTATCCCATGTGTGTAATTTTCTATGTATACATTGTATGTGAATCTCTATGTATACCATGTATGTAACTCTATGTACCTCATGGGTGTAACTCTCTATGTATGCCATGTATGTATCCCTATGTATCCCATGTGTGTAACTCTATTTATCCCATGTGTGTAATTTTCTATGTATACATTGTATGTGAATCTCTATGTATACCATGTATGTAACTCTTTATGTACCTCATGGGTGTAACTCTCTATGTATTCCATGTGCGAAACTCTATGTATCTCATGTGCACAGTTTAGGTCTATTTGTCAATGTATCATGAAATTTTATGTGACGTTTTATTGAATATTAATGAAACTCAAATGGCTTTAGTTTACTTAAGTCATCTATATACGGACGGAGGTTCGTGCCTCACCTGTGCAATTAAATGGACTAATGAAATGTTTTAAATGCATTGTTATTTTGAAGTCTGTAGATATGAAATTGATAATGTGGTGAAAGGGTTTTAGAAGAATTTAGATGCGAACATTGAAACTATTGAAAATTGTTTAACAAATGTAATATTCACTTGCGAAATTAATTGTGCCTTTATCTATGCAACAAAAGTTCTAAGAAAACAATTTAACCACATGTGTACATCTATATGGAAAGTAGTGTGTTTAATGATTTTATATGTTATGGAATTTATGAGAAGTAAAACACACGAATATAGGTTGCTTTTTCACATAAGCTGTAACGGTTCCCACCCAGAACATACCCTCTCCCAAACTTCTTATCAACCCATTCCTAGCATTGATTGATTCGCCATGATGCGAATCTATCACATGTGTTATATTGCCTTTTGTGTTTATTGTACGGATGGAAAAGGAGGCTATTATAATATACTCCCATACAATTTAGGAATAAAGGCATACAATTTTCCGTTAAAACATTAATTCCAGAAATAAGTGTTGTAACGTACCAGGATAATGTACATTTCTTACATACAATTACTTCAAATTTATAGCTAGACAAATAAAAAAGTTCCCTCTTTTTCAGATTGTTGGGATTTTGTAAGGAATAT
Organism: Potamilus streckersoni; assembly: GCA_016746295.1. Lineage (NCBI taxonomy): Eukaryota > Metazoa > Mollusca > Bivalvia > Unionida > Unionidae > Potamilus > Potamilus streckersoni. The sequence continues at coordinate 1,389,406 of JAEAOA010001377.1, read as the reverse complement.
CAGCACGATACAAGCAAACCCAAGGTTTGGCAACTGGTAAAGGGTCCAAAATTCAATCCGAAATGAGACCACTTTTCTACGCACCTATGACATACAACTAGTATTATTAGCCTATTCTTACCAATTATGAAATAAGACAAAGAACAGAATTAAAACCTTCAAATCGCTTTAAACTGAAAAAATAGTTTTAACCCTATTTACCCAGTATACAATGAGTCGCAATACAGAAGAAAGCATTGCAAATGCCGTGGACATAAATCAATTCTTAACACATCCATACAAAGCTCCATTTTTCAGAAATCAGTGTGGTAACGCAAGCATTTTGAATGAACCTATCTCAAATAAAGAAGTTAGAAAATGATGTCTTAATTGAACTGTCTTTGCCCCAAGCCAATACCAACATATTTCCTTATCTGTTATGATAATACATGTCTTTGATTTCCAATGAAAACCTATTTGTGACAAATGTCAAATAGAATTATCCATTCAATATAACTCTATTAATCAGAAGTTTGTCCCATAAACTAGTAATTGTTCTTGTCATTCAAATCTACGTCCTCAACATTGTTATGAACCAATATATTGAAGTGGTAGAATATATCGCTAAATACTATTAAATGAGCCAGGCTGCAATCAAGGCTGCATTCGTAATGAGGACATTTGATACATGTCTGATGAAAACGAAAGCGACAGGTTACGTCAAGGAAACTATCGTTCTAATAACTATAGATGAATTATTGTATTGTAGATTTTGTGAGTAAGACTGAAATATAAGGCCGATAGATTACGAGCCATGTCCTGTCTATGAAGACAATATCCAACATAGGAAATACCGTTATTTACTTGTTAAACACCACATTTGTTAAGATAAATTTAATTTCAGTAGTGTAATCATTTATGCCACGATATGCATAAATACAACACCAAATTTTACACTTGTGATGTCTTTATATATATATATATATATATATATATATATATATATATATATATATATATATATATATATATATATATATGACGTCTTGGTAGCAGGAGCAAAAAAACTGAGGACTACATAATTCAATAGTGCATAACAATGCCGAAGTAGTGGATAAAAAACTTGAGTATCCCATGCTATTATTCTTATGTAATATTAATTTGCATGTATGATTATTATTGATTTATTATATAACTATATTTCACTTACTTCCATCCTAAGATAGCCATATATATGTTGAGCAATCATAAGAGCCAGCTGAACCTAGCAATCATAACTGCTGACTGGTCATATGTTCGCGGAAAGGCAAGAATCAATAAGTATCCAAAATCATATTTTTTTGGCAATCCAGAAGTGATTTGATGCTTTGGTTTCAATCAATCAATTTTACCACGATCACATAGGCAACGTTTCATAAAGCAGTACACAAGTACATGGCGTGCAAATTTAAAGATTGGGTGGTTATCATTATATAGCATGTGATCAACAAGTTAGATTATAATCCATAAAACTTTTATATTCACTGCTCCATTTCATGAAAGAATAAAATGGTATCCTATAAAGGAAATATTCGTTTTGTAAATTCTCCCACACAGGGTAATTAGTATATTTATCTCTCATTTTACAGACTAATATTGAAAACTAATGTCAGAATTCAGGTTTAATAAAAATATTAACGTACCATTTAACGATATTATATCTATTTCATGAATGTAGAATGGAGAGAATGTAAATATGTAAATAGTTTCCTTATATCATTAAGATATTATCATTCTGGTGTACAATTAAGATTGTAGAAAAAATACATTAAATCCAGGCCACCAACAGACCACCAACAATTTAGAAATAACCAGTTGAAGAACCATGCTTCCTTTATTAAATAGCCCAGTTCTAAAATTAACAAATCTAGGCCATTCATATTGCTTAAATATCACAGGATTATTTAAAAACATAAATTTGACTTCTACGATATTGATTCCCTTCCTTGAATTAAAATAACAAAACGGTGTCACAAATGTAATGAACTAGAAATATTCACAAATGTTAAAATTGATGAAAAACGCGCGAAGTTTTATATGCTAATAGGCAAAAGATACAAATATTTGAATAATTCATTAAAGCGTTAAAATGTTAATGGTGAGTATCAAAGAAATGATTCACATCATAAACAAATCATGATTGTAATGTTTGCATTTCTTTTTTCATCGAACGTCATCTAATTCATCCTTCTTTATATTGGCTGGTTACTGGAAATCACTTCTATATTCGCGGGATGCAGTTTAGATTTTCCTTCTACTGCGCCATTGGGCATGGTAATTTACTCCATTAAATTTCTAAAATTTTGCTCTATTGCTACCACTAGATTCTTTTAATTTGAGACAAATTCTCAGCAGTCGGCAACCAAAAATAAGTGACTGAGCATATTTATACAACTCATAATGTGTTTTGTAAATTTGTTCCTTGTTTTGACATTACGTAAAAGATGGTCTGACTTATGTGGAAGACTACCATGGTCCCAATGGCCAGGTTATATGATTTTGATGGACTATATAGCCAGTATGCATTTTATCACCCTTGTATGGCACGAATCTACTTAGACCGTTGTGGAAGTAGATACAAATATTCACACGCATTTGCAAAGATAAATATTTCTAATGCTAACTGCTCATCAATCGTGATTTTCCACTGTAAGATTTTGATATCATTGTATCAGATTCTCAAACTACATGATCACGAAAACAATTGATCTCTTATGTTCATCCTCAAGTCGCCAGAGAGTGTCCTTAGTTGTTAAAATTTAAAGTTCTCCATATATTACATTCCTGATTACAGTATAAATAGGGTACTATGTAGACAAAAGGTCATATGAGAAAGTCAGGACTTTCAAGGAACACTTCATCATATGTCAAACTAATCATGTCATGTGTCATGTGATCCACACAATATGGCATTTCTCCGGAATGATTCAATACATATTTGACTAAAAGAATGGGGTTTTCACGGAAGTAAAGAACACTTAAAATATAAACAATACATTTATCGCATTTCATAGAGTTTTCAAGGAAATTGCTCAAATGCATAGACTTTTCAATCGTGCAAGCAAAATGTGGTCGTATGAACTTATTTTATATTCGTATAAAGCTTTTCAATAGGGTTGAATAATATTTTGCTGAGTGTTGGATGCAATTCGGTAGCAAACTGGCATGGAGAATTATATAGATGCGCAAATTTGAATCAAAACCATCTTCAGATCAGAAAATACTACTTTTTAGGCATCAATAACAGTGTTGGATCTCTTTGAGTGTTTATTTTCTTATGCTCTTATTTTCGTATCTGCATTTACCAAACATTATTTTAAGGATTGCGGAGCCTCTTACCTTTCATTGATTCATATACTCATCACATCAAACAGCGTGATCAGTGCGTTTTGCACATATCACGTCGGTTTAAATTGGTAGGTATATGAAACCACAATATAAGGTGCTCTCCCCTAAAATATTCAGTAGCATGCATGAAGTTTATATCTCATCGTAGAGTCGGATCAAAACTTTTAGAAAGAATGTTAGCCCTAACAGAACAGAATATGAGGTGTAAAGGGAATCTTGAATAATGAATAGTATGTGTGTGTATATGTTTGTATGTATGTGTGCTGTATGTGTGTATGTATGTGTGTATGTATGTGTGTATGTATGAGTGCTGTATGTGTGCCTAAATCGGAAAATCCCCAATAAAACATTCATAAAGAATCTTAGCCATAATGAAACAGAACATGAAGTGCCAATAATGGTCAAAAGAAAGACATAACACTTTGAATGAAGATTATACAATATTAGTTGCGCCTTGTAAAAAACAATACCATGAATTAAGATAGTCAAAATAGACAAAATATGTATATTTTGCATATAGTGATTTAGTCTCTAAACACGTTTTGTATGTTGTTGCCATATCTCATGAAAGATGTATATCTTAATACTGATCCTCATATGAGATTTATGATACAGACATGCGTAATGAAGCACTTATTCCTAATAATCATAGTCATTTCTATTTCTTTAAATGCCTAATCAATCAAATTAAATACTATCAACCCAATCGGTGTTTATCATCTATTGTCTGATTGTGTACCAGAAAATTTTAGAAGGCTGATTGATATGTATTGTTTGAAAAAAGAAGTAAACAATTAAAAATATGTATTCTAAACAATTTTTGAAAAGTAAGCTAGTCAGAGATAATTTAAATACATGTCCCTGACTTGAATGTGACTGTAAATAATATTATATTAAGGATTTTATTACAATCAGATATAAGGATAGATTATTCCACGAGTTCTTAAAGATTGATAATCAAGCCAGTCCTACTCATTGTCCATTTTGCAACCAGAGAAAACGATGATGGATCATTTTAATGCATAGGAAGGTTACTGAGTTTGCATTTTGCTTCATATCATATACAGCACATGAGACACGACCATCTCACTAAAGGTGGTTTATATTGGTACATTTGAATTTGGGAGCGACTTCAGATGCTCCATGAATACAAAAATAATAGCTTAGAATAAAATATACCCTGGTATCTTCAAACATTGTCACACTGAATGCAACCATTCCAATAAGGTATTAAATATATGTATACGATTTAAAATATAAATAATTTGACTGACTACAGTGGCACTAATGCTAATACGAAGAGAATGACATGCATTGAGGAGTGAATATAGATATAAAAACTCTACACTGCCTAATTTTGATTTGGTACAAAAAAATCGATTTGGTAGCTTTGATAATCATGTATGAACTCAATAAATATGCAACTCGATTTTGCGAGATAAGAAAAAATGTGCTGGGCCTTCGCGGAAAGCTCCCTTTAGAATGAATTGTCAATTCCGCCTAAAACTATAAATGCATGCTAAAGAAAATAAAGAAAAGCAATGATATCTGGGCTCTGATACAATTATGCTTTATGAAGCTTGCCCAAGTGGCAAAATCATACTTTTACTCAAACATGAACTTCTTTCTAAAATCCAATCATATAGAAAATAAAAAAAAAACTAGAAACACCGGATAAAGAAATTATAAACTATATATGGGAATACAAAACACACTATATTCCAAAAGAAACATTATATAAATGGGGGGATAAAGTTACCTAGCCAAGTTGGTGAAATATGCAAATTTTTTAAATACATTTAAAACATTGAAGGCAGTACCCAAAACACAGTGAGACGCCATATACATATACTGGTTTGGCTTTGCATTAAGGGACAGAATAGACATTTACAGAAATAATACACTGAGTAAGATAATAGAAGCACCTAGGAAATTTAGATATATTACCTCTTAGACCAAACCACTTTCAGGATTTCAAAGATTAACTGGCCTGTATTGCTTTAGGAAAACAAAAGACAAATCCGCCAATTACCAACAAAGGAGACGCTGAAAAATTAATCTATCCTTTGTGTGGAAGGTTATGATCTTCAGCCAAAACACAAACTAAAATTGATTGAAGACGATTTAGTTGATCTATAGACATAGTTTTGGCCTTTATTATTACCACTCTTCGTGAACATGTAACAGTTTATACTGGTTATGTAACATTTACGATCTAACTTGTTAATCTTTTTATAAATATTACCTCAATATGTAAGATCATTTATAGTAACTGGAAAGCGCATCATTCAACGTAAATGAAACAGCATGGGAAGGGCAGGGAAGGGGAAAGTTATCACCGAGTGCCATGAGCCTAGGAAAACACAACTAAAATTTAGAGTTAATTTGTTAATTTTTGCTATTCCATTCTTGTGTTGTTTTAATGAGTAATGCTTGTATTGGTACTTTATATATATATATATATATATATATATATATATATATATATATATATATATATATATATATATATATGGCATCTTGTGTTAATATAGGATTATCTCAGATGTACACAAAGATGGCGCTAAGTTTATATTTTGTCCCGGACGCTAAGGAGCATCGCTACTCCCCTGAACAGATATTATGGACTAGCTGAAATATTATCTGGAAGAATGCAATTTGGACGAAACAATGAACAAAGCAAACATGTATCAAATATCTTTGGGAATAAATAAGGATTTAAGTGAAGCTATGCACGATCTGCACTGTGCGAGTACTGTACATTATAGTTGAGCCTGGTATCCTGGGTACACTCAACCATCCCTCGAATAATGAAGTCTGTATTTACCATTATTTGTTTTCGTGTTGGATAAATAAGACAATATGCACATAAAAAATAAAAACAAAATCAATCATATCACCTTGTAATTATTAAATATGTGTCTGGACACAGAAAATGATTTTACAAGTTGTTTTGTCATGTCCAAAGATTTGCAGCATTTACAGTAGTCGACAAAAAGACATAAAAACTGTCAAGTTTTGAAACTGGTTCACGGATAAACCGACCCCATCATTCAGCCCATACTCCAGGCTTTTAATTTTTCTAAATTATTTGGGTTATACGTCTTTATATACAGTAGCTATTTCTAGTTGCCGCAAAAGAACTGAAAATGAAAATTGTATTAAATTGGGACACATCAACTTATCATTATTCATAATTATTCCGGAAAATGAAAACTTTAATAATTTTGACCCCTCAACGTAATATTATTCAGGAGGAAAAACCCAGGTAGAAAGATAAAGATCACATTTGGCTGGATTTTAGATGAACTGCTGAGCAATTTCAAAAAGTTCATAACTAAAAATAAAATTGAAAATTGAAAATGAAAGACAACATCCTACACATCAATACAAATTATTTTGTGCAAAACTTGAAAACTATGGTTAGGTTTTTGTTCAATTCACAGAAGTAGAAAAGACAAATTGGATTTCATGAAAACAGTATATATATATATATATATATATATATATATATATATATATATATATATATATATATATATATATATATATATATATATATATATATATATATATATATATATATATATATCACCTGCCTCGTTTGGCGCTCAGCATTAATAGGTTGGTGGCAGGACTGGGGTAATGATTATTATCAGGTGGAATATCATGTTACATGACGCACCATTGCTAGACATCACTTTAAATTGTCAAACTGCAGACATCAAAGTGATACGACTGAAAAACTGTTTTCGCTAAGTTAAAAATTCAAAATCTAACGAAAAATCAAAATTATATGTCGAAAATAAGTGATAATTAGTAACTCCATTGATTGGCATACGTGTTGCCTTTACAAAATAGTTTATTAGTTACAAAAGGTACTAAAATGTTTGTTCAGCAAATTGTCATGTATTGTCGTAAAATACAAGTTGTTCTCTCGTTTGCGTAATTTATTATAGGTTGCATGGTCAAAAACTTTACCATCAGGAATAATTCCATTAAAATATTCACCCAAAATATTATAATAATATACTTTTAAAATCACGAACGGTTACACTAACATCACCCCAACAATATGGACAATTCCATAATATTTTCTAACAGTAATTTTATTTTATTACATTGATAATGAAATATATATGCAAAGAGCTTCATAAATACACATATGCCATTAGATCACAGAATTTATATATTTCATGCACACACTTAAATGACCCTGCAAAAGCACTATCAGATGATGTCCATCGGTAGATATATCCCATATTAGTTACATTGTTAACTGATCTACATAGATAAGAAACCTACAGGTTTTAGTAGAATGTTCATCAGCAAGCCTGTCTCGTGCTATTCATATATGTTTCCAACATGCTGACCTAAAGAATTTACTTGAACACTTTCAGGTAAAATCCATCTATACCCCTCTCCTATAATATATACGTATCCCATTGAACACTTTCAGGTAAAATCCATCTATACACCTCTCCTATAATATACACGTATCCAATTGAACACTTTCAGGTAAAATCCATCTATACCCCTCTCCTATAATATACACGTATCCCATTGAACACTATGATTCAAGTGAAAACATTCTATTTTGAAATGACGCACCGACTGTCCGTTTAGGTTTGAGTCATCGCATATGTTGAATTTACTTCATTTTGATAATAATTATAATTGTATCGTTTTACCTGAATTATTATATCAGTTTTAACTGGCAATCCATTCGCATTTTAATGAAGTTTATATATATTATTTATTGCATCTTCATCACAACGCCATTGATATAAATTTGTTTAGTTACAATAAGTTTGTCACATTTATGAGATATACAGCTTCATTGTTGCACAAAGTTTCATAAATTGAATGGATGATTATATCTACAAAAAAACTGCATGTTTACTTTATAGCTGTTTCAAACTATAGTGTTTGTTTGAGTTTAATGTATTGGTGTGTGTTTTTGTTCAAGTGCATGTCTGTATTTATTAATGTACGTGTGTGTGCATATGATACATGTAATGCTTTCTGTTATTTGTGGCTGCCATCGGCACCCGCTAGGGTACTTTGTGTTGCAGATTGTTTATGTACTAGTATCAATGCTATTATATTTGTTTTCATTTTTCTGTGCTTTCTGTGCTGTTTAGTGACATTTTGCATCTTTATACATGCTATTAAACTGTTTGCCGAGTGGTCTAAAGCGCTGTCCGTTACGGATCACTGCCATCTCACCTCTGTCTGCGTGTGTTCGAGTCTAAGATTCGGCTAATGTAGATATGTGAGAAAGCTTGCCAGTAGCTTCTCGTGGGTCGGTGGTTCTTTCCGGTGATTTCCCGGTTTCTTCCTCCACCATTAATACTGGCCGCCATCAATAGCCTATCGTGTGCTGAAAAATGGCGTTAAGCCCAACAACAACAACAACAACAACAACAACAACAACAACAACAACAACAACAACAACCGTTTGCATTTACATTACATTTATTTGTTTTATAAAACGTAAATCATAACTCTAAGATAATCATTTTATTATCGAGTTTTCAAGGGCTTAGTTATTGACTGATATTTTATGATCTGGATAAGCTGAAAGAATGAGAAGTCTTGGAAAATTAAAATGGACGGGAAATTAGAACAATCGTTGTGACGACTCAATTAAACGTTCGCTTCAACATCAAGTGTATTAATTGTAGCAGACTGGTCAACATTTATATAATACTTTTTAAGGTTTCAGTGACAGGCATAAATGAGCACTGGAATGTGCCCACATGTGCATTCAGAATGTATCGATCAAAACGAATGGTGTGCGGTACTTACTATTGTTGATTTATATTTTTATGGCTATTAGGAGTAGGGCCATTAAAAAATAAAATTGCTTAGTATATCCTACTAGATATGAAGTCAGTTTTTGAAAGTGAGTTTACACCAACAAGGTTGCAAACTGATAAAGTGTGGGAATGTAACATTCATTTTCAAAAACACGTATCTCGGTTTCTAGTATTTAGACCGCTAAAACATCTCAAACTAATACCATGTTAATGATGTAGAACAGCTTCTGAGAACAATTAGAAATATCATACAGCTCTTTCAGAGAGTTATGTCAAAGATTACTTTAACACATGAACCCCTGGAGGCTTTTGTCGTTTTCGCCTGAAATGCGAGTAGGAAATCGATTTTGGGAGATATTTCTGAATATATCTTAATATATCGACTTCCAAAACATTTTCGGTTAAATTAATGCCTATTTGTGTTAGAAACATCGATTTTCATTGGCTCTTTCGCCTAAGCATGAGCAAAAGGGTAAAGTTTGGAGTTTTTTCTTTTTGCATAACGGGCCCATCATTTTCGTGTCGAGACCACTCTTCATTCTAAATGCCCATCGTATCCTACTTTTTGCAAAGTTTCACATGTCTGTGTGCAATTCAGACTGGTCTGTTTTAGATCTGAGGCCAAAAAGTCTAAACTCCGGATACAAAAACAGGATGGGCGATTTTTCGCTGGAATAAACTTGGGTCCAAAGAGTGAAGATTTTTCCCTCTGTATTTTGTAGTGTAACCAGAACATCCATATTATTTGTTATCATCATAAAGCTACATCTGTCTACCTTTCTATAATACCACCCGCTTTATTGTGTCGCATATGACCTTAACTCTACAGAGCTCAAAAGTAGGCTACCACCTACTGCCTTGTAAACGCAGCGCTAGGGGTTAACGAGTTAATGTTGTAGACATTAATACTAGCAGAGTAAGTTTTTTCTGTGTGTTAGACACTAGTTGAATCAGGTTATATGTAAATTTGGTGGAGGACACCAGACAGATTCACCCCAGCCAAAAATAAAAGTTTTCATCTATTTGTGTATACCCCATGATGATTTTGCGGACTTTTTATTTTTATTAAAGGATTCAGAACCCCAATTTTAAAATGGGGTGTTTCTCTTTCCATAGTGTTATATAAAGGGTGACCTCTATTTTCCGATTTTAATCATCTGATCGAGAAGGTGCATCCTTTTTATTTAAAGTGACCGCTACCTAAGGATCCGACTATGTCCTGTGTATGCTATATGTATTTTGATATATTGTGTGCTTGCGTTAGTGTAAAGACGGCACCGTAAACGAAATTATTTTTAGTTGTTATTAAAGTATATTCAGTTATTAGATTTATTCTTAGAATTTTGTTTGAGAAATGGTGTAAATTATTTATGAGATAAATAAAAGCGCAGTATTTTAGTGATAGCTAGTTGGTGTGGCATTTCTCATGTATAATTTTTAATATGGGAGGCTGGTTTTAAAGTCGGTTTGCAAGGAGCCATGTGTCTTTATTTATTAACATGACTCTTCTCTTGCCGATGACCCGCATTATCCCATACTCTCTATGAAGTAATTATTATCCAAATATAATTTTTAAAAAATTAAAAATGTCAAATATAGAGTTCGAAACATCCAGATTGTTATTAGTAGTTTTCACTTATCATGGAATACTTTATTTCAATGTATAAATATAACATATTCCCCATGTATTTCTGTATTGCCTATCCATATCCTGCACATGTATTTTTCGGAGGCTCCTCCACCAGCCTACCCACTTCGCGTGCCTTGTGGAATCGCCTGGTGTCATTTATGTCTCCTATTTTAATTATATTTGTTATCTGATTCTATATCTAAGGGTTGATTAGTAGTTTAGTAAAGAAAAAAAGTCATTTATTTATTTTTTTAATTTTGGAACATGCGTTATGATCTCATTTACTTATCACTATAACCAGTCCACATTGTTTCATTGCATCTATTTTAAAGTTGTTTTTACCTCAAAAAGGTATTTTATCCGTTTCGCATCTAATTATAAAAGAATATTGTTTTGATATATAATTGTTCCCCGATATTGAATTAATAATGATGTCTCTGTTTTTATTTTACTACAATCAGTGAGAGCATTTTTTGTAAAATTTTTTTTTTTGCAAAGACGCCATTTTGGGATTATTCTAATCATATTCATCCTCTTTGCTACTTCTCCTGTCAGCCGCACATTATGTAGGTATTTTAACATTATACTTTGTATTTTAAGTGACTTTATGTTGGCCCAATTATTCCAGGCGTTAGTCCAAATAATTCCCCAATTCTCTTTTTCGTCTCTACATTTTGTCTTATTTGTATAGACATTTCTTATTATTTTACAAAACTTGTTGTCTTCAATCTTTCTTTTATGCTACTTAGAACGACGAGCCGATATGTAACAATAGATAGATAGATAGATAGATAGATAGATAGATAGATAGATAGATAGATAGATAGATAGATGGATGGATGGATGGATGGATGGATGGATGGATGGATGGATGGATGGATGGATGGATGGATGGATGGATGGATGGATGGATGGATAGATAGATAGATAGATAGATAGATAGATAGATAGATAGATAGATAGATAGATAGATAGATAGATAGATAGATAGATAGATAGATAGATAGATAGATCATTACAATTACTACACTGCACATCAGATTTTGTTTTTCAGCAAGTACGTTTTTAGATAGGATGAAAATTAGTTAACGTTAAAAATAATAGTCTCTTGAACTATCGGCTAAATACGGTACATACAATGTGTACATGAACATTTCATTTTGCATACAGACGATTTCGAAGGACGCACCAGCAAATTTGATATAGTAAGGAGACGTTTGGTAGGTTTGGGGAGATAGTGTGGATCACATTCAACTGCCGGAGATGATATTTAATGGACGCCATCGGTCCTATTATAAAAATAAAACTGTACTTCATTTGATCCATCACTGATTGTAACTGTTATGACAAAATGTTGTCACATCTTGCTATGATAAGTTTGTTGTTATCATTATCATAACCTTCATCCCATTCTCTGCTATTTTGAGAGATGCCTTGACCATTGATTGGAAAGAAAGAGAGAAAAAAGTTCAGGTCTTTTAAAGATAAGATTTCACGCATAACTGTGTAGATACGGATATATCTTGGAAAAGCTCTGGCAATGCAATAAGTACGAGATGATGTAAGAAGATATACGAGTCTCTCTACTTTTTGGACTAGCAAACTTTATTTATATAATTCGTCTATATAGATTTATAATGCGACATTTTAAAGATACACCTAATAAAGCCTTCATATGCAAAAATACATAAAATGCATATTATACTTTTCCTTTGAGCTTACCAACTTTACATATTTGTGTAGTTTCTGCATTATAGAATGTAGTAGAGATATTAATTAATTATCTGTACACTTCTTAAACATTCCGACATTAAACAACATGTTTTGATTTCATGAAATTCCATACTAACTCTGAATGTCAACGTGTATAACAATATCAGATTTAGATCGAATTACAGGAATTAGATGAAATATAGAGGCCAAACTAGATGCCATTAATGACGAGAGAGATTTACCTTTCCATTATTGAATGTCATTGCTGTGAACAGCTCACCTTTTATAAAACTGAAAGACATCTCATGAAGATATGAGACTGTAATACTTGTCGCTACTTTCGATGTCAGGTGTTTTGTTGCAGTAAGTTCCGTGAATGTTCAAAAGTGGCATAATATCATTTTTAAAGTGGAAATATACATATTCGGTCGGTTTAATAAACAGTTTTACATCATCAATGAAATAAAGAAAATTCGTTGTTACCTTAGGGTTTGTAACATAAACTTATGTTAATCCGACACAAAAATATAACTTGTAAATATACCCCTGTTACACCTATTCTTCAATTAATGACGTGTATCGACATAAGGTAACTTTCAGACCTAACATGTCCTTTTGAAACAAAGTATGTTCCACTACAAGCAGAGTAAGGAAATTTGTAATTCCAAAACATTCCATCATTTCAGATTTTTATCGTTGAAAGTAACATTTCCATCACTTCATTCCATTTCACAAAGATCAAATGAAAACAGCACAAGCGAAGTGGTTGATGTGTGACAGTTCATTTAGCCATCAGAAATAAGGTTCATTCGTCGTCTTGGCTTATTTGCTCTGAGGGTCGTAATTTTCTTCCAAAACATTCAGTTATATTTTTCCTTCTAATTTAGCTTTTGGACTGCCTTGTATAATTGTATGTCACTGATAGCTATGCAATAGCCGTTGAACTGAATATGCTTTTCTATGATGTGAACGAGCTAAAGGGCTTAATTCCACTGATATAGCTTAGAGACCGCCATCAAAACATCAATTATAAGCTATCAGGTATTGTATCCAGACACAAAAGCCAGGAACAGTAAACAGTCTTATTTCGACAGAAAACAGCAATTTATGCCATATATTAATTGTTGTCTAAAATGAATTCTTTTTCCTCACCGCTACAGTGTTGGTGACAGTGGTCAAAGAGCGAAACACGTGAAGAAAAATTTGCCATTGTTACGAGTGTATCTTTTCGTAAAGAGTCCTCAGATGAGGAAGAACTTCTTTATCTGAAACGTTAAAATAATGCTTTTTAAACTTTCATTAAAACCGGGTTTTACCGCAAGTAGTAAATAGAATATTTGACTCAGACAACACATTGTTTGAACACAAGATGTCAATGCTAGTTCCATAAGATATCACAGTTTGACTTGGTTTTGAGAGCAAGAGATAGACTAAGAAATGTTGACAGCGAAATGTGTCAGTTCCACTACGCAGCATTCCAGTTGTTGAATATTTGTTTGAAAGGATAATTATGTAAGCATATATTCCATATTTACAGTAAATATTTTCACAATAGATTTTTAGCATTCTACATATATTTTTGACGGAATATTTGCACTATACATTTGGAACATTATGAATATAGATCGTTTGAGCTATTCACCGCATAAATATGCTGCCATATGATTGCGTTCGCTCCTTTGGGGGACTGATTTATGTCCCCGTTCATTTGTAAACACAAGTGAAAAGTGAATTTTTTGTATCTTAATTTCTAAACCACTCATGTATATAAGATGATCGTATGTTACAAGTATTCCACCTACCATTCTTCCCCACCTAATTTCAATATATCAATTACCTTAGTTTCTTTGTTGTTGTTGATGTTGTTGTTGTTAGGGATTTGCAGTGATTGTTAGGCTATACATTGCTTAACGGACCCTTTTGGGGCAAAATTGATAATAATGAGACAGACGTGCCGTGCCCTTTCCCAGTTTATTTTGAGTTATCGATTGAAAAATGTCTCAAAAATGTTGATAGTAATAATCAAAACAAAAGTTTCATTAGATGGGGTTAATGACACGTTTTTCATGATAGCATTCAATAGGTAAAGAAAATACCGCTTAAGAATTTTGTGGACATATTTGTATTAATATTGTCATGTCAAACATATAAACCTGCACATAATATTTGTCCAGAGTACCGACTATGTGATATGCTTTTGTTCATTTATTTGCTCATCTATGATTTAAATCTAATGGGGCGCTACTTGGGTTCAGCAGGGCCTTTTACGTAGGCAAAATGTTGACTATTTGAAAATATAATGTTTATTTTCTACACGTCAAACTGTCACAGGAAACTGTTATTATGGAACATCGTACTTGTTTATATACTAACTGAACTAACTTATGAATTCCATAAAAGTCATGTAACGTTTCATTTATGTGCTTTGACTGTAACGTGCATTTACATTTTATTTAATTTTTCAAGGGAACGTGTGTTTTGCTTGCTCACATACGATTTTCATTATAATAATCTTCGTTTCAGCTTGTTGTAGTACTTAAAACAGTTTTACCTGGATCTTTTATCGGACTTCATATTTTTGTTTTCGTAAATCCATGCGAAATTGCATGTGTTAAATTTGCAATTTGCGCTCTTCTAGACTGAAGAAAAGCACATTTTATAGTGGTTATCCTTCACCACCTCATTTCATTTGACTTTTGTGTAGTACCATGTTGGTAAGTATCATCCAATTAGTCAAGCAATTAAGACAATTAAAATAATATTCATATTTATTTATCTCAAGAAGATGATGATAGTAGTGTGATACAGAAGAGTTACCAACAAGACACAACGAACCAATCAAGCAAATCAGCATTTGGATACATCACACAAAAAATTACATACAAATGAATACTCTCAATAGGTGATAAAGGCATTCTTCCAAAATCTTCTTGTCCTGAAATATAATCTGACGCCAAATAGACGCATCTCAGAGGAATGTTAATAAAGCTTAACTTTGCTGCATGAATACAAATACGCTCTCTAGAAGAAGACATCTCAGACTTCTGATACCAAAAGACGGTGAATATGTTATTTGGAATGGCGTTTGTACTTTTTACCTCTGTGAAACGTCACAAGCAGTGATGTCAGTTTCTATACTTAGCCAGCAGCACCGCGTTCGGACATGGCGAACTTCAATGATGATGATCAGAGATCTTTTCGCTGTTATTATTTAACCTTATAACCATTTTCCAGGCTGAGCTTTATTCATCCGAATATAGATGTCCATTCAAATATTTAGATACATTGGTAATTAAGCCTGCAGATGGTATAACTCTAATAATCAGATTTAATGAATCTTTCTAAAACAATACAATAAACAAATTATTTGTACATTTCATCACCGATACTAACACCATGAATATTTTGAACGAAAATTCCAAGAGATCTGCCCTGTTAATAAATGTCGATATAATAGTCTTAGATGTGATTCGTGTTTAAACATATAAATAGAGAGGGATTTATGTAGGAAATCGACCATTTCTTATATTTTTCTTAGCGCACAAATTTACACTCTGCTAAGTCGACATAATGTTATGCATATAGAACCTATAAATTTTGAATATATATTCCTTATATTTTAAAAAAAATTGATAAATGTTAGTATTTTGTTCTTTTGGCGGGTTTGTTGTCGGGTTGAGTTGGAGAGGTGGTGGTGGTTTGTTTTGCATTATGCGTTTGCAATTTTATTACATTTCCTGCTTATGAGGTATAAATCGTAATAAAGTTAAGATATTTCCTTAAGAAAAAGAAATATGAAATTACATTTTGTCAGAAAGCACAATTGTATGCATGTATTGATGGAAACATTAACACAAAAACTGCTGTAGCTAATGACGATAGCCACCCTTAAAATCATGCACAGAAAAACTAACTGAAAAGAAAACAAAATAGATATAATGAATATTTATTCTTGGTTTCAAGTCGTTTATTTGGGACACACACGCATCATATATATATATATATATATATATATATATATATATATATATATATATATATATATATATATATATATATATATATATATATATATATATATAGGTTGACAGAAATAAAGTGTACAAAATTATTACTATACATACTCATATATTTTAGATGATTATCTCAAAATATTACATCAAGTGAAGTGCAAATAAAAACAACATTATGTTTGCATATATATCGTGAATTACGAAGTTTTACTACACATCTATCAGTGGTTTGTCCGCAAGCAATATGGTGGCAGCCTGGTATAGTGTCATCATGGTCTATCTTTAGCACAAAGTTGATTTCAGTATAAACGCCATAATATTGGTATAATCACTAACAAGTTATATGGAACCTTTTGACATGAACGGTTCATACGTCGCCATATTATAATCACAATGGCATTTGGTTAACTTAGACAATGTGTCCATGACTCTGACCTATTTGAAACAACAGAATTTGAAATAGTTCTGCCTTTATTCGGTTACTCTTTCTGTCATTTTTGAAAAAGAATAAATTTAAAAAATGTCCGTTAGTTTTGCAACAACGACACGTAGGAAACGAAAACGAATATTGACAAGTTTTATCAGATGTTTGATTTCTTAATAATCTGCCAGATTGTGATTTGGTAGTTCTACTATGAGAACGAGAAAAATGTTTTTAACAAAAAGTAAGACCAGGGAAACTGTGTTATTATAAGTAATACGCGTGAGCTTTGCGAGCCGCAACTTCACAATTTTTCCCGTTCTTCTCATCAAAATTACTCTTGACATCATTTTGTATGCGCTTTGGGAAGTCTTCGGTTAATATTAGCTGTCTGAAGTTATGGTATATGAGCTGTTTTAGGCTATTATATAATCTTTAAGAAAAGTCTTTTCTGAACTCCACCAAACGAGCAGATGTTCTTCTCCCGTGAAAATTCGACATTGGCTTGCTCAATTTCGTTTTTACGATTTCTACGCCTTTGCAGATATACCTCAGGTACCAACACATAACCTATCGAAATATATTCCTTTACGACATCATAATATATTCTATTATACCGACAATGAAATGTAGATATTACGAATTCTACAGAAATGTACACTTCGTAATAACACATGGTGTCGGTTCTCTCGGAAATTTTAGATTTTCGGCAAATAGTCTCAATTTAACGAAATTTTGTTATCAACTTCTCTCTTCTAAAAACGGGGAACTACCCCAATATTTCTGGCAACATCAAAAACTGAACTGTTTTGTTAGGACAGTTCTCCCACAGTCAGAACTACCTCAAGTTTTATTTTTTATAATTTACCTTTCTTCTCCATGTATTTGTATTTCCATCATGTTTACCCCCATCCTCATATTGGTACATGTATTTCTCCTCTTTGTTTCTGTTCTTCCATGTCATCTTTGCATTTTTAATTAATTTTTTCTTCTCATACAAACTTTCGTTTTCTCTTTTGACTCTATTACGACCCTGGAGTTCATTTGCGTTAGAAATCAATTTTGTATGGATCTTTTTGTTTCATTTTATTTCATATTATCGCTAACATGTTTTTGATAAGTTTACTTGAGTCGTAGATGTAGTTCATACAATTTTGTTGTGCCAGAAGAATGTATTATTATCTACGTAAAACAGAAGAGTATTATATCTACGTAAAACCAGAAGAATGTTTTATATCTACATAAAATAGAAGAATTCGTTATTATATCTACGTAAAATTAACACATCCCGTGTTAGAGGAACTATTCACTACTTTATCACCTTACCTAGCGAGCAGCATTGTATATTTGGACGTTTTTTTGCTAAATTTAAAACTGGGCAACACGTACATTGTTTGAGTTAAAAATTCGGTAAATTGCGGACAACCACCATTTTAGACCAGAACATCATAATTTAGTCTGTTTAGAATTTTTTTCAGGACTTATTTTATTTTGATCAAATTTGGACCATTTCTCTAAATCCGTAAGTCTATTTCAAATAACATTATTTTATGTGATCTAGTAAATAAGTTGTGATCTAATAAATAAGCTGTATCATTATTAAAATTCATAAAGCTTGCTGTGTGCACTTTTTGTTACACAGAATGAGCCGTTTCGTAACATAAGAATTTAAATTCCCTAGATCTCATTTAAAATTTTAGTGAAAACGGGCCTTCGTTTACATTACCATCAAGAGTAATCATTTTTCTAAGGATTATTTAGTAATTTTGAAAATGAAATACAATTCAAAAGCCAAGCTAAAAAAGTTGATTCAGATATAATGCAGCTGACATTGAGCTAGAAATGTATACGGAAGCAAGAGAGAAAGATACACAAAGGCAGTTAGAGATAGAACAAATGAAGTCACCCTTTAGAGAAGCATTTGAAGCAATAGAATTAGAATTTAAAGTAATTATTTCAAACAAATACTAATGAACATCGAAGCTGTAAAATATTTCATTACATTATGATTGTGGAAGAAGGGAACTCAATAATATATTTTAAATACAATGAACATCAATTCAGTAAAATATTTCATAGTAGAAAAGAGAACTCACTATTACATTATATTGATGAAATAAAAATAATTCAGAAGAATACCACAACTCACTATAAAATCTTTAACTTCCAAAAGCGAGTATAAAGCATAATTTTCTTACCTGTAAGAAATAGACATGACACTCTTTTAAGCCTGGAAATACACTGAGAATAAAGCAGCCCAAGGCCTTTTTTATATTCTAGAGGCTGCCCTATCACGAGTGTTTCATCCAGTCTCAAACGATGTCTGTCTAAAAATCACGCGTGCTTCTTGCGTGCTAGTCAAGGACAGCTTTAACTTTATATCAAGTTTTAGGGGAGAGATAGAGTGTGAGTGTGTGGACAGTATTTTTTCCGATGTAACGACCTTTTGGATCATACATTATCCATAACCTTCCAGTAGCAAGTGGTCATTCACATTGTGAACTTAATTAATTTAATTAATTCCCTAGGGTGATTGTCAATTACTTTGTTCCCAACATCACAACGCAATTTAATAAGGTTTTATTGACCGAACTGCGAAATAACATGCCACTCGCGGCTTTATCTGTTGTTTGAACTATCGAACTCGGCTATTAATTATTAGATTTTTCCATTACCAAGTCAAGCTAAGGAAACAATCATAATGTTTAATCTAAATTCATTTCAATGTCCTTATTATATTCAGGATATGAATTATTGATTGGGCCACGCTTCTCCTACAATCCAAATCAATATCAAAGCACTCTCTTAATTTTAGAGGGTTAGCCTTTCACTAACTTATAAATTACAATATATTCTACACAAGTTACTTTTATCGTTTCTTTCTTTTAAAATTGATATCTTGATAGATGCAATTCTGACTACTTATCTAAAAGTGAGTTCTGCAATGGACATATTAAAATTATAATTGTTAAGGCTATTTCAGAATTTCCTGTGTCATTTTTATTAATTTATAAACTTTTTATTATTTAAAATTTTTACTTTGTGTAGAATTTAATATGTTATCAAAAAAAGGTTTTATGACATATTTTTTTTTTCTTTTTATGGAGGAAGTTGTTACGACCCTAGAGTTCAAGTGCGTTAAAATCAATTTTGTATGGATCTTTTTGTTTCATTTTATTTCATTATATCGTCTAATATGTTTTTGATAATTTTACTTGAGTCGTAGATGTAGTTCATGTTGGCACGTGCTGTGTATGACGACGAAAATTCATTGTTCAGAAGTATTGGGAAAGTGCATGCTTCCTCGTGTGAATGCAGTTCAGGCTACTCTTTAGCATTCCCATATATGCTTTGAGTTTTTGCGATTCATACAGTCTCATACAAACTATCCGGTTCGAGAGTCGGTCACGGACACACTGTCGTAGTTGAGTCGAGTCATACAACTTTTATTTAGAAGTGCCAGAAGAATGTATTATATCTGCGTAAAATAGAAGAATTCGTTATTATATCAACGTAAAATTAACACATTCCGTGTTAGAGGAACTATTCAATACTTTATCACTTTTCCTAGCGAGCAAAATTGCATATTTGGACGTTTGCTAATTTTGGAACAGGACAACACGTACATTGTTTTAGTAAAATATTCTGGAAATTGCGGGCAACCACCATTTTGGACCGGAACATCATAATTTAGTCTGTGTTTAGAACTTTTTTTCAGGACTTAATAATTATTTGTGATCAAATTTGGACCATTTCTATAAAACCGTAAGTCTCTTTTAAATAATTTACATTATTTTGTGTTCCAGTAAATAAGTTGTATCATTATTAAAATTCATAAAACTTGTTGTGTGCACTTTTTCTTTTTTTTACACAGAACGAGCCGTTTCTGAACAACTCTTACCCACTTCTGCGTAGGATATGAAACAATGTTCGCATAAATATAAGCCATTGTGAATATTTTTTTTGAAAATACCAACAAATTTCAGTTTTCAATGCAATTTGTAATGCCTATAAGATGTTTAAAACAGATTCCACACGAGCTCAGGTTATGCATATATAACTTGACCTACTTCAGCATCAAATGTCCTCGACAATCATTTGTATGGGCCATTTCACTAAACATTGTGCTCAAATCCTCGTAAACATACATTGTTTTATTTTTCGTTCTTAAAATTGTCAATTCAGCAGTGGGTATAGATAATCTACATCGAACACAATATAGACTCGTGTTATTAATAATATGGATACAATAACTGACTTTTCGGCGACACGAAAACAGGAACCAATAAAGCACCAACCAACATTACCAAATTCGATAAGAATGATTATATTAGGTCCATCTGGATCAGGTAAAATACAATTATTACTAAATTTAATGAGATGGTTGAGATACAGCAAACTGTATTTAATAGCACCGTCTGTAGATGATCAGCATTGCTACGAAGTACTTAAGAATTTTAACGAGAAAGCGAAATCAGTTAACAAAGATGGTGACAATATTATTGATTTTATAAAAGATATTGATGAAGCCCCATCCGTAGATCGCTTAGATGGATTCATTGATAATTTCGTAGTATACGATGATGTGATGCTGGACAAACAATCTAATCCAGCTAGAATATTTTCAGAGGTAGACATGAAAATACTGACGTGATTTGTTACAGATATAAGATGATTAAAGATAAATGTACTATTTTGGTTGTGTTTAATGGAGTAGATAATAATAGTACATAATTAATATTTATATACCCGGTGTTCAGGGGGATATAAACATGATCAAGCTTAAAATAATTTTTCGAAAGCAATAAATCTACATGATACAATATCCAGATATCCTATAGGTCTGAATTATATCTTTGGTTAATTAATATCAGCAGGGAGCTTTGTGAACGACAACAGTTGAAAGTCGCTTCGAAAGTAAACAACATCGTGAAAAAACTACGTCAAGAATAGGGCAAAAAAACTGAGCTAACCTAAACGATTTATTTCCGGTTTTTAACCGTATTGAAATAGTCTCCTTTAGAGACTTCTGTTTAGCGTTATTGACCTTATTTTTGAAAACAGTTGTATGAACTTTTATTTAGGTAAAAGGCTGGAGCAAAACGTTGCAGGGTTCACATACAAAGATGGATTTGAAATTGATCACATCAATAATGATAAACTCGATAACTCTGTAAATTACTTACGACTTGACATACAGAGCCATAATTACAAGTTTGGAACAAATGGCGTTAATATTCATTGTATGAGAGCAAGAGTTATTAAATCTATAAATATACAGACAGAAGAAAAATTATTCAGTTCGATAAATAAAGCTGCCAAATATATCGGAATCAACTCAGCTTCAGTTAAGCATGTAGCTGATCATATACAATAATCTACATGTTCAATAAAATATGATCAGCCGAAAATATTTGAATACATCCAATAACTCTATTAACACGGGACAAAAACAATATTGATCACATAGTAGGCATTGTTTTTTACAGTGCGTGCCGGTGCATATTTTTGACATTATAACATGTGAGCATATCACTTCATGTGATTATGATTGGTCCAGATGAGATCATGAAATTATTGTACATTAATGTCTTTAATGATTAGCTGCGACCGTGGGAAAACGTGTTTAACCCCGCATTCTGGAATGTTTTGATCTGAATGAACATTTCTGGGCGGCCATTTTTAACTCTACTCGCAAATGGAAATTGAGGAAATATCATATCGGTTGTATCCATATAGATATGCTACTCCAACAGGGGTTCCTTATGTCATGTTTAACAATATCGTCATATGACAAATGGCATAAAACTACAAGAAAAGAACGACAATAACGAATAAATCTAAAGGATAGCGGGATGGGTGGGTGGGGTGCGTATATCAATAACATAGATATAGAATCCACCGTATATACAAGCGTGGTTTAAATGTTAACATAAAGAAGTAAACAAACTCACCTCTGTTTGGATAATAATCTGGACATGAATGGGTCTCCTAACTGGTAGATTTTTATCCAACCACAGCATCTTTAGATAGCATAAATGGGATTTAAATCCCACACGAAAATAAATTTGTTGATGCCCTCTGTACAGTCTATTTTTAAAATTAAACACTACAAATATCAGATCATAAATGCATTGCAGTAAATGTGGTACTTTTTGCATCCGGTAATCCTATATCACATGAAAATCATAACAATGTAACGTTTTTAAACACACTTTTTAGGTTACACGTATATTCTACTGTCGGCCTGCTGTATCGTATGAAACAATGTTTCAGCATCACATCGCATTTATATTTCTGTTTTGAACAATCATTTTGTGGTTATAAAAATGATTATTCGGATAGAAGCGTTTTCTTTGATTTATAGTTTACAAAACAGTACAATCTATTTTACCAGTTGCGTTTTGTTTGAGACTATTTTATGCACAACACATGAAAGGTATACCGTCTGTCAGAATGAACGAAATTATTACTTCTAATATTTTTCTAAACAATTTCCACTTAAATAAAATCTGATATAAAGAATCTCAAATGGGTAACGAGTTATTAAATGTATGAAACTCGTTGAATAGTGTCCAGCTTTTGATCGCCAAGGTCCGCAAAAGCTAGATATAATTCAACGTGTTTCAAAAATTCAATATTAAATCGTTACCCATTTGAGAGTCTCTATTTATTTACTGCATATAGCTCGACTCTGTCGATTTTGCAAGGGTTTTGTTTAGAAACATTTAGTTATCGGCTCTCCTTCACTATCGCTATCCTTAGTGTCAATGATAGAATCAAATAACATAATTTTTCTCAATTCCATTTCACGAGTATCTATAATTGTTTCTTTCGTATTCGTGAGACAATGAAATTCTTATATCTTAGACTGAACAAGCAAAAGGCACAAATAGATTTACCTGTGTATCGTTTACCGTCGCCAAAGATTCTAACATACAATTATAAATTGATTTTAAAAAATCAGTAGTTGTAAGGTAATGTGAATTCATTTTAAAATTTGCTTTATTGCAAATTTTCAAAATCACTTATATCATTTTCAGGATTAAGATTACCAGACAAATTTAGTCCGTTATGTTTTAACGTTTTAATAGCAGTATATTTATTTAATACTGTGGATACAGATACAGAAAAAAGCATCGGTTGAGTGACAACATTGATAAGTGGTAAATATACTAAATTTTGCACCACTAAACACAATCTATATACACCAGTAATCTCTGTGGTATGTTTGATAGTGTTATTTTGTGGAGTCCACCACGCTGGATCCGGTGCAACTGTGTACACGATATTTTTAACCTGATTGTGAGGAATTTTAATCAGACTCGTTTTTTGAAAAGTATCAGGAATTCCACTGATAATATCGTTGAGTTTTGTGTTACTATTTAATATCAACAGTTGGCGGAGTACCAACAAATTCCTTACTAGTTCTGTTGATATTTATGCGAAAATTTAAAACGTGCTCACGTGATTAGTAAAATCAGTTTTTAGTGTGTTTATTTTATTGTTGATAGGAACGACCTTATCATCGACATATTTTTTCGTTGCAACATCAAACTCAGGTTCGATGTTCTTAGATTGTTAATGCCATTGTCATTCATGTTAAGAAAAACGCGCATTAAACAACCGTTGGCTAATACGTACTTAACTATTTGATCATCGACGTATTTCCTCGTTTCAACATCATTATCTATATTTGGATTTCCAAGATCTGTATTTTTTTATATTCATAATATTGGTTCCTGTATATGAAGCACCAGCCTTCCTGATATAATAATCTTACCGGAATCTTGTATTTTCAACTGATGAGTAAAAGTAACAATATTATCAGCAACTGCAGTAGGAAATCGTATTAGTACATCTATCCGTTGTATATTACTCTTCTTTAATCGTTCTTGTTTATCCTGAAAAACAACGACTTTATTTTGATCTACCCTTGTAATATTTAATAAATCATCAATCATCAATCTCATTTCTGAGGTGATCGAGTGTTGCATATTTAGATACATCACCTTGTTACTTAGCTTTACCACGAGCAGATCTTCCGTGAACTGTTTAAATGTGACAATGTGGTATATTCATGCACGACTTTATGAGGTGGTTTTGTTGACTTTGAATCAACATTAAGTACATAAGTACTTCACCACCACGTATTGGTGGATCAGTTAATGTTTGCGTAGGTAACGTTGAATACCAAACTAGAATACTTTGCATATTATCAGCATGTTCTAAAACTTCCTTTGGAGGCACCAATCCATATGAATCAAAATAAATAATTTCCACGTTGATCAATTGCATAAGGGACCAAATGCATACCTGGTCCAGAATATTTATCGATATTAATAATACCTGTTTCAGTATTGTTTGGCATATTTGGCAATCGATCGCGCATTAAAACGCCTGTGAAGTTTGTTTTACATATATTTTTAGCAGCATCGAGTAAATCACAATTGGACATTGACAATATCATTGAAGTTTCTGAATCATGCACAGTCAACGATAATTTATTTGTACCGCTAATATTTTTCTTTTTTAGCGATATTTGTATTCAACGGTTGTTGTTTGATGCTGATTGCAGTCTTTGATTTGCGCAGGAGTCAAGGTAACATTAACGTGATTTTATGACATATTATTCATAATATGATCTAATTACGTATTACATATTTTCTACTAAAGCTTCAACGACTCTTATTCGTCCAACAGCACCTTCAAGGAGCATTAATTTGTCGCTAAATATAACAGAGATTGCTCTGTAATTAGCACTAGCTCCTATCGTTACACTAGCTCGAAAATTTATATCAACCACTGATTGTCTGGTTAAATGTAAATATTCGAGCGAAAAGTAATAAATCGCATATAAAGTTGTAAAATCCAATTGTGGTCTTTGTAAACCAGTATCAATGTTTTGATCACGTCCAATAAGACGATGATATGCACGTGCTATATGAATCTGATAACAATTCAGTAATATATCCTCGAATGGTTCTTGATGTCCATTTATCCTTAATGAAACCTCTGAAACACCAAGAATTTCAAATATCATAATGATATGATTATGTTAGTTTACTCTTGCAGTATCATATAATGCAATAAATATGTGTCTTGGTGCAGAAACGCCCTGATGAGAGGCTATTTGCCATGTACACAAACCATAAATATTACTCCGGATTAATTTTGGGGTCATTATTAGCCATGAAAACATTGATTTGCCATCTTGACTCATAAAAGACAGTAACGGATTTTCTTTAGATATTGATGGAGTCATTATCTGCATCCATAACGAAAGGTTTGTAAGAATTACTCTATCAGCATCAGCACCAGTAGGTCTCCATATTACATCGTCATCTGTGGACTTTCGTACGACTACAACTGTATGTTTGGTTCCAAAAATAACTAATCTGATATTTCTATAGAATCCAAAGATATGTGACAGTGGAATTATACATGAAAACACTCTTCTATTTCCTTTTAACATCGCTTGACATGATCTAAATCCTAAATTGAAATCTGAATCCACATTAATAATCATACATCCGCATCAGCGTTTCTGGCAGAATTTCTTGGTCGTCCCATTTCACATTGTTGGTATTCTGGAGAATTAGAAATATTTTTTTTACAAACGTCATTGATAGGACCAGCTGCGTTTGAATAATAGTCTCTATGTCTTGCAAGACCAAGTATTATTGTAGCAACGTCAACGTCTTTCTGAATTGATTCAATATTTTTTCCGTCAATTATGTACGTTGCGCTATCAAATAATGCCATAATACCCTTATTAACAAAACCAATACTAACATCAGCTTTATTTTCAGCATTATTTACTTCTAATATGAAGCCCTCTACTTCAATAATTGATTAAGTAGGTAGGAAATATCTACTTGTGAAATCCTTCAACGCTGATTTGGAATTCGTGCGCCATAAGAATAATACTGATAATCACG
>JAEAOA010001377.1:1207500-1357500 GCA_016746295.1 Potamilus streckersoni | reverse complement strand
AATTCTTGCCTGATTGAATAGCTTCATAAAATGAAAATAAATCGTTATTCGATTGTAGATAACCCGATAAAACTCTTTTGAGCTGTAAAGAAGTCACTGCAACGAGTTAGACCAGGAAACATCATTTAGAGATTAAAGAGTAATTGTGCATAGAAAATTAAACCAAGGAGCACATGGAAAATAAAAAGATGTTGCAAGGTGGTCACGGTTAGAAAAAATGATTTGATTGTTATTCTGTAAATATGGTCGTGGCAGCAAATGATGTGCATGATGTAAAATGTGTACGTAACTAAAATGTATTTACATCTCTTGTTTAGCTCTTACCACTAAGACAAGTCATGTTTATATTTTGATTTTGAAATGCAATACAACCTATTTAAACCGGAGCAAATAATTTCTGCCAAAGATGCAACATTAAAATTTAAAAGCACACTTGTTTCAATGTTGTATTTGGGACAAATTGAACTGGTCGTTGCCATTTTTGAAAATAGGAATTTATGCCATTATTCACCTTTATTTCATAGTTCAAATTACATGAGCATGATAGAAATTTGACAATTTCCTGTACTTCATATTCCTCTTCTGTTTTCATTTCCTCGTGACAATCTACATTATTCTTTAGCCCTTTATGTGTAGACTGTCCAACAAAGGGTAGTGGCTGATCATGATCGCCACATAATCACAGCAGTATTCTTTGCGAATAACCATTCAAAAAATGTTTTTAGTGTTCCCTGTGTCTATAATTTTGAGTAATGTATACAAATTGTTATATAATTGATTCATTTTGTACGTACAAATGGGGAAATATTTTAATAAAATCATAAATTTCTAGATTTATTTATATAAGTGAATAGTGTAATGCTCCCGTGTTAGTAATAACATTACGATAGTTTCAGGAGCGTATATTTGTAACTGAATTTCGTAGCTCACTACAAGAATGCTGAATTCTGGTATCGAATGTCCACAATTCAGTTCCCATCACTGACATATGCCATTATGTTTCTGGATTTAACAAATATTATTTTAAGGATTGGGGAGCATCGCATCTCTCAAGGATTCATATACTGGTCACGGTCAACAGCGTTATAAGTGTGTTTTACACTTATCCCGTGGGTTTAAATTGATGGGTATATGAAACCAAAATACATGGTTCTCTCTCCTAAAATAACCAGCAGCCTGCCTGAGCTTTCTATCTCATTGAAGGGCAAATTAAAAAAAAAAACATTTAGAAAGAATGTTATCCAAACGAACCAGAACATAGGGTTTCAAGAATGGTCATAAGAAAGGAATAGCGTAAACGGAACCCCATGAAAGGCACACATGCTAAAAGAGGCTCTAAAATAATGAGTAGTATGTGTGTATCTATGTGTTTGTATGTATGTCTGTTTGTATGTGTGCCTCATTTGAAAAAGTCCCAATAAAAAACATTCAGAAAGAATGTTAGCCAAAAAAGAAGCAGAACATGGAGTGCCAATAACGGTCATAAGAAAAGAACCCATGAGTGACACACAGACTATTAAGAGGACCCAAATGTGGGTAACCGCTTAGGGATCCTACTGATTTTGTTATATGTTTAATAATAATAATAATAATAATAATAATAATAATAATAATAATAATAATAATAATAATAATAATAATAATAATAATAATAATAATAATAATAATAATAATAATAATAATAATAATAATAATTATAATAATAATAATAATATTATTATTATCAGAATCGCTTTTTGAACAATATCAGAAATTCTACTTAAATGTAATAAATTGGATATATAGTTGTAAAATCCAATTATGATTTTTGTAAACCAGTATCAATGTTTTGATCACGCCTCATAAACGTTATAAGAGGATGATATGCACGTGCTACATGATTTTGATCAAAATTCAGTAATAAATCCTCGAATGGTTCTTGATGTCCATTCATCCTTAATAAAACCTCAGAAACACCAAGATTGTCAAATATCATAATACTATAATTTTGTGAGTTTACTCGTGCAGTAACTTCTAATGCAATAAATGTGTCTTGTTGCAGAAACGTCCTGGTAAGAGGCTATTTGCCATGTAAACAAACCATTAATATTACTCTGGATTAATTTTCTGGTCATTGTTAGCCATAATAACATTGATTTGCGACCTTGACTCATAAAAGACAGTTACCGAGTTTCTTCCTATATTAATGGTGTCATCACCGGCAACCACAATAAAAGTTTTCAAAAAATTATTCTATCACTATCCGTAACAGGAGATCTCCATATTGCATCGTCCTCTATAGCCTTTCCTACATCTGTCACTTTTATATTCCAATGTTGTAGTAGTAAATAAAGGCAATTAGGCAAATTGTAGCCATAAAAGGTACAAAATATGTCGACATGTGACAGAGGCCAGGACAATTTCTAGCGCAGTGACTAGACAAAAGAAACTGAAACGTAAAAGATCCAAAAAAATCTGCAAACAAAAATGAAATTTATACCATCAAATGTACGATTTGTCAAAAGCCACACAAAATGATCAACCTTCATAGATTTTATTGAATTACAAAGAAGCTGTACAGAAGCTCTATCGCAGAACACTTCTACTCCCCTGGCCACACTTTCAGTAATATAACACATATTGCAATTGTTCACAAAGCCTACTGGAGTTCCGACACCAGGAAATAAAGGGAATCTTACAGAATACGACGTCTTAGAACATTGAAACCATGCTGTTTAAACAAAGGAGCCTTGAAAAAGATAGCCATGAAGGAACATAATTATCTTTTGCAGCTCATAGATTTTCTTTTAAATAATTCTCTAAATTTGTTTAATAGCTGATAATTACTACTACAATAAAGAACTGTCGTAGATATAAGTAACTCTTACATATATTTACATAAAACGACGTATATCGTTATGGCTCATAGATTTCTAGGTAAATAACATATTTAAAAGCATTCTAACAAAGTCCAAGTAAGCTATTTTAAGCATAGCAAATATAAAGTTTAATTCCTGTAGAAACAGTTTTACAAACACAACCATTGTTATGTAACAATTGTTTTGTTTGTTTTGTATTTGCCATTGGAAGAAGACTCATTACCTGTGTCTGAGATTAATATCTCGCCACCATATTTCCGCCCTTTGTTCCCAACTTAGAATTAGGTCAAATCATATTAGCTGGCTTTGTTGCTTGATTGTGTATGTAATACATGTCTGTGTCTATTTATATCCAATATACAGAGCAGGACTAGTGGAGGAGTTGAGTAAGTCTACCCGAATTTATGCAATCATTCACTTCAATTCATACTTCAAGTCAGAGGAGCAATGGATTGAAATGAAACAATATCATGGGGACTATGGAAAATCTATCAGTGCATGTATTGCCTGAGATGTCAGCTATATTTTTTTTCTTCCAAATTGAATTTGCTCTCAAACATTATAACAGGATTTGACTTGAATGGATGATAGGATCAAATGACGATAACACAAATGTGTTGACTGTAGTTTATGAAATAAATTGATACAAATATATAGGATGATTTTTTCACGACTCAAAACACGTTACTCACTCGATTGCTAAACTCATTTACAAAAAACACAAATGAAAGTGAAATGTAAATATTCATAATGAAAGCGAGATTCACATTATCTCACGTAATGCAACTGTGATTGAGATTCACTCGATATGTAAATGAAATTCGAGATTCACATAATGTCCTGGAATGTAAATGAAATTTTCACATAATTTTCACATCATGTGGAATTTAAATACGACTCAAACAATCTCATGTGATATCATAATTCAGTTATATGCAATAAAAAAAACATCAATTGAAACAAATGATTTCAATGCTAAATACAACGATTGCACCAATCAATGACTCGTGACTCAAAAAATCTTTTTAAAATCTTCGTAGTGGTAAAAACAACATTTCACACTACGACATCAAAATTGAACGGACAGAAAAATTGTTTTAAATCTCCAGGGGGTAGATTCTTTGTAATGGTAACATATCCGTGCATGCCGTGATTTTAGTGTCTCGCCGCAAGCGAACTACGAGGAGATGCAAGTTACTTCAGACACTTAACTAAAAAAAAAAATATCCACTTTAGGTAATGCATATATTAATTTAGCATAACAAAAATTTATATAAACATTTTAATCATAACGAGCATGATATATCAGTGTGTATTTTTGCTTACACACACACGTGTAATATTTTTGTGTCATATAACAGATTGCAACAATTGGCCTAGTTCGGTCTTGCCACACAATTCAAATAAGCAAACGCGATAAATTCTAAGTTGTGAACGTAATTATAAGTGTGTTAAATTTCAGGCAAAATGTCGAGCGTTCATAACCATCATGAACCCCATAGATACAAAGAATGCTGTTTATGGCTTGAATCTGAAGTCCCTCTAATATAGTAGATTTTCAGTATTGAAGAGTATTTGTGGTAACTGAAGCATTAAAATAAGAGGCAAATCAAGATTTATTGATTTTGTTTTATTTGTATTTCTTTACAAACAAAATAGGAAATACATTTTATAATTGTAATAATTTATGCATAGATTCACAAGATTCACCAAGTCAGTTATTACATATTTATCCTCTAATTTTTCGTTAACTTCTCCATTCCATTTGTTATAATCATACTGCTTTATTCGCTATTAGCGTTTTATTTAATGTATATTTTCATTTGTATATATTCATAACAATTTCTATAAACATTTTATTCATATCAAGCAAGATTTATCAGTTTGTATTTTTGCTTTCACACACTCACACACACACACACACACACATACACATACACATACACACACACACACATATATATATATATATATATATATATATATATATATATATATATATATATATATATATATATATATATATATACTTTACGAAGTATGATTTTTTTCTTTAAAAGAATATCAAAGTAGTTTCTTTAACTTTAGATATTTTCCCCTAAAACCTATTCCTAAAATCTATCGTATATATTATCTACTTTTGGTTTGAAGAAAGAGAACTTGTTTGAACTATTGTAAAATTGGGTCAAATCGTCTTTTGAGTTGGGCCGAATCATCTGTTTGCCTA
The DNA here is from genome assembly GCA_016746295.1 of Potamilus streckersoni. Taxonomy (NCBI): domain Eukaryota; kingdom Metazoa; phylum Mollusca; class Bivalvia; order Unionida; family Unionidae; genus Potamilus; species Potamilus streckersoni. Next base: position 1,352,415 of record JAEAOA010001377.1, on the reverse strand, counting down.
ATTGACTATAATCCGGCATAAATGTTTTAAATTTCCCATCCCTCACTCTATTCCATCCCACAGATTATATCCACTTTTATGGTAAACCTGGTCTTTCGGAACAAAAAAGAACCCCTTTTCCCATCATCACCTTTTATGGTTACATCCATATGCAACACAGTGCACCATATTTGCTGTACAAAAGCACGATCGTAAGATATATCTCATAGTCATTTACATGGCGAAATTGAACACTTGAATGGCTAGGTTGAATAGAGGGGATAAAGGTACATCATATCCGTTTTTTGGTATGCGTTTTACATATATTGCTAATTAAAGAAACGGAGTTTTAAGTCTAATTATACATTTTTATGGTGTGCATGCATAATAAATGCGTTTTGTTTTTGGCAATATTATAATATCACATTTTTTTAACAGAGGTTGCTAGTGACCATTAAAATAGCTAAGAGAAGAAAATGTATTTGTAGTCATATGCAGAGACCCTAAATACTGACATGTTGCTTGTGCTGATTGGGAGTTGCATAAAACAGCAGATATCAACACACAGAGCAGCATGCTGATCGTTACCACCTTTATGTTGCTTTATGCCATTACAGACTGAGAAACAATATGACGACGTATTTTATTTTCGAAAGACTGCGTGAATGCTTGACAAATTCACAAAACCGTTTGATAGATCATGGACAGATTGAAAATATTCAGATAGTTTGCTAATTACCAACGAGTAGATGTAAACGTTAAACAAAATGCATTACTCCGCATGAAGAGGGATTCAGATTGACTTCTGTGCACAAAGGTCATTAATATGAAAATGAAACTTTAAACAAAACAATTTTTTTAAACGAATGTCAGAGAAAAAGGTATTTGTTTATTCAGGGTTTAGACCACAATAAATATATTAATAATATAGAAAACTGTTATAATTGGAATCCAAAATTCATTCATCAATTTGCAACAGACAATCAACTGTTTTGCGAAGTGTATGGGGCACTTCAAAAGCTACCAGCGCAATCTCATCAAATCTTTTATTCCACCAGACATGTGTGCATATGGATGAGATCACACATAATTAGTATTATATATATATATATATATATATATATATATATATATATATATATATATATTCTATCATATTTCATATCAATTTATCACACCAATATTGCGGAGGGTTGGTCCTTTATATTTATATTAACTCTTTAAAATGCATATTATTTTCTTCACCGATGCCTTAGCACTTGTATTCAATGCAGCCAAACACAGTTGTCGAGTGGTCTGGAATTATCTGCCTTAACTTGGAATCAATGTTGTTACATCAATTACTTTTAGCTGTATTCATAACTATTGCGTCATGAACGTAATTAGTTATTAAATTTTAGACTTTTGAACACTTAGATTCGCTGCCACTATTATTGCCCCATTTCTACTCCATTGTACCTTCCTGTGGGGCATCTTTCTCGCACACTCATAACCCATACACCACTGCGCTTAAATCTTTAATGTACTTGTATCCCTACGTGTTCTGTCAAACCGTTACACATAGCTTCGTTAGAGAATTAAAAGGCAATGTCTATTTAGACAGTAAGATTTATGAGATACATCGTTTTAAAAACGAATGTTGAATTCTCAACCATTGCAACGTTTCAGTTTCCTAGGCGTTGATTAGCTTTCAGATATGGATATTAACTTTAATAAAACATAACATTTAAATCGTTACAACATAGCACATTACACACTCTTGTTTTTATTTGCTCTTTGTAATTCAAACATGTTGAGTCCAGCATTTTTTATGTGATACGACCTTTTTCCCTGACGACGCATTCGATTAGCTGGAAGCGTTGTGAAATCGTTTTGAATTTGCGCAGTTATAAATGTCTTTGTGGATATATATCATGAAATGAAGATGATTATATAAAACCAGATTATTCAGTTTAGATTATTTTTCATTTTTCTTGTTTCGTTTTTTGAGAGGTGTTTCCATTGTGCATGATATTAAAAACAACTGGAATAAATAAATAATGTTGCCAATAAACAAGACTTAGGACGGAATGTTTTAATTAGATTGATCTAAATTGTCCCCAATTAAATGAGAGTAGGATTTGGAAATATTTTGAATATGTTGATTCAAATAGTCCAAAGTTTCGATATTATCTTTATCATTCATTATGTTTCTGGAATGCATAACATACTAACCATTCCTTTAAACCTAGATCATTAGTGTTTGAATATATCTTAGTCGTGCTTGCGCAGTATTTATGTATAATAGGGTAGACAGTAGGTATATTGGACTATATGTTAGCATATTTCAATGTATTAGCCACCCATGACTCCGAATATAAGGGATATATGTACCTTACCTTCGATTTGCCTTGAACGAGGGATAGGAAAATATATCTTGCATACGTTCGTTCATTGGAAAGAAGGTACCAATTCATGGCTTCATTCAATGGGGACTCTATTTTCTGCATTGCTCGAATTGTGTCTTGCATCAATATAGCTTTGAACTTCAAAACCGACAATACATGTGACATAAGGCAAGGCTTCTATTCAATCTAGGTATACCTTTTTGTAAGGTTATTACCGTTGAATATTTCTTTTCAATAGTTTCCCCATTTACTTAATTTCATTTGTCAAACATTTTCTTCAGCATTCAACACTACTTCCTAAATTGTTGTAATGATTTGCAAAATAGGTTAATACAGTTGTTAGTTCAAGCTCTACAAAAACCCTGAAGTACTGTTTTTTCTTATCGTAATCAGATCGATTATTAATAAACTATATATGCTTCCCATATGGTATCTCCATTCCTGATTTTGTGAAATGTAAATGTTATTGCATATTATGTTTAATTATTTCAAATGTTTGTTCTTATAGTTTACAATAATGCCTTGGTCATTATGTTACATTACTGTACATTCAGATAACAGTAAAAGAAAATAGGACACATGGACACTGAATTTACTATCTATGGTACGCTTTAATACATTACATACTATTAAGTTGTTTTGAATCATACTGCCCATACAAAGTGTGCGTCACAATGTTAGATCACATTGTGCGGTGTATTTGTTGACATTAATCACAATCACATCTTCAAGTGAAGATGCGAAGAATGCTGTCTATGGCTCGAATTTGAAGTCCCACTAATATAGTAGATTTTCAGTATTGAAGAATATTTGTGGTCATTGTAGCATTAAAATAAGAAGCAAATCAAGATTTATTGATTTTGTTTTATTTGTATTTCTTTACAGGCAAAATAGGAAATACATTTTATAATTGTCATAATTTTATGCATAGATTGACCAAGACAGTTATTATATATCCACCCTCTAGTTTTTCGCTAACTTCTCCATTCCATTTGTTATAATTGTCCTGCTTTATTAGACATAAACGTTTAATAATGTATATTTTCATTTGTATATATTCATAATTTTTTTTCATAGTGTCAGTATAGATTGGCTTTTACATGCTAACAAAATCACCTTGTATGTGAAATGGCCACAAAACAGGCAGACAATTCTGATGTATATTTCGTTCTTCACATAATAACATGTGGATGATTACCCATTTTCTATCTGAATGTTAAATGCCGATCTGTTATAATTGGGTAATTTAATTTTACTTTACTTTGTAGCCTTTTATTCGAGATGGTAAGCCATTTTGTTATGAATTATAACTTAGTACTTGGAGTAGACAAATGGTTAATGGTTCCTGAACACTCATCACTTAATTTAGACTTGGTATTTATTTGCATGTTCCAACTGTTAATTTTACTTTTTATGTTTGAACATTTTTGAAAAATAGTTTATTCTGTTTCATAATTTTCACCATTGAATCATTTTGGGGAAAAAGAAAAGAACACGTAAAGTATATAAAATTCATTTTATAAATTTAGGGAAATGAGAACAAGGACATCGCTTAAGTCTTTATTGCATGAATTGCGTCACTGCCACGATGTTGCAATAGAAAACCAAGTTAAAGTAAGGTAAAGTTTAAACACGCAGGTTTAATATATGGCGTGAAACGATAAGGTGTGCAAAAATATAATAACAATGACAGCGCAGATAGGAAAAGGTGCGACTCAACAAACCCAATGCAATTGAAAGTAGAATATTTGTTCTCAATTAGAAGTTTTCCTTATGCCCTTACACCTATCTAGATAGTGCTTTTAACTTATTTTATTTCTGGATAAGTCTAACCTATTGAACTGACAGAACACAAATCAGATCTAAGCAGCCATTGAGTGTAAAAAGCATACGTTAACAAAAGAAGCATTACAACTAACTTATCACTAGGATAAGTATATAGCAAGAAGGACAACCATCAATCACGCAAAGAACCAATCATTCGTTTACACAAAAAGGGTAACGATCCTAAGCCAGACTGCCTATTGGGATAGATTAAGAACAGTTTACATCCAGAAATTCTGAAGAAAAGAAGATATAAAACTCGACACTGCTCAGGAAAGTCTACATTTCCTGTTCAGAGTAATATTGGCATAATAACGGACTGGTTTCTCACTAATAACTCAGGTAAATTAAAACTCCTCTGTCTTGGGTTAGATTCTAATATAAAACTTGGACATTTCAGTTAAGGTTTACTGATGAGTCATTCTTTAACCACAATGTTTCTATAAAACAGAACATAATATATGTTTGATAAAATCAGATCCCTGTGAGTAAAATTAGAAATAAAAGAAGTTTGTAATCGTGTGTAGCTCAAACTTTTACTTGCTATTAAGACATAAAGAATCATCTATGCATGAACATTTTGATATATATTTAAATTTGGTAACTAGTGTATTGTCTACCTAGTGCTTTGGTCATTTTTGCTTCGTACTGGAGCAATATAGTATGTGATATCTTTGAATCAATTACTGAATTTAAACATTTTCTTTTTTCATTTGATGACTTTTAATATTTTCTTTATACTTTAAATAATTTCTTTAATCTTGATGTTTGAGATAATTTTTATCCCATTGTTTATTGTGTTATACATCGATTCTCATAAAATACTTTATTTGTTATCAATCATCTATTTTAAAGCTGTTCGAGTTTACCCAGGTAATAATATTCAGTTTTCCTTAATGATATAATTGTGTTTATCGTTGCTTTCCTTTACGAATATCTGATTGGCTGTAATATTTTGAAATAGAAATTTAAATATAAAATACATTATTGAAGACTTGTTGTTGCTTTTCAATCCAGAGCCTGAGCAATCCTTCAAACTAAAAACAATCAGCTTGTTTTGGCTTTTGTAGACATTGTTGTGGGCGTAAATGGTTTTGTTTAAGAATTAACTCTAGTGCGAAACATGATATTAACATATACCAAATGCAAGTGAATGAAAAGGAAATAAAGCTAATATAAAATAGATGTATAGCAAAGTATGAATAAGCTTTTTAATATCTTTAATAATATTGCAATTAATAACCTTAAAGGTTCACTTTAAAAAACGAAGATGTAAGGTGATTTAGATTATTAACGTAGTTTTAACAATTGTCAGTCTGCATTGTGACAATTTATAGTAATCTGAAGCACTGGGGCATCATGCCACAGACATGTAGCTTGATGTGTCGCCCAGTCACATTATCCTGACACCAGGCCGAACAGTACTAACACTAACCTCCTAATGCTGAGCGCCAAGCGAGGCAGCTGTTAATACCATTTATGTAAGTCATTGGTATAACTCGACCGGGGATAGAACCCACGACCTCCCGCATCCGAGGCGGACGCTCTAACAACTAGGCAACTGGAGCGGTCACAAAAATATCTACAATAATATTGTTAGCAATAAGCTTAAAACGTTTTCTCTAGAAAACAAAGATATATTTCAGTTAAATTATGAACAAAATAGACGATGAAATATGGAACATACCAATTAAGGAGTTGTAAGATTTTTAAGGAACATAACAATAACTCCTTTGCGAGTTTTGTTACCCACTACGAAGAATAAACATTCAAAGCCTTTATTACGCGTTATTAAATTTGTTTATCAGCTGTATTAAACTGTTTTCATTTCAATTAATAATACTAGTTTATGCAAAATAAATCTCTTGAACATTCGAAATTTTAGAAATCTAAATTCCATTATTTTTGTTTCTTTATTTCCTCTTTAATCTCATATTTTTACACCATAGACGCAAACATTGTACTCGACTTATATGACATATATGTATCACCTGCGTCTGATTTATTTCCAATGGACACCAAAACGTTGCCTTAATTTAACTATTATATTTGGTGTTGTTTCTATAAATCCAAATTTGTCCATTGTTTATGGCATTCCTTCCTCCTCCAAACACGCGTCCAATCCATTTATAATAAGATTAATGCTCACTAAGATTGAATTCTGGCAGACGCAGTTTTTTTAATGGTCATGACATAGAAGACCTAAAGGGTTTGCAGACGGTCATTTAAAAAATATAATATATTGTTGGAATGAGAAACATTCTTCACAACTTACAATAACAAGCAAAGAAGCTATAGTCTATTCCAATTGCAATGCAGATACTGAAATACAGGCGCCAGTCACATGGCAGTCCATAGTTTTCAATATGCTATATTGTATTATTACTTTCATAAGGAAATAATGTAGAAGGAAAGTTACTTTCGTCATAAATGTTTGCAAAACTGAAATGTGTTGCTGAGAGTTCCTTCTATAATTAGTATAGTTTTCATTGATTATGCCACTTAATAAATTGAGACGTGTTAATTGATTTGACAAGGCATGGATCAGATGCCCAAATATCAGAACTCTAAATAGTAAATGTTGTACACGTATGTTGTTTTATCCAAATCATTGCGGCTGGACATCATCTCGACTATCTTGGTTTGAGCTCGCGTTTTGTTGTTTTTTATGCATTCCACGTTTTCATGTACTTGTTATCTATGACGAACATAAATATCTACCAATGAGGTGGTAACTCTATTGTTCTTTGCTCTTTTTGTTGTTTTTGTTCATTTGCTATATAACTGTTTTAATTTTGCAGAACGTTGGAAACAGGAATATGTCTCCCTCTATTAGTATAAACATCTTCAGCTTTTCTTTATTCACTAAAATAGTATTTGAGAATGTTCCAGATTTCATCGTCTATTTATTCACTAAAATAGTATTTGAGAATGAATCTAAAACTCTAAAAGCAAACATGGTATGATAGTTGAACTTATTTTTTCAACTTTTGTTCCCACTGAATATCACGTTAACTTGCTTATAGACGAACTGTTTCTAGACGATATTAACAATTGCTTAATAGTATAAGTAATCAAAATGGACTGTGTTATATTGCTGGTACTGGGACCAATATTATATGGTTTGTAATGAATATTTCATTCAATATATTGCACAATGTCTTAAAGCCTAACTTTATAATTTAATTATCCGACAGAGTGCTAAGATAAATCACATACGACTGATAGACAATCTCTCACACAGATGCTTCCATTATGATCACCTTTATATTATTACATATTCTTCTCCACAAAATATTAAACTGATAACCAATCTTATATTAAATATTGTCGAAACATCATGCGGATATAGGCATTAAAACGATGGATAATATTTGCCGGACAAATATGCTTTAGATCTCGATTAGATTCTGGCAAGAAAGGTTAACCATATCACTTTTCTTTCACACATTTAAGTAAAGAGCACTCAAACCTTTGCATGTATATAAGATATTTCATAAGATGTAAATATGCAGATGTCCCTGGCAATATCTGTAAGTATTAGTAATCAGGTAATCACTTAATATCAGTCCGTCAACTTCTCCAATGATATGATTTAGATGAACAGCATAATAATCCATGCAAACTGTGCACCTTTTTGTAAGAAAAGAGAGTTTAAAAGTTGCAAGAATTTCTAGCCAAATCCTAGTTGTGACTCAAAAGGAAATGATATACGTCTGAAGTCAAGAGAGATAATTTTAATGATATATTTGTAGATATTTATACAAACCTGAAAATAAATCACAGCATCATATTTTTAAGAAAAACATGATTTAATAACACTAAGTGTATGAGGTACGTAGAGGTAGCTAGAAATATTTTCTTACCGTCTCCAAGTAGAGATGACCAGGCGAATCATTTCATTGTTTTGAAAACGAATAGGGCTAGATAACAAATTTATACATTTTATCAGAATAATTGTGTAGCTACATACATTTTGTGCCACAAAAATATATTAGTCTGGACGTCACCATTTGTTTATAGTATATCACTAATGTTGATTAAATAAGTAACGACTTTAATTGAGCTAATTTTAATTTATAGCGTTGGACATGTATAATTTTATTCATTATCCTTTCAGTAAGAGACGTTTTGTGCATGTACGGATGTCATAAGATGTGTGATAAACTGATCATATATGAAGGTGTAGATTTCTGAATTAAAGGTGATTTTTTTCCTGTTTCTAATATCCACAGAAGTGAGTGCAGAGAAACTAAACATTGCACGTTGCGCACTTACAGCCTTACCCAATTACCAAGATGCTTTTCGGTTTTGTAACAGGTCTGCTAATTGTTGCAATTTTGATCAACATGGGGTAAGTAAAACCCGATTATTTTTGAGATTGACTATACCGTAGAATGCCTTTAGCTCCTTGTCGTTCACTTTTTGTTTATTTGTTAAGTTATCACGATTAAATAATTAGGTATGATGGCGTTGATGAAATGAGTATCATTTATAACTCGGACTGTTTTTATGAAAATTACTTTGTAGTTTAGTCAAAAACGGTCTATCGTCTAAGTTCTAACTGTCGCAAAGTTGAAGACTTATTCAGAGTGTATCTGCAGTTTGTTCTAAGCATGTGATTGACCCGTTCTTAATTCTACATTTGCAAGAATTGGCGGTTGCTCTTAAGATTCGTCTGGTTACATTCATAGATACTTTGACATTAAAATTGGTAATTTTTTATCGTTATGATCGTAAATATCACATTAAAGGTTTTAATGCGAATAAATATGTTCATCCATTCACTAATCTTTTCTCAGCATAGTAATACGGCTAGCTTTTAACACCATTGTCCATAAAGTTGTATAACTATGACAAACCTGAATGTGTCTTACATAAATATAACTAATACAAATATTTTGTGCAAGCCAGGTCTATTAATAATGTCCACGTTCCTATCTTTTCTCAGATCTATAGGATACACAATGCCCCCACCAGAATAATTAGCATTGTATCTATAGGATGCACATAAGATGCATAATGCCCCACCAGATTAATTAGCATTGTATCTATAGGATACACATAGGATACACAATGCCCCACCAGATTAATTAGCACTGTCTCCTTTAATCTTCGTCCCTTTAATTATCCTCATCATCACACAACTAGGTTCAATTTTTCATGTTTAGTTTTTATATTCGTTTTGTACATGCTGCTCGTGGCATAGATAATGAGGGAGTTTGTATCAATCGTTATTATATGTAAGCATCAGACATATTATTACATATATGGATATATATTGAAAATGTTGGAATCGTTAAAGGATAAGACAACACTACGCTAGGAGCTTTGATGTTTAACCTGAGCCTGCTATATTATACAGCTCTTTATCTCCAATTGCAACGTTTAAGAAATAAGATGTACGTTACAATTAAATGTGCAAGTAAACAACGTATTTTGAATGTATCTAGCATTCCCGTACCAGTGTGGTACGTTTCATATGAAGTGAAAAGAATTGTTATTTAACACACACACACACATACACACACACATATATATATATATATATATATATATATATATATATATATATATATATATATATATATATATATCAAGTGCTGGAAAATACTAATTTGATTGAACGATATGGCAGAGTAAGCTAAAAAAATGCGTATGAGATACATTCCAATACCTCAGTATTACATATCAGGCTTGTAGAACCTAATTTGTGATGTTTTAAAATATTAAGTATTGTAGAAATAAAATATCTATTACGAATATATTAATCTCAATAACACATTATTGATGTAATAAACATTTACACAAACAGAAATGTGGAGTGCGGTATTAAGAGGGCAGAGGCAGGCCCCTCCCTTCTCTCGAGATCAGAGGATATAAATTCAGTGGAAGAGAGATTCCTGGAGAATCTTGTGAAAACATGGGACGTGATAACAAAACCTTTCAAAGACATTTACTTAGGTAACGTTAATCATTACCAGCAAATGGTCCAGTCACTAGTCAGTAAATATGACTACTTGCACAAATAAATGTGTAGGTATGTGTTAATAGAACACGTATTGTCCACTACAGTGCTTAAAAACAGATATAAACGCAGATCTTGACTAGGTGTAGGAATGGACAAGGATAATATTTTTGTAATGGTAATGATATATGTCATACATTCTCAAAATGAAGAGGTAATCAAGTTACAGTTCATTACTTACAATAATGTCACGCCCATTTATTTATATATGCATTGTCTGTGTATCAATGAGACTTAAAATATATAAAGTTTTAAAAAAAAACAAATAATCGAAGTTTATAGATCAAAAGAAGTAGTAAGCTGTTAAAACGATGAGATCAAATCAGAGAAGGAAATATTCAGTAAAAGATGTTTCACATATATAATTTAGCATGGGAAATAGCACAACCCACGCTGTTTTGATAGGTATATCAAATGAGTATTGCATGAACGTTAGACGATGAGGACTAGTCAACAGGACAAGTTAGAATATGTCTGTTTATGGAACACAAATATAATCCCTTGTTGTTTTAATCCTGATATTGATGGTGCATCTATATATATATATATATATATATATATATATATATATATATATATATAATTAGTCTAGTACAAGAATTTACTCTTATAAGTTTTTGAGATAATTAAAAAATATAAGAATTGAACATTTTCCAATTGTACATCTACTTGAGATGTAGTTGTTATAATTGCAGGGACTAAATGGTGTGGCGCTGGGACTGCGGCAAATAATGATAGTGATTTTGGGACAAGTTTACAAACGGATATGTGTTGCAAACAACACGACGAATGCGAGATTTACATTACAGCATTTCAGTTTGACTACGGTCTCCAAAATCACTCTCCCTATACAATGTAAGATTTCGCGATAAAATATTGATAATATATTAAACAAATGCTTTATAATTTATTTTATTTCAGTAAGTTTTCCACCTAAATTTTACTGTGGTGTCATTTAATTAAACCATTTGGGTGTGAGTGAGAAAATTATGTATGTAAACAGCTTTGATCGTATAATATATCCTATACATATAATTACTTTAGTAAGGACAGCGAAAACGTAAATCTAAGACAAAAGGTATCGAACATCAAATAATATCAGTTATTTTTTGCCTGCAGTTTTCACTTGTAATAGCCCGTGTGTTGAGTTTACCAATGTAGGTATATATTAATATTTTGCATTGCTCAAATGAGTGATGACCTCCAACGATCAACTTGGATCATGTGACGTGGTTTCTTTACTATCTTCCAGAGAATAATCATATCGTGATTATTAGTAGTTGAAATCAATAAAAATATATAAGTGTACCTTGCTGTTAAAGGTCTAATTCGACAAACACTGTTTACATGTATATAACTTTAACACTTCTTGCAAATATTTTTGTATTACATCTGTTGCAAGAATATGTGATTATGATATAAAGATATATATTTTTTCTTTTTCCTAGATCGGGCTGTGATTGTGATAAAACGTTTCTACGATGCATGACAAGTGAATTGAAATCTGTTGCAAGAATATGTGATTTTATATATATATATATATATATATATATATATATATATATATATATATATATATATATATATATATATATATATATATCGTTTTCCCAGATCGGGCTGTGATTGTGATGAAAAGTTTCGACAATGCCTGATTAGAGTTGCGACCATGGAAACATTTCCCGCAGATGATAAAGCAGCAGCAAAATATTTTGGGCGCATCTTCTTCAACATTATTAATCCAAACTGTCTGAAAATGGATTACCCGCTTGTCTGCGGTAAAAAAGGGTACGATCTACAACTAATGCATATGCTTCGTTTCCTTCCCTTTTCTGAGACACGTATCACGAAGAAAGTCTTAAAGTTAGCACCACCAATTACGCATACGATTGTGTCTAGTCTTATTGTTAGAGAAATTGATCCAAATTAATATGATGTAGTGATGGGTTCACACCAATTAAAATTTTCAGGATCGATCAACGTCGTACACTGTAGGTATGCCAAGAAGTATAGAGTAAGTTTTAAAAAGCAACAATTACATAAAAAAATAGCATAGCCAATTTAATGCAACTTAGCAAAAGGTTAGATTAAGAAGTAACAACCGACAAAAACCATCAAAAAACATTTGAAGAAATTAAGCAATTCGCAAAAGAGAATCTCACAAGATTAATTCAATATGTATTCTGCGTAGCTGGATCTAATTTCCATCAGCCTACATAGTATCCTAACCAGGTGTTGCTGGTGGAGTCTCGCAAATGATAGATATTGACCTTTCTGGTGTTAGATTTCATCAGTTAATACCGCACGGATCTGTTACTTGCGAGTTCTATCAACCATCAAGCTACGTCCTACATATACTTGAGAAGACGAGTCTAATTATAACCGGGCAAATGTAGCAAGGCAGTGCAAGAATGAAATACCAACCTATGACACATTATTACACTGAAAAGAACCAACACAAGCTGTCAGTGCAATTAATGTTTACTACACAGCTTCAGATATAACTATAATGCAACTAAAAACACTCAACTGCTTTCTATTAGCAGATAATTGTAGCATGTCAGTACGATGACAAACATGTTACATAATTCGGATATATGATACCAAACTCGGTTACTTTATTCTAAACAAGTACAAATATAGAAACATGATTTATCACAAACAGTATGTTATAGCTACAGGCGTGTGGAAATAAAAATCCATGCCACAGAGGCTATGCAACATTACTCTATTCAGTATTATACACCATATATTTATCAATAAAGGAAAATAAATAATATTAAATTTAAATTAAAAGTAATTACCTAATGATAATGAATCTTATAGCTTGAGGTTAAAAAATTTGATTATCGATAACTAAAACATTTGTTTTACAATATCGCGTCGGAACGTTAATAATTTGAGGAACGAGTTTAATATTATTTTAGAATTTGTAAGCATAATAGCTTCAAATAATTATATATTCATCCCTGAGGAATAATATGTCTTTCAGTAGTTTCAGCTCACTATATAATCGGTAAACTAGCAAACAATCATATTTAATATAGACAGGTTTTAAATTCTGCCTAATTTTTAGTACTCTTAACAAAATGTAATTTTATCTTAAAGTTGTGTGACACTTCTCAGTATGAGAGTTGCTGTTATAAGTATCATTTCTTTTACCACAGTTTACACACGCTATTTTTATTTACCAAAATCTGAGTTAAACAATTTGTTCAGCGATTGTTCCTAATTTTCCGTTGTGGAAGTAGTAGATTCACTTAGAGAATATCCAAAAGAGTAGACTGTTTCACTCCAATAATGTCTACAAAATAGTGTTTAAATTATTTTAATATATTTTCCGGATTCGAGATTGCATATCTCAGATGAATTAATCAACAGAGAACCAACTAAATAACAAAAAGTTTATATTTTCTCCACACAGGTATAACAATTAATTTATATATTGGTTTCTCACAACAATAAAAGCAGATAGCGTATGTTTGTGTCTTTTGCATTTCATCAATTGATTTGTGTTGTTTTACCGACTGTTTCATATTTTTTTATTTCTGAATTTATTTTAAATGCAGCTAAATAATCTACACGAAAAACACGTGGGAAATGTTAATATTCATTTTCATATTTTTAAGGTAATGTGTGATGTTTCATTCAGACATAAAGAGAGTATTCAGCCCTGATCGGCTGTGTGCTACATTATTTGTGCTGATTGATCAATTTGTCGTTGAAGACCAAACAACTAAAACAATCTGAATGTAACAAAACAATAAATATAATTAATAGCGAAATAATTAAATCATATGATTTTTTTTAGACTTGAAATAGCATTCATCCTACTATTACGATTAATTATTGCTATAGACAAAGCATATCGATTTCTCGACTCGATAGGCTTCCTGAACTTTAGAAATTTCTTAAATTTGAACACACAAAATATAACATTAAATATTTAAATAGTACAGAGCTGTGCCTGGGTAACAATGGAAACAATTTAGAGAACTGGTTAGTGACAAGGTATTTTGCGTTGTATTATATGTGAAAAAGAAAAAAGAAAGATGTAATAAAGAAAGTGTTAAAAATCTTCCTGTAATTATCTTAGTAATCTTCTGAATTAATCCATTGCCTATATGTCTCTTTCCTCCAAACAACTATGTCAGCCAGACGACTTGCAAAGTTTATGTTTCCTTATTGAAGGTGGCGATAGACTCACAAACATCCTTATTGTAATTATTCTAAAATTGACAGTTCTTGAAAACGAATTAAAATTGATCAGATCACATGAAGCATGAAATATGGTTTTAACTACTGAATATTGTTGAGTGGGTATAATCAAAAGGTTCAATGATGACCTGCTAACAATGCCAGAAACTACTTTTATCATAACATTTACTTCATGATCATGTACTTTCTTTGAGTTACTGGAGTTACTCCAAATTCAAGATGGCAGAGACTAATGGAACACCAAGAATGGTTTATATTATATTGGTCTTTCGCTACATAAATCCAATTTCAGTTTTATACTTATAAAAGTAAGAACGTTACTAACAAATGAGGATTCCTACACAAAATGAAAGCTGAATATGATACAATGCTAATAATAATAATAATAATAATAATAATAATAATAATAATAATAATAATAATAATAATATTATTATTATTATTATTATTATTATTATTATTATTATTATTATTATTATTGTTATTATTATTATTATTATTATTATTATTATTATTATTATTATTATTATTATTATTATTATTTAAAATAAACTGAGAGTGAATTCGAAAGGTCGCAATAGCGGGTTAACCACGCCTGTTATGTAAGCTGTTCATTTCAATTTTTAAGGTAAATTCCGTGTTTTATTAATTGAGGAATTAAACAATTAATTGTGCCGTTTTCTGGTTACATGTACTTTCTGGAATATGTAAGTGGGTTATGTAAAAGGTGGAGACAAAGGTGTTCAGCAGACATTAATAAATTATAACTGAATGCCACAAAATGCCTTTTGATTTGTTCTTATGATATATTGTATATTTTTGTCACCTCGCCCTTTGACTTTTGACATGTAGATGTAGAAACTTAATAATCTTCTTTGTTTCATCAATAGCAACATATTAGCTCAGTGAAGATCATTTCATCAAAATGCATATTATTGGTGGAAGCATTTTTTGTTACATTCTGAACTTGATTTTGATATATCAAACAGGCCGTGTGTAACTCTCTAAGTATCCCATGTGTGTAACTTTCGATGTATCCCATATGTGTAACTCTATGTATCCCATGGGTGTAACTCTATGTATCCCATGTGTGTAACTGTATGTATACCATGTTTGTAACTCTCTATGCATCCCATTTGTGTAGCTCTCTGTGTCTCCCATGTGCGTAACTCTATGTATCCAATGTGTACAGTTTAGGTCTTCTTGTCAATGTATATATATATATTTCATCTCATGAGATTCTATGGGACGTTTTATTGAATATTAATTAAATTCAAATAGCTTGTATGCATTTAAGTCATCTATATATGGACGGAGGTTCGTGCCCCACGTGCGCAATTAAATGGGCTAATGAAATGTTTTAAATACATTGTCATTTTGAAGTCTGTAGAAATGAAATTGATAATGGTGATGAAAGGGTTTTCAAGAATTTAGATGCGAACATTGAGAATGTTGAAAATTGGTTAACAAATGTAATAATCACCTGCCAAATTAATTGAGCATCTCTCTATGAAACAAGAGTTCTAAGAAAACAATTTAACTGCATGTGTACATCTGTATGGAAAGTAATGAATTTACATTTTATGTATTTTATAAGAAGTAAAACACAAGAATACAGGTTTTTATCACAGAAACTGTAATGGCTCCTACTCAAAATATACTCTCTCTCTCTCTCTCTCTCTCTCTCTCTCTCTCTCTCTCTCTCTCTCTCTCTCTCTCTCTCTCTCTCTCTCTCTCTCTCTCTCTCTCTCTCTCTCTCTCTCTCACTTTTCTTATAAATCTAGTCCTAACGTTGATGCATTCACCATAATGCGAATACATCATATGTGTTACATTGTCTCTTGTGTGTATTGTGCGGACGGAATAAGGAGGCTATTATAATATACTCCCATAAAATGTAGGAATAAAGGCATCAAATTATCCGTTGTAAGAAAACCTTAATTCCAGAAATCAGTGTTGTAACGTAGTAGGATAATGTACTTTTCTTAAATACAACGATTTCATATTTATAGATTGACAAATAATAAAGTTCTCTCTTTTTCAGATTATTTGGGTTCTGTTTGGAATATGAGAAAGATACAAGCAAACCCAAGATTTGGCATCTGGTAAAGCAGTGGTCTCCAAACTTTTCAGCCCTAAGGCCGTATTAACTATCAAATAGCAGTTCGGGGGCCGACAACACACTCGAGGTCAAATAAAAAAAATCAAAACATAGATGTTGTTTTTAATTATTTATTTAATATTATTTTATTCAGTTATTATTTAATAACACATTGATACTACACATGAACACCTGTATTAGTGGGAATGGTAAAATTGTATTCTGGATGCAAGAATAGCAGACATTTCTGGCTTTAGATTTGATGTTCCTAACATCAACAGTGACCTCAGATTATCATCGGACAAGTTTGTTCTCAAATTGTTCTTCAAGTATTTCATTCTTGAAAATATTTGTTCAGACAGGTATGTTGTTCCAAAGATTGAAAGGTACCTTATGCAAAAGTTTTGACATTAGGAAAGTCTTCCTTGGGCAAAAACTGGTAAAAACCCACCAGTCCTTCTTTGAACTTGTCCCTAAGAAGGTCATTTGCTTGCAACTCAATGACCTCCAGCTGCAGTTCATCTGGGCAACTGGCCACATCTGCTTCAAATGGGTTTTAAAACATTCTCACGTCTTCTGCCTTTGAATCCAAGTCAGAAAACCGCTGCTGAAACTGCAGCTAGCGATCTTTGATGATCTCGCATGCAAATGACGTGGGGAACTCAGCTGTTGCATCTCAGACCATGAAGACCTTGCACTGCTGAAAGTGCGTCATAGTTGGTTGCCTGTACTTGTTCCAAATGCAAAACAAAGTATGGATCCTGAAGGCCTTTTGGTGGGTGTTGAGATCAGATACTAGATTTTCCTCTCCTTGTAGTTGTATGTTCAGAAAATTTAAATGACTTGTTATGTCTGCAGCAATGGCCATTTCCATACCCACTCTTCATCAGACATTAATGGCTGTGGCTTGCCTTTACGTTCCAGGAAGTCACCTATTTCCTTTCTTACCTTAAATCCTCTGCTCAGAACTTTCTCACCACTTAGCCATCTTACTGCTGTGTAAGATCGAAAATCTTGTGATTCTGTGTCTGTATCTTTCAACATGTCTCTGAACTGTCCAGCGTTGAGCCCATGTGACCGTACTAAATTCACCATCTTCCCACAGGATTCAGCACACTGCTAATGTCCACATGTTTAGGGGGCAGGGTCCAGTATTTATGTACAAATTTAATGCCGCAATCAGTGACTAGTACATAAAATCATAAAAAATCAAATACACAAGTGAGGTCAAGAATGTCCATATTTTGAGATACCTATATTAAAACAAAGCATAAAATATTATCCACTTGACCAGAGAAGTCAGTGGCAGTTCTAGCAGAAGAAGTTTATGCACCCAACCCCAAATTTATACCTGCAATTTTCATGTCCGAAGGTCATTTTTGACACATGTGGTACTCACAGTGCAAACACAAGCCCTTTACCTAGATTACAATTCTGCCAAACAGTGTGTACTAAACAGGCTGATGCAGTTGAAAATAGTTGTCATCCATGCCGTTTTTGAGATATGCTCCTTGTCCCAAACCCACATGTTTACTGTTACGAGAGGCTAGCTCTTCTTCGTAGACAACTATTGGTATTTCACTATCAACATATTGCAGAGTAACTATGGAAGGTGTACATGCCTGACATCAATTTCAAGAGGAACAAGCCCGAAACACCTAGCTCACAAATATATCCATATATTTAATTAGTAGACAATAATTGCTGAAAAAGTCACACCATAGCCTTAAGTTAAGAAATTTCGCAGGGGCCAAAATACAAAACTGTACCCTGCCTCCTAAGAATTTGGGTCAAAATGGTTACGTCACAAGTTGTGTACATATCACATATTTAGACATTATCTAGTACAATGGTATAGAGGAAAACCTTTTGTGTGCAAATTAAAAATGGTATTACACTTTTAGGAAAGTGACTACTTTGCGGCAAAAAGCATTGCATTATTTACATTGTGAGTTATGACTGATTGCATTTCTTGAAAGATTTCAAATTGTTTACAAACTTCAATGATTTTCTCTTGTTTACACCACAGCATTAGGACAGAATCAAAATTCCTTTACAATCTTTCATGAATGTCAAGAAGAGGTTGGAAGTTATAAATTTTAGGAGTAAATGACAGAAATGCAATGTTACTTGTCAGTGACAGAAGTGAAAATTTTCTATAAACCCTTCTAGCAAACATAAAGAAATCACACATTTAAGTTAATAATGTGCTTTGGAAGTACTTTTAGACTGATATAAAACAAGCAGTTCCTAACCTTTCATTATTATTCTGGAGATCCTAATAGGAGCATCAATGTTGTGTGAGTGTGTGTTGGGGGGAGGGGGTAATCACAACAACAGTCTAGCTAATCTGGAAAGATCAAAGTTTAATCAATCAACATTAGACCATGCTAGAATATTAACATACAGATGTGTGGACCCAGTTAAACTTACAAAGGGACATATCAAATAACTTCATTGATACATAGCCACTGAAATTGACCATACATATACAATTACTCAATACAAGTTAACAGAAATCTCTTCTCAGACACCAATTCACTTACAACTGACTTTAATGATTTCTGGAGTTTACAAAATCATAGTAAATAATAAGAGAAGGTATAGAACAAATATTTACAGTGGAAAATTCAGTTCAAGGTTAATGTATTTCACTTGCTTGGCTGAATAATTTAATGCAGGAACATTGGTTGTATAATGTTTTTCTCATTACACATCTGCTTCACTTGTCCAACCAAGCTTTTCTTTATGCCACCCATGTTCTTTCCTCCATCAACAATTAGGCAACTGAGGTTAGTCCAGTCCAAGTCATAATCACCAAATGTTTTTTTTTTCAACTCATTGAATATATTCTCTCCGGTAACAGTGCCATACATCCTTTGTAGGGAAGCCAGCTCTTGTGTTATGTTCATGTCTTCATCCACACCTCTAATGAACACAAGCAGTTGAGAGGTGGAACAGCTGTCCAGTGATTCATCCATTGCAATTAAAAAATGGCGAAACTTGCTTGCATTTTTCGCTATTTGAGTAAAATTGGTTTCACCCATGTCTGCAACACGGCGGGCAATGATATTTGCACCCAAAGCTACATTTTCAAATTGTTTTGATTTTTGGGGGCAAAGTTTCTCAGCCACCTCCAACAAACATTCCTTCACTACTTCAGCGTCTGTAAACGGTTTCCCACTTCTAGCCAGGACATAGGCAACTTTATAACTGGCCTTAGTTAAGGATTTATTTTCATTTGAGGATTTACTGAACAATGTCCTATGAGATGTGAGTTAATTTTGTAATTTAGAAAGTTTTTCGGCACGGACTTTACCCTTCAACTGTGCATATTTCTCCTATTTGCTTTGATGATGACGGTGCGGGTTGTATTCTTTCATCACAGCCACTGTTTCGTTGCAAATCACACGCAATGCTTTCTCGCCTGATTTGATTAAAAAGTATTTCAAACTCCATTCTTCTTGAAATTGCCGACACTCATCGTTTATTTTTCTTTTCCTCTTCTCAGCCATCACTGGGCACTAAAATAAAGTGAATTAAACATGAAAAAATAGTGAAACTGAAAGTATCCTGCACTCAATATCGCTCAAAAAACCTGATTATGCGAACTAATTTCGTAATTTCGTCGCAATTATAGCTGCAAATGACCCGAAGCAATTTTTAAAAAATTCTTATGATTTCTTAAGTTAAACTTAGCTGAATATAGTGTGCTAATATATCCACTTATGGTAGAGAGATTGTTGCTTTTAATGTTTCCTCTTCAGAATATTCGAAAAATTCTTACTAAATTAAAGACATTCCCAATGCGTTAAACACACTGATAAGTAATTACGCTAAGGAAATTATCACTAAATAAAATAGAGTGCAACATGTTTCGCAATCAGACGCTAACTGACACCTACACCTCCACATCGCAGCAGTCAACCGCAACTGGCAAACTGTGATCAAAATTATCAAGTCTTGAATAAGCAGCAAACCATTTTGAAAACTCCGCCACCAGATCGTGTTATATCATCTCATTGACTCTGAAAGGAAGTAGAAAAAGTAAGCAGCGAATAAGGTTTTGCAATGTAGTGATCGGTTGGAAAACATAACGCACTACTGCGCGCCTCTTTTTTAATTCGGTAAAAACATAACGTCCACGTAAGCGGTGGCCAATCTTGGCAGAATACACGTACATTTCCGTAATTTTTTCCAGTAGACAAAAAGATCTCCACGGGCCGGATGAGAGGGCTTCGCGGGCCGCATCCGGCCCGCGGGCCGTAGTTTGGATACCACTGTGGCAAAGGGTCCAAAATTCAATCCGCAATGAGACCATTGTTGCTACGCACCGCTGACATAAAACTAGTATTATTAGCCTATTTTTACCAATTATGAAATAAGACAAAGAACAGAATTAAAACCTTCAAATCGCTTTAAACTGAAAAGATAGTTTTAACCCTATTTACCAAGTAGTAGATGAGTCGCAATACAAAAGAAAGCATTGAAAATGCCGTGGACATAAATCAATTCTTAACACATCCATACAAAGTTCCATTTTCCAGAAATCAGTGAGGTAACGCAAGCATTTTGAATGAACCTGTCTCAAAATAAAGCAATTTGAAAATGATGTCTTAATTGAACTGTCTTTGCCCCAAGCCAATACCAACATATTTCCTTATTTTTTATGATAATACATGTCTTTGATTTCAAATGATAACCTATTTATGACAAATGTCAAAAAGAATTATCCATTCAATATAACTATTTTAATCAGTAGTGTGTCCCATAAACTAGTAACTGTTCCTGGCATTCAAATATATGTCCTCAACATTGTTATGAACTAGTATATGGAAGTGGTAGAATATTTGGCAAAATCTTATTAAATGAACCATCTTGCAATCATGTGTAATGAAACCGAAATCGACAGGTTACGTCCAGGAAAATATCGTCCTAATAACTATAAATGTATTATTGTATTGTAGATTTTGTAAGACTGAAATATAATGGCGATATATTGCGAGCCATGTACCTTATATCAAGACAATATTGAACAGTATAAATACCGTTATTTACTTGTTAAACACCATGTTTATTAAAATAAATTTAATTTCAGTAGTGTAATCATTTATGCCACGACATGCATAAATACAACACCAACTTTTACACTTGTGACGTCTTTATATATATATATATATATATATATATATATATATATATATATATATATATATATATATATATATATATATATATATATATATATATATATATATATATATATATACTTGGGTTCCAAGGGCTGTTAGCGAGCGCCGGGGGCGGTTGTGGGAGATAAGCAACCACTTCCCCTAGAAATCCCCCAATGGCTTGAGTCTGTAATAGCCTCTGAAAACCAAATCCAGCTCCAAGCCTTCACGGGTGGCTTAACTACTAAGCCCGGCGGAACCTGTTTAAACTAACTGGAGAAGGGATGGCAGGCGAATTTCTGGCGCCTCAAAATCAGATGCTTCGAGCAGATGGAGCCCGTTATCCTTGGGTTGTAGCCGGTCTAGGAGAAGGTAAACTCTGATTTTAAACCTTCGCTGCCTTGCGACTATACCTTACATGGGAAAGGCTAAGGGAGTAAACACCAACAGAAAATCCGGAGACGGAGTCCCTAAGGAAACTTGTCACTGCATTTAGTGACATCTCGGCAAATCCTGCGACGCCGCTGGTGCCATGACGTATCGGCTTGTCCTTTTCCTTGGATCCATCAGCTGCGTGGAGAGGTGGAGTCAGTTGCATGGGCAACAGCTGATTCTCCATATAACCTTGCCCAGGCTTGCCCCTTGGATAGGACACTCTAGCTTCGCTTCACAGCGTTGACACAGCACGGGAAGCTACAGTTACCGGTTATAAGTCACCACTCGATTGGCGTAGAGTTAGACGCCAGGGGTTGCTTCCGACGGTGGGAGAGACCAACATATCTCATTGGACAGCTATCGCCCGCCTCAAGCTGGGCAGCCAGCCAATAAGGTGCCGTCCCGCCACAGCTCGCCTGCCTTGCTGGGTGCGCAGAGCTTAAGATACGTGAGTACCTGACAAGCGGGCTGAAACCGCAGCACCAAGACAAAACAAACGAAAAACAAGGAAATCAACAATCCTCAAGCTAGGTACCTGGAACGTCCGGACTATGCTGACAGGGCTTTCAGATGATCCCCAGGCAATCAGTGATGTTCGAAAGACTAAAGTCATCAACGACGAAATCGCAAGACTCCATGTCGATATTGCCTCACTTCAAGAGACACGGCTACCAGATTCTGGGTCCCTCAGAAAAAAGAACTACACGTTCTTCTGGCAAGGAAAGAGCTCAGACGAAGTTAGGGAGTATGGTGTTGGTTTTGCTGTCAGAAACTCTCTGCTGGCTATGATAGATCCCTGCCAGCAAGGAAACGAAAGACTGCTATCTCTTCGCCTCCACACCACATCCGGGCTAGTTAATCTAATCAGTGTTTACGCTCCCAAATTAGTGCCACCACAGATACCAAGGATGCGTTTTACAACGAGCTCGACTCGCTCATCCACAATATTCCGAAGGAAGAGAACTTGATATTATTGGGCGACTTCAATGCTAGGGTGGGTGACGATCACGACTCCTGGCCTTTGTGTCTCGGCAAGTTTTGCATTGGGAAGATGAATGAAAACGGGCAACGTCTACTGGAAATGTGCTCGTTCCACAACCTCAGCATCACAAATTCATTTTTTCAGACGAAACAACAGCACAAAGTGTATTGGAGGCATCCCCGATCCAAACACTGGCATCAGCTGGATTTTATTATCACAAGACGTTCAGCCATGAAGGATGTGCAGCTTACTCGTACATTCCACAGCGCTGACTGCGACACCGATAACTCTCTAGTATGCTGTAAATTTAAACTTCAACCAAAGAAGATCCACCACTCTAGACAAGTAGGTAAACCATACATCGATGTGAGCAAGACGTCATATCCAGACAAGGCTGAAGAATTCACTTACGCCTTCTCCACGGCGTTCAGTTCCGAACCTCCCTATGGCAGTGCCAAAGAGAGATGGGACAACATCAGAGATACTGTGTACAGTGCAGCCACAAAAATCTTTGGTAAGAAGCAAACAAATAACAATGACTGGTTTGACGCCAATTCCGCCACACTCATGCCAGCAATAAAAGAGCGTCGCAGTGCCCACGTGGAATTCAAGCGTTCACCCTGCCAGAGGACACTACATGCATATAGGTCTACCAGAAGCAAAGTGCAGAGGTTAGCACGGCAATGCGCTAATGAATACTGGCTTCTACTCTGTCAGAGCATCCAGTCAGCAGTAGACAACGGAAACATCAGAGGCATGTATAATGGCAAAATGAAAGCAATGGGTCCAACGAAGAAAGTGATAGCTCCACTGAAGTCTTCTGCAGGAGATATCATTCATGAGAAGGGCAAACAGATGGAGCGCTGGGTTGAGTACTCCTCCGAACTGTATTCCAGAGAGAATAACGTGACCAACAATGCCCTCAACGCCATTGAAAACCTCCCTTGTTTGACCAAACTGGATGAGAAACCTACTGAGACAGAACTAAAGTTGGCATTAGAGAAACTGACCACAGGTAAAGCCCCAGGAAAGGATGGCATTTCAGCAGAAATCATCAAGTGTTGCGGCAGCGTGCTGAACACACACCTTTATGATCTTCTCTGCCAGTGCTGAAGCTTTGTTCACCCAAATATAGATGTCCATTCCAATATTTAGATTCATTGGTCATTAAGCTTGTGTATGGTATAATTTTAATAATCAGATTTAATTAATCATTCCAAATCATACAATAGACAAATTACTTGCACATTTCATCACCTATACTAATAGCATGAATATTTTGAGATGAAAATTCCAAGGGATGTGCCATAATTAATTATTGTCGATATAATAGTCTTAGATATGACTCGGGTTTAAACATATAAATAGAGAGGGTTTTTTAGGAAAGCGACCATTTATTATATTTTGCTTAGCACACAAAATTACACTCTAAGTTGACATGATGTTATGCATATAGAATCTATACATTTTGATTATATATATATATATATATATATATATATATATATATATATATATATATATATATATAAAGAATACAAATCATATGGCGAATAACAACCCTCTCAACCCGAACAAACCTGTAGTAGCTTACCGGAGGCCAAAAAACCTAAAGGACATCCTAGCCAAGCTAACAACAATCGCTAGTCAAAACCAACCTAGTCAATCTGGACCCTGTGGCGATATAAGATGCAAAACCTGTCAACATATGATAGAGACCAAGACATTCACTAGCACAGTGACTAAAGAAAAACTAAACATACATGGTCCACACAAAACGTGCAAAACAGAGAATGTGATTTATCTCATCACATGTAAGATCTGTGGCCTTCAGTACGTGGGAGAAACTGAAAAGCTACACATAAGGATAAACCTTCATAGATCTGATTGGATGACAAAAAAGCTGTACAGAAGCCCGGTCGCAGAACACTTCTCCTCCCCTGGCCACACTTTCAGTGATATAATACTTATCGCTATTGCCAACAACCACAGCTGGAGTTCCGAAACCAGTAAGGAAAAGGAATCATACTGGATACGCCGCCTTAGAACATTGAAACCAAGCGGTCTAAACCAAGAAGACTAGAAAATGAAAACTATGCACTAGTAGAATTTAACATTCTCTAAATCTTCTTATCCTTCAATTTTTACTATAAGAATAACCGGTATAGAACCAAATATCCGGGATATAATCTGCGTTACATATGTACACAAAGTAAAAATAGATGTCGCTTTGGCTTGTAGACTTTTAGGGAATTATACAACGTTTTCAGTTTCCGCAACTAGTCTATACAAGCTGGTTGTATTTATAGTTTTAGCACATGTGAAGATAGAAATGTAGAGGTTTACAAACGCAACGTTTTTGTGTTTATTTGTTTGTCGTAACTATGTTTTGTATTTGCCTTTGAAAAAGACTCATTGGGAGTCGAAAGCGCTTAGGCTAGTTAGTTACTAGTTTCGTACTGTTCGTCGTCAGTTTATTGCATCTATATATATATATATATATATATATATATATATATATATATATATATATATATATATATATATATATATATATATATATATATATGTTTATATTTATATATATATAAATATATATATATATATATATATATATATATATATATATATATATATATATATATATATATATATATATATATATTCCATATATTTCAACTAAAAAATTGATAAATGATTATATTTTGGTTTTTAGGGGGTGTTGGGTTGATGTGGAGAGGAATTGGTGGTTTATTTGTGTTATGCATCAGTGATTTTATTATATTTTCTGATTATGATGTATAAATCGGTAATAAATATAAGATATTTCCTTAAGAAAAAGAAATATGAAGTTGCATTTTCCCGGGAAGCACAATTGTACGCATGTATTGATGAAAACAGATATAGATGCAATAAACTGATGACGAACAGTACGAAACTAGTAACTAATATTAGTTAGTTACTAGTTTCGTATTGTTCGTCGTCAGTTTATTGCATTTATTTTAATTAATCCCTGACACACGTGATCCCTTGGTGGATCCAGTACGCTTGAAAGGGTTGTTATTCGCTATTTGATTTGTATTATATATATATATATATATATATATATATATATATATATATATATATATGTATATATATATATATATATATATATATATATATATATATATATATATCCTTAATATTTACATACAAGAGTTTTACTTAGATTTGAAAACAATACAAAAGGTTGACAGAAATAAATTGTACAAAATTATTACTATACATACTAAAAAATTTTAGATGATTATCTCAAAACATTACAATGAGGGAAATGCAAATAAAAACAACTTTATGTTTGCATATATATAACGTGAATTAAAAAGTGTTACTACGCATCTATCAGCGTTTTGTTCGCAAGCAATATGGAGGCAGTCGGGCATATTGACATCATGATCTATCTTTAGCACAAAGTTGATTGTAGTATAACCGCCATAAGGTTAGTATAATCGCCAACAAGTTATATGGAACCTTTAGACATGAACGGTTTATACGTCGCCAAATTAGAATCACAATGACATTTGGTTAACTTAACCAATTTGTATCATTCAATGCAATACCATAACTCTGACCTCTTTGAAACAGCAGAATTTGAAATAGTTCTGCCTTTATTCGGTTTCCCTTTCTGTCTTTCTGGAACCTAACTAAATTTAAAAATGCCGTTTCGCTTTTCAACAACGACAAGGAAGAGACAACAAATTTATAAGTTTTATCAGATGTTTGATTTCTTAATATTGTGACAGATTGTGATTTGGTAGTTCTGCTATGAAACCGAGAAAGAATGTTTTCAACAAAGAGTAAAACGCGCTGACGAGGGAAACTGTGTTATTAAAAGTAATAAGCATGAGCTTTTCGAGCCGCAACTTCGCCGTTTTCCTCGTTCCTCTCATCAAAATTACTCTTGACATCATTTTGTATGCGCTTTGGGAACTCTTCAGTTAATATTAGCTGTCTGAAGTCATGGTATATGAGCTGTTTTAGGCTATTGTAATCTTTAACAAAAGTCTTTTCTGATCTCCACCAAACGAGCAGATGTTCTTTTTCCGTGAAAATTCTACATTGGCTTGCTCGATTTCTTTTTTACGATTCCTGCAATCTTTGTAGATATACCTCAGGTGCCAACACAACCTATCGAAATATTCCTTTACCACGTCATAATATACTATATTATACCGAAAATGAAATGTAGAAATTACGAATTCTACAGAAATGTGCACCTTGTAATAATACATGATATAGGTTCTCTTGGCCATTTTCGGCAAATATCCTCAATTTAAAGAAATTGTGTATCTACTTCTTTCTTCTAAAAACGGAAAACTCCCCAATATTTTGGGCAACATCCAAAACTGTACTGTTTTGCTAGGACAGTTCTCCCAAAGTCAGGACTAACTCAAATTTTACTTTTTATAATTTACCTTTCTTCTCTGTCTTTGTCTTTCCATCATGTTTACCCCCATACCCATATTGGTACTTGTATTTCTCCTCTTTGTTTCTGTTCTTCCATTTTATCATTGAATTTTTAATTTTTTTTCTCATAGAAACTTTCGTTTTCTCTTTGACTCTAACCCCTTTCTGCGTAGGATATGAAATAATATTCTCACCAATAGAAGCCATTGTGAATAATTGTTTGAAAATATGAAAAATTACAATTTGAGTTTTCAATGCAATTAATAATGCCCATAAGATGTTTTAAAGAAATTCAGATCCCACACGCGCTCAGTTTATACATATTTCAATTGATCTACATCAACATAAAATGTCCTCGACAGCCAATCATTTGTATGGGCCATTTCACTAAACATTTTGCTCATATCCTCGTAAACATCTTCTTTACTACATTTAGTCATAGCAAAAGTAAGGAAAACAAATGTTATATTATCCACAATCTCGGTCACGATCAAACGTCGGTCACACACACACACACACACACACACACACACACACACACACACACACACACACACACGTATTCATTTCGTGGCTTAGTGCAAGGCTGGATTCTGGTATTGAAGGTCTCCAGTTCAGTTCTCATCACTGGAATATACCGTTTCCAAAACAATATTTTAAGTATTGGGGAGCATTGCACCTCTCAAGGATACTGGTCACGCTAAACAGCGTGATGAGTGTATTTTGCACTTTTCCCGTGGGTTTAAATTGGCAGGTATATGAAACCACAATTTAAGGTGCTCTCCCCTAAAATATTCAGTAGCACACCTGAGGTTTCTATCTAATCGAAGGAAACGAAAAAAATAACACTTAGAAAGAATGTTAGCCAAAAAACAAACAGAACATGAGGTGTTAATAATGGTTATAAGAATGACATATTGCAAAATGTACCCCATGAAAGGCACACAGGCTATTAAATGAATTTGTAATAATGAGTAGTATGCGTGTATATGTGTGTAGATGTGTGCATGTATATGTGCCTCATTCGGAAGAGCTCCAATAAAACATTCAACAGAATCTTAGCCATAAGGAAACAGAACATAGAGTGCTCATAATGTTCATAAGAAAGGCATAGCGTATAGAACCCCACGAAAGACACACAGGTCTGAAGCAACTTGATTGAACTGTTGTATTGTTTCGATTATATGATTTTTTTAAAATCATCGTTGCAAGAAACATTAATGCTTCAAAATAGTTTTAGATAAGTAAATACACGATCATATTCAGGCTTAATTGTACTAGCATATCAATTTATTTCATCAAAATTAAGTGTTATTATTTCACCTTTTGTACCATCAATTATAATTATAAAATAGGCTTCTGTTCTAACTAAAAAATATATAACTTTGTTATCACCAAAATATCTTTGCCATGGATAGGCATTTTTATTCTGTTCTATATTCTGGAAAATGCATAAATTTCTTAACATCTATGATGAAGTCGGATCGCTGTGGTTCTCGTCGACCATGATAAACCTTCGACCATGATAAACTGGTGCAACGTCAGGCCAGTCTAAAACTGCTCTAATAGAACTTTGATAAATATCTACAACATAATCAGGAGAATGTATTTCAATCACTGATTATAACCTTGGTTCGTAAACAGTTGATGCTTTTTTGCTCCTTTTCCTGTAATAGATTTAATTCTGCGTTGGAATTCTTCATTGATTTGCGCTACTTGATAACTGCCAGATGGAATTCTAACTTCTTGCCAAATAGAGAGTTCCTTTGAATTTATTCTTGTTTGCAAATACTAATGAATTATATGGCTGTAGTCCACCAATTGTTTTTGATCTAATATTAGACCAACTATAATAAACCCGTAACTCAGCTAAGGTTATCTCTTTTACTGGAATTACGTTTGAAAATTCAAAGCTAAATTCAGGATTGGTCTCTCGACTCAAACTCCGAACGATGTTCAGGCTCTGACATTATTATTACTGTTATTGTTTAATTCTCTATTATTTTGTAATTTGGTTTTTGTCACCAGAATCACTAACGATTGTGAATGCTTCATTCTAGGTTTTCATTATCGTTGCGAATGAATCATCAGTCTTCTTGATACAATCGTTAACCATCTTACCGAAATTTTGAATTTAACCCTAATAAGTAAAAGTAACAATATTATCAGCAACTGTAGCAGGAGTTCACATAAGTACATCTGGCAGTTGTATATTACTCGTATTTAATTGTCCTTGTTTATCCTGAAAAACAGCGACTTTATTGTGATCCACACATATAGTATATAATAAATCAATAATCTCATTGCTTATTTAGATAAATCACCTTGTTGCTAATCTTTACCAAGAGCATATCTTCCGTGGTCTGTTTAAATGTTACAATGTGGTATATTCATAAGATGGCTTTGTTTATTTTGATACATCATCAGTACATTACGTACTTCACGAGCACATATTGGTGGATCAGTTAATGTTTGTGTAGGTAACGTTGAAAAAGAATCTAGAGTAAATTGCATGTTGTTAACATATTCTAAAACTTCCTTTGGAGGCGCTAATCCATATTAATCAAAATAAATAATTCCACGAGGTTTAATTGCATAAATGACCCAATGAGTACCTGGTCCAGAGTTATTATTGAGATTAATAATACCTGTTTCAATATTTGTTTTATATGTTTGGTAATTGATCGGGCATAAAAACACCTCTGCAGTTTTTTTTATTTTTAGTTTTTCGCAGCATCGAGTAAATCACAATTGGATATAGTCGATATCAGTAAACTGATCCGGGAATTCTTAGACCCTTTCCGTACCATAAATGTGGGGACCCTGGTAATCTGAGACCTCATTCCTTTTTGGATGTTCGTTCTATTCTATATCTGGTTGCTTTTTTAATGCCGTTTCAGCGGCTGTTCCAACAGCGCCTAATGCAGCTGCTTTTCAACAGCTGGTATTTCAGCGGCTAATAATGCTGATATAGCTGCGAGAAGTGGAAATATACCACCCCGTTTTAAAAGTATCTTTGAGATCGTCAGCAAAACGATTAAGCTTGATGATTTTATTTGATTGTTTAGCTTCATTGAAGTTTTTGAATTGACGCTCGATCAACGACAATGTATTTGTACCGCTCATCTGTTTCTTTTTAGCGATAGTTTTATTCTACAGTTATTGTGTGATGCCGATTACACCCTTTTGATCTGACCTGGAGTCAGGGTAACATTAGCGTGATTGTATGACATTAAAATATTCACACATGATCTAATTACGTGTTACAAAGTATCCACTGGAGCATCAACCACTCTCATTTGTCTCATTTGTCCACCAGCACCATGAAGGAGCATCGATTTTTCGCTAAGTAAAACAGCGATTGCTCTGTTATTTGCAATAGCTCCTATCGTTACACTAGCTGGAAAATGTATATCGACTATTGATTGTCTCTTTAAATCTATATGTTCGATCGAAAAGTAATAAATCGGATATAAAATTGTAAAATCCATTTATGATATTTGGAAACCAGTATCAAAGTTTTGATCAAGCCCCATTAACGTCATAAGAAGATGATATACATGTGCTACATTATTTTGATCAAAATTCAGTAATATATCCTCGAATGCTTCTTAATGTCCATTTATCCTTAATGAAACCTCAGAAACACCAAGATTCTCAGATATCACAATGCTATGATTTTGTGACTATACTCGTGCAGTATCTTGTAATAAACAAAAAAAATGTGTCTTGGTGCATAAACGCCCTGATGTGAGGCTATTTGCCATGTAAACAAACCATTAATATTACTCCAGATAGCATCTTTGGTTATTGTTAGCCATGATAACTTTGATATGTCATCTTGACTCATAAAAGAGAGTTACCGATTTTCTACAGATATTAATGGAGTCATCATCGACATCCACAATAAAAGTTTTCTAAGTATATCTCTACCAGCATCACTACCAGGTGGTCTCCATATTATATCGTCATCTGTAGCCTTTTGTTCTAGGACAACTGTACCTTTGGCTCCAAAATTAACCTTTCTGACATTTCTACAGAATCCAAAGATATTTGACAGTAGAATTGCACATGACATGAAAATACTCCTATAATTCCTTTTATCGTCGCTCGACGTGCTCTAAATCCTAAATTGAAATCTGAATCATACTTTGTACAAAGATCATTGATGGACCAGCTTATCTTGAATAATCGTAGCTGTATCTTGCAATACCAAGTATTATTGTAGCAACGTCAACGTTTCCTTGAATTGATTCAATATTTTTCTGTCGATCATGTACGCAACTCCTATCAAATAACGCCATAAAAACATTATTAACAAAAATCAACACTAAAATCAGCGTTATATTTAGTATTATGTGCTTTTAATGTTTCGCCCTTTACTTCAATAATTGCTTCAGCGGGTAGGAAATGTCTACATGTATCATTAACATGCAATTTACTCCTTCCATGTTGATCTGGCATTCGTGAGTCATAAGAATAGTATTGGTAATCACGCACATACTAATCTTTGAGTACCTGTCTATATCGAATGCGGGATCACTTATACCTTTGAACATATTTATTATAAGTATTATCGTCTAAAATGAAGACCACCTGCTGCTATGAGACTGCCGAGTCTATTTTTACTTTATCACATAATGGTACATCAGCCAACTCTGCTAGGTTTTGATTAGCATCCTGATTATTTTTTACTAATATTTACAGGCATTATTTCAGTGCTAGGTAATTTTACTGGTACCTGAGGTCGGACCGCTTGAGGTCTGCCTATTAATAGTGCAAGTCTATCTTTGATTGCTGAGAAGGCTTTTCTAGCAATATTACCAACAGAGCCTATATCTTCTTACGAACAACATCAATAGCTTTCGTGCCCAGTTGCTTTGCAATGGGTATTGCATATGGGGCTATCCTTCTAAATAGACCCTGAACAATACCACTTAGTCCATCTCTGTAGGTTTTTTATAAACCGGTAATCGAGAATTTATCACCCGGACCATGGATGGTTGGTTCACGTTGCGTACTATGTACTATCATTTTATTATAGTCATTATATTTAATTACATACTCAGCGCCATAATAATCATTAGCGATTCATTAATGAGAGATTGATACACATTAATATCCATGATACCGCCTGTAAATAATCGTTTACAAATATCTGCTGTTTCATTAATGATTTATGTGAAATTATTACCAGCTTGTTTTTCTCCAATCAAAATTAATCGTTTTTTATCATCGGCAAGGACATTGTTAGGACATTGAGTAACGAGACCACATCCTTGTGTGGTAAGGCCACTTCCAAAAGGAGAGTCTGACCGCAAATATTTTTCTTCCTCATCTTTTGTTTGTGATCACTGTTATTGATTTAGAGATTGTGACAATAATTCTTGTTATGTTTGTTCTGGTATTTGTGGTATTGATGGTGGTGATGATTTTTGTACAATAAAGGATTTTATTTTTTTTTAAAAGTCAAGAAAATAAGGATCACTTTTTCGAGCTTGATTAGTTTTATAGCTTATATACGATATATATACAAACATACCACTTACCTAAACATCTGCTAATTCGGATTTTGAATATAGCTTTTGATCACGATAGTTTATCGGAACATCAACTAAGTTTTGATCGTCAGTTCTTCTTATAAGATTAATAGCTTCTTCAGAAAACTTATCAACTAGAGCAACCCTGATTCTTGCGTTTGATTATTTTTCTAGTTCGGTACACGATTTTTTTAAATCATCTATTCTAGAACGAGCTTGGTCAAAACCATCATGTTTTTCTTTTATTGGTTCAGCAGAAGTTATCTCGGCACAAAGTTCTCAAAGACTCTTTTTGTTTACTTGGTAATATCTGTTATTTTTCCAGTTGCCTCAAGGGTTTTCTCTACCGTAGGTAGAAGAGGTTCAGTTGACTCTGTGACAGGTTTAAATAATTCTTTTGTGTCCTCTTCAACTTCAACTTGAGATAACTAACGTGATTGCAGTTGCTGTTAAAAGAATCACGAACTGGTAAATATTCTTCAATTGCCTCTAGTCGCTATCCAGCCAATTCAGCTGAGTGAGGTTATCCAATATTTATTATTGATAATATTTATAATAGATGTTTAATTCATAGCAGCAGGAAGGGTGATGAACGAAAACAATTAAAATCCGCTTCGCAAGGAAACATATTCATATGTATGTATGTATGTATGTATGTATGTATGTATGTATGTATGTATGTATGTATGTATGTATGTATGTATGTATGTATGTATGTATGTATGTATGTATGTATGTATGTATGTATGTATGTATGTATGTATGTATGTATGCATGAATGCATGTATGTATGTATGTATGTATGTATGTATGTATGTATGTATGTATGTATGTATGTATGTATGTATGTATGTATGTATGTATGTATGTATGTATGTATGTATGTATGTATGTATGTATGTATGTATGTATGTATGTATGTATGTATGTATGTATGTATGAATGTATGTATGTATGTGAACACAGAAAATATTAAAAAAACTAGTATACGTTCGGAATGTGTTTTACTTATGTGTACATTACTACATATCTAAGCAAGGGGTACATCGAAGAGACATGATCTTTGTTATCTTGTTTATATTTTCTTTTTAACTTTCGTACACTCTAATAGAAGGATCTGTTTGTAAGAAAAAACATGTTGACATAACTTTTTAATTTATGACATTTTAAAAACATCTGTTTTTCGTGCGTAACTTCAAGTAAAATCCTGTTTTCTTTTAGTCTATACTTTTTTTTCGAAATCTAAGCACTCAATTGCGTTACACATCAAGTGAAAATACGTACATATAATGATCTATACTAGAATGGTGTCAGTATGTTATCAGATTATATACTTTTCCTTAGATTTAATTCTAGAAGTATTTTTTTTTAATTATTCATTGGAATCAGACTGTCCATCGATTTAATTGACACATTATTTTGAATTATTGTGAATTCAAGTAAAGACATTCTGGATCGACTAGTTTTAGTCTGTTAGGCCATTCATGACTTCTAAAACTCATTCTCTCAATTGCTACATTTTATTTTCAATATTTATGAACTCCAATTCGAAAACATTGAGGAAATCGTACGAATATTATTTAAAGAAAATTTGCCAACACTACACTTCTTAGCGTAACCTTGATATAAAGGTTAAATCCAATAAACGTTCACTTCATGTGCAATGTTCAAACATTATAGTTTTACGGGAGCTTTCCTGATTTCAATCCCCAATATACAATGATAGTTTATTATAAGCTTTAATATACAAAGTCCTAATCAAGGGCAATAATTCTACGTATAATGTACAAATTCTACTCCATGACTGAGATCCCCATGGAATGCAAACGTTCGCCGTGAATTATTCAGATGTCAACAAGATGGACCGCAGGATGAAGAAAACTTTCTCTTTGTTGAGTTCTCAAGGGCGGCAACGTTTGTTGTTTGGGTTCAAACTCATTTTTCAATGTCATGTCATCTTCAGTGACGTTTGTGATATTCAGTGTATAGTTTCAATTAATAACACTGATAGATCTGTATTGCCAGTAAATATCAGTTCATGCGGGTGGGGTAGACGCTTATATCTTCAACAAATCTTTTTTCGGCATGTCAGATTTATTTATCAAAATAAAAAGGCAATGGTTAAGACAGCTTTCTTTTTATTTATAGATCGCACAGACTGACATCACATTTGACCAAGCAGTGAAAGACTACACTCAAACAACAGTAATTTTGAATATAGGAAGATGTAAATATAGTAAGATGTAAGAATATCTAAGAATAAAGATGAAAAAATGTTTAAAAATCCTTTACTGACATATATAATAATTGTACGGCTGTCAACCTGTTTTCTAGTTTGATAGAGATATCGATCAAATGGTAAATATTCCCATGTCATTCAAAAATGTTTGAAAGCTTCTACGAACAATACGAATATTAATTATTCGTCTGAGATGGCAACATGATTTTAATTGCAGTGTCTCCAATGGGAAAAAAGATCACCGTGATTTAGCATACATAACATTATTGGTTAACGTCATTATCTTAATTATCTAACTTAGTATAGGATTTATTACTCTTTAGTTTTCTTTTCGGATATTGACAGTTAAAGCGTTTCAAATTTTCGTATCACAGTGTGACATATATCACTTTTATATTTCAATGTTATAGTAGTAATTAAAAGCAATTAAGGAAATTGTGACTACAAAAGGTACAAAACATGTCGACATGTGACAGAGGCCAGGACATTTTCTAGCACAGTAAGGAGAAGAAAATAAAAACTGTACATGGTACAAAATAAAACCTTCAGAAATGAATGCAATTATCTCATTATCTCATTAAATGTAAGATTTGTAGCCTCAGTATGTTCGAGAAACTGAAAAGCCAAACAAAAGGATCAACCTCCATAGATCTCATTGGATGTAAAAAAAAACTGTACGGAACCTCCGTCGCAGAACACTTCTTCTCCCTGATCACACTTTCAAACATATAACACTTGTTGTAATTGTTCACAAAACCAACTGGATTCTAAAAACAGGAAATAAAATGAATCTTACTGAATTCGCCGGCTTCAAACCAAGCTATTTAAACGAAGGAGACTAGAAAAAAGTCATCCATACACAAATAAAATTATCCTTTGCCGCGGATAGATTTTCTTTTAAATAATTCTCTACATTTGTTTAATAGCTTATAATTACTGCTATAACAATGAAATATCCGGATATAATTAACGCTTACATAAATTTACATAAAACAACAGAGTTCGTTATTGCTCAGGGATTTCTAGGTCAATAGCATATTTAAAAGCATTCTAAACATGTCCAAGTAAACTAGTTGAAGCATAGCAAATATAAAAGTTTAATTCCTGTAGAAAAAGTTTTACAAACACAACCGTTTTTCTCTTATATTTGTATTGTCTGTTTTCTATTTGCTTTTGAGAAAAGACTCCTTACCTGTGGCTGAGATTAATTTCTCGCCACCATATCTCCGCCCTTTGTTCACAACTTCGAATTATGTAAAACTATATTAGCTGGCTATCTTGCTTGATTTTGTTTTGTAATACATGTCTGAGTCTATTTATATCCAATATACAGAGCAGGACTAGTGAAATCATAAATTTATAGATTCATTTATATAAATGAGACATGTAATCCATAAAATGTAATGTTCTCGTGTTAGTAATATATATATCATAGTTTATCAAGCGTATATATGTAACTGAATTTCGTAGCTCAGTGCAAGAATGCTGGATTATGATATTGAAGATCCACAGTTATGGTTCTGGATTTATAAAAAATTATTTTAAGGATTGGGCAGTATTGCAACTCCCAAGATTTCATATCCTCATCACGTTAAACAGCGTTATGAGTGCCTTTTGCACGTATCGCGTGGGTTTAAATTGGTGGGTATATAAAACCACAATATAAGGTTCTCTCTCCTAAAATAATCAGTAGCATGCCTGACCTTTCTATATCATTGAAGGGCCCAAATAAAAATATTTAGAAAAAATGTTCGCCAAAATGAAACAGAACATGGAGTTTAAAGAATGATCACAACAAAGACATAGCGCAAAATAGACCCCATGAAAGACAAACGGGCTTTAAGAAGCTGTAAAATTATGTGCAGCATATGTGGATGTATATGTTTATGTGTGTGTATATGTGTGCATCTATATGTGTATGTATGTGTGCCTAATTTGGAAGAATCCCAACAAAAACATTAGAAAGAATGTTAGCCAAACAAAGTACAGAATATGGAGTGATAGCGGTCATAAGACATAGAGCAAATTGAACCCATGAAAGACACACAGGTTCTTAAGAGGCCCAAATGAAGGGTAAACGCTTAGGAAACTACTGATTTTTTAATATATTTTAAATATACTACTACTACAACCAATAATAATAATAATAATAATAATAATAATAATAATAATAATAATAATAATAATAATAATAATAATAATAATAATAATAATAATAATAATAATAATAATAATAATAATAATAATAATAATAATAATAATAATAATAATAATATTTACCATCATGCCATCTCGTCAGATATTTTACCATCACTGAGATAACATGGAAATATACCCAGATGGTTTAGAACAGGTTGCTGTTGCTGTTGCTGTGTGTAATTTTATCATATACTCACGCAATTTATCATTTAGACACGTAACTATCGTTTTATCAATAATACTGAGAATACCTGCTACAGTCGTTGAAGTTGAAACAATAATTGTTATAACTGCTAGAGCTGTTATTGTTAATATTTTAATAATAATCCAGCTCCAGAAACTGAGTAAAAAACGATATCAATGACAACCATACGTCTACTATTTTTTTTACTTTTACTCTATAATCGTCAATGGTATTGTTTAGGCTGGTCAAGCATTCGCATATTTGATTATATCTATCATGTTGAACGTCGATGAGTGGCTCCGTCAATTGA
Source organism: Potamilus streckersoni (assembly GCA_016746295.1). Taxonomy (NCBI): domain Eukaryota; kingdom Metazoa; phylum Mollusca; class Bivalvia; order Unionida; family Unionidae; genus Potamilus; species Potamilus streckersoni. Next base: position 1,314,369 of record JAEAOA010001377.1, on the reverse strand, counting down.
TTAATTATACTATGACGTTGAGTAATTAATTACGGTGTTTCAGCGAAGAATTCCAGAGACCACCAGTATGACGCTGCGGTTATTTTGTTATCTTTGGATCTAGTATAAGCCTTTCTTAGAAATATTTATTTGATACTATAGATACAGTTCCAGAAAATGCATAGGTGGAGTGAAATCATAGAGAAGAGGTACATATACTATATTTTGCACCACTAAACACAGACAATCTATATACACCAGTGACCTCGGTATGTTTGATAGAATTATATTGTGGTGTCCACTTCGCTGAATTCGATGCAGCTGTATACACAATATCTTTAATCTAATTGTGAGGAAATTTAATCAGACTCATTTTTTGAATAATGTCAGGAATTGAGTTTTGTATTAATATCAGCGAGTGTAATATCAACAGTTAGTGGAGTTCCAAAAAATTTGCTACTAGTTCTGTTCATTTCTAAAAAAAAATTAAAAATTTGCTCACGTGATTAGCAAAATCAGTTTTGAGCGTGTTCTTTCATTGTTAATTGGAACGTCCTTATCATCGACGTATATTTTGGATGCAACACCAAGTTTGATGTTCTGAGATTTTTAAGGCCATTATCACTCATGTTGAGAAAAGCACGCATTATAAAACCGTTGGCATATACGTACTTAAATTATTGATCATCGACGTTTTTCCTCTTTGCAGCATCATTATCTGTGGTTGGATTTCCAAGATCTGTAATTTTATTTATATTCATAATAATGATCCCTTTATATGAAACACCAGCCTTTTTGATATAATCATTAACTATCTTACCGGAATTTTGTATTCTACCTTGATAAGTAAAAGTAACAATATTATCAGTAACTGTAGTAGAAATTCGTATAAATACATCTGAGAGTTGTATATTACTCGTCTTTAATTGTCCTTGTTTATCCTAAAAACAACGACTTCATGTTGATTCACACTTGTAATATTTAATAAATCATCAATCTCATTTCTGAGTTGATCGAGGGATGCATATTTAGATAAATCACCTTGTTGATGATATTTACCACACGAGTAGATCTTCCGTGGTCTGTTTGAATGTTACAATGTGATATATTCATGGGGTGTTTTTTTTACTCTGATACATCATCAGTACATTAAGAACTTTACGAGCACATATTGGTGGATCAGTTAATGTTTCTATAGGTAACTTTGAATACAAACTAGAGTACATAACATATTCTAATAATTCATTTGGAGGTTCTAATCCATATTAATCAAAATAAATAATTCCACGTGGATCAATTGCATAAACGTATATGGTCCAGAGTTATTATTGAAATTAATAATACCTGTTTCAATATTTTTGGTATTTTTGGTAATTGATCATGCATGAAAACACCTCTGGTCCAGAGTTTTTATCGAGATTTATAATACCTGTTTCAATATTGTTTGGTTGTTTTGGTACTTGATCGCGCATGAAAACACCTCTAATGTTTTTTTTTAATTTTTCGCAGCATTGAGTAAATCACAAGTGGACATAGTCGATATCAGTAAACTGTCTCTGGAAGTCTTAGACCCTTTCCGTACCATGAATGTGGGGACCCTGGTAATATCAGACCTCTTCCCGTTTTTGAATGTCCGTTCTATTCCATATCCTGTTGCATTCTTTAATGCCGTTCAAGCAGCAGTTCCATCAGTGAGAATTGCAACTGCGTTTGCAACTGCTATTATATCATCGGCTATTAATGCTGATTAGGCTGCAAGAAGGGGAAATATACCACCTGTTCTCTAAGTATCTTTGAGATTGTTCGCAGAAAGATTAGGATTGAAGATTTTATTTGAATATTTAGGCATCATTGAATTTTTGAATTGACGCACGATCAACTATAATGTATTTCTACAGCTCATCGGTTTCTTTTTAGCTATTTTTTATTCCACAGTTCTTGCTTTATACTGATTACAGTAATTTTATCTGAACAGGAGTCAGGGTAACATTAGCGTGATTATATGACAATATAATACTCACAAATGATCTAATTACGTGTTACATAGTATCTACTAGAGCATCAAAGCCTATCATTCTTCTCATTCGTCCACCAGCACCTTGAAGGAGCATCGATTTTTCGCTAAGTAAACCAGCGATTGCTATGTAATTTGCAATAGCTCCTATCGTTACACTAGCTGGAAATTGTATATCGACTATGGATTGTCTGGTTAAATCTAACTGTTCGATCGAAAAGTAATAAATCGGATATAAAATTGTAAAATCTAATTATAATATTTGGAAACCAGTATCAATGTTTTGATCACGCCCCATAAACATCATAAGACGATGCTACACGTGCTACATGACTTTGATCAAAATTCAGTAATATATCCTCGAATGCTTCTTGATGTCCATTTATCCTTAATGAAACCTCAGAAACACCAAGATTGTCAAATATCACAATGCTATGATTTTGTGACTATACTCGTGCAGTATCTTGTAATGCAATAAATATATGTCTTGGTGCAGAAACGTCCTGCTGAGAGGCTATATGCCATGTACATATTACTCGGATAGCATCTGTGATCATTGGTAGCCATGATAACATTGATTTGCCACCTTGACTCATAAAAGAGAGTTACCGATTTTCTACAGATATTAATGGGGTCATCACCGCCATCCACAATGAAAGTTTTCTAAGAATTACTCTACCAGCATTACTACCATATTACATCGTCATCTGTAGCCTTTCGTAATAGTACAACGGTATATTTGGCTCCAAAATTAACCTTTCTGACATTTCTACAGAATCCAAAGATATGTGACAGTGGAATTGCACATGAAAACACTCTTCCTTTTCCTTTTTACATCGCTCGACATGCTCTAAATCCTAAATTGAAATCTGAATCTACATTAATAATCATACTTTTCACATCTAATACGATTAACAGCTTCTTTAGTAAACTTGTTAACCAATCCAACCCTGACTCTTGCTTCTGATTATTTTTTGGTTCGGTATACGATCTTTTATATAATCTATCTTAGAAAGAGGTTGGTCAATACCATCAAGTATTTCTTGCATTGGTTGAGCAGCAGCTATTTTGATACGACGTCCTCTAAAAATCAGTTTTTTTTGTTTTCGTTTCTTTCGTTCTATCTGCTATTTTGCCAGTTGTCTCAAGGGTTTTCTCTACTGCAGGTAAAATCGGTTCAGTTGTCTCTCTTATAGGTTCAAATAATTCTTTTATGTCCTCTTCATTTCAACTTGAGATAACTAACGTGATTGCAGTTGCTGTTTAACAGAATCACGAACAGGTAAATATTCTTCAATTGCATCTAGTCGCTCTCGAGCGAATTTAGCTAAGTGCGGATATCCGAAATTCATTATTGATAATATTTATTATAGATCTTTAATTCATAGCAGCAAGGAGGGTGATTAACGACAACAATTGAGAGCCGCTTTGCAAGTAAACATAATTGTATGTATGTATGTATGTATGTATGTATGTATGTATGTATGTATGTATGTATGTATGTATGTATGTATGTATGTATGTATGTATGTATGTATGTATGTATGTATGTATGTATGTATATATGTATGTATGTATGTATGTATGTATGTATGTATGTATGTATGTATGTATGTATGTATGTATGTATGTATGTATGTATGTATGCATGTATGCATGCATGAATGCATGCATGCATGCATGTATGCATGTATGCATGTATGCATGTATGTATGTATGTATGTATGTATGTATGTATGTATGTATGTATGTATGTATGTATGTATGTATGTATGTATGTATGTATGTATGAAACTAAAACGTACATGGTCTAAACAAAACCTGCAAAAATGAATGCAATTTATCACATAAAATGTAAGATTTGTAGCCTCATTATGTTCGGGAAACAGAAAAGCCACACAAAAGGATCAACCTTCATAGATCTCATTGGATGACAAAGAAACTACAGAAGCTAGGTTGCAGAAAGTGCCTACCTGGCCACACGTTCAGTAAGATAACACATATTGCAATTGATCACAAAGCCAACTGGAGTTCCGACACCAGGAAATAAAAGGAATCTTACTGAATACGCAGCCTTAGAACATTGAAACCATGCTGTTTAAACGAATGAAACTAGAAAAAGACAGCCATGTACAAATAAAATTATCCTTTGCCGCAAATAGAGTTTCTTATAAATAATTCTCTATATTTGTTTAATAGCCTATAATTACTACTTTCACAATGAAATATCGGGGATATAATTAACGCTTACATATATTTACATAAAACAACAGATGTCGTTAGGGCTCATGGATTTCTAGGTCAATAACATATTTAAAAGCATTCTAAAAACGTCCAAGTAAACTAGTTGAAGCATAGCAAATATAAAAGTTTACTACCTGTAGAAACAGTTTTACAAACACAACCGTGTTTCTGTTATATTTCTTTTGTCTGCTTTGTATTGGCTTTTAAAAAAAGACTCATTATCTGTGGCTGAGATTAATTTCTCGCCACCATATTTCCGCCCTTTGTTCACAACTTAGAATTATGTAAAACTATATTAGCTGGCTATCTTGCTTGATTTTGTTTGTAATACATATATATGGCTATTTATATCCAATATAAAGAGCAGGACTATTGAAGGCGTTGCATAAGCCTACACGATTATTAATTGTTCTGACCGGTTTAACAACTAATTGTTTTATTACATTTCATATTCTGTTATACCGTTATTCTATCGTCATTATTATCAAAGTCAACATCACAAATACTATTATGCAAAAACATGCAGTTTGTGGTCATCTAAGACATTGGTAAAAGAGAATAAACTAATTAAAAAACACGTGAATTAGCAACCTTATTGCCCGATTTAATAGCTTCATAATATGAAAACGATTCGTTATTCGATTGTAGATAACACGTAAAAACTTTTGAACTGTAAAGAGAAGTCACTGCAACAACTAGCTCCAGGAAAGATCATTTAGAACTTAAAAAGTAATTATGCATGGAAAATCAAATCAAAGAGCACAGGAAAAACTAAAGGACGTTGCAAAGTGGTGACGGTTAGAAAGAATGATTTTATTGTTATCTGTAAATATGATCGTGGCAGCAAATGAGGTGCATTATGTAAAATGTGTACGTAATTAAAATATATTTACATCTCTTGTTTAGCTCTTACCTCAAAGACAAGTAATGATTATGTTTTGAATTTTGAAATGCAATAAAATATATAACAGAGCAAGTAATTTTAACCAAAGATACAACATAAAATTTGCAGTTCATTTGTTTCAATGTTGTATTTGTGATATATCAACCTGGTCGTTGACATTTTTGAAAATAGGAATTTTTGCCATCATTCAATTACATTCATAGTTCAAGTCACATGAGCATGATAGAAATTTGACAATTTTCTGCATTTCATATTCCTCTTTTTGTTTTGCAGAATGTAAAATATTCTCGACTATTTACCTTAATTTGTATAACTATTAATTATTCCTAAATATAGTAGTAGTCAATAATGGTAGTAAAAGTTTTAGTTACATGTGCTTATATCATATTGATAAGAAATAATCAAAACTTCATAGAGGATATACACAACCTCAGAAGAATATATTTAAATCTGATGTGATTATATGTAATTATAATTTGTCCTACTGTAGAAATGCAGCTTCTTGAACGAGTATATTACGTGTCTTTATTCCTATTATTATTTTAGGATAATTTCTCCATGCACTAGATAAACATATTTTGTTTGATGCTATTTAATCACATTTATAAATTTCATTTTCTTTATTATTTATGACTGATTTATTTTTCTAGAAAATTTAGTTTTCTCACAGTTTACCTGTTTTATGGTTCAACTTGTCAATTTATTTGAAATCTTGATAACTTAAGCAGTAGCTTCAATTTGTGCCTGGAATTCAATTCCCATTTATTATATTTACATTTATTACATTTACATTCGTACTTTGCTTAATGTTAAATTAAGATCGTGTAAAAGTTTAACAAATGCTTCAGTTTTTCAGTTGGCCTTTTGAATGCGATTAAAAGTGGGTATATGATATTATATTTTGCTTTCCGAAATGTAGCCAAGTAATATGGAAAAAGTTAATCATTGATTTTTGTCTGTATAAATATCGCTAGTTTTAAAACTATATAGTTGAAATTGATTTATTTGATTCGTTTTCTGATTTTTCTTACCTCTTTCTGTCCAATAATAAGCCATCACTCTGCAATTATTTCCGCGTAACAATAACCATTCTTGAGTTTTTACTGTGACTGATACGTCATTAACTTGATTAGTCATTAGTCGTTAAAACATCTAGCTGCCGCTGGCGCATTTTTCTCTCAAACAAACTTGCACATAACCCTCACTCCATTCGTGCCTCGTAAATATAAACCCTCATTTTACTAGCATTGGTGCTGGAAATGTTAAAGAAATCTTTAACGAAACTCTCTAATAGATTTGCATCACATTTCTAAATGTTCTCTAAAGCTGTTTTACATACAATTTTTGGAGCCTTGTCAGCAATGTAGATACTCAACAGCTACATTTGCGAGATATTTCTTTTAGAAAGTGATTGGAGTGCCTGCCCTTTAGCTGTTTACAGTTTTAGATCAATCATTGTCTAATACAACAGTATGATAAACATAACCATCTTTTCATTCAAAGGCACTACAATTACTGACATAAACAAACGCTCAGAAGTAAACTTTACCGTCCTTTATGATCGATAAAGTCAAGCGCCCATATAGTACCCTTCCGGTGGTATTTTTTTTTATCAACTACAACTTTCTATATTTAATAGATGTCCAACGGTCTGCTGCAATCAATAGACATCTTGATCTAGAAGCCAACGCTGACTTGCTGAATTTGTGAATTTGTAATGTTTATATTCTTTGCAAATCTCGTAAACGTTACGTTTTGTACGTACAGATGAATTCCACAGATCACAAGACCGCTTGAAAATTTCATTAAAAGACTTTAATATGACATTCTCAATAATAATGTTTTGGAGTAATGCTATATGTTTGGAAAACAAATTGAACGTAAATGTAAACTCGTTTAGCAGCATATATAAACATTTAGAAACATCTGAGCATAGCATCTGCACACTTTTGTTTAAATATTTTAATTTATTATTCTTGATTGGTCATTCCGACTGCAAATGATTGAAGTGAAAAAATATCATGGGTACAATGCAAAATCTATTAGTGCATGTATTGCCTGAGATATCAGTTATATATCGTTTTCTTCTGAACTGAATTTGCTCTCAAACATTATAACAGGATTTTACTTGAATGGATACTTGGGTCAAAAGACGATACCACAAAGGTGTTGAATGTACTTTATGAAATGAATTGATAAAAATATATAGGATGATTCTTTCACTACTTAAAACACGTTACTCACTCAAATACTAAACTCATTAACAAAAAACACAAATGAAAGTGAAATGTAAATATTCATAATGAAAGCGAGATTCACAAACTGTCCTGGAATGTAAACGAAATTGATTCACATAATCATCTGGAATCTAAACGCGATTCAAAAAGTCTCATGTGATCATAACATAACTCAATTATATTCAATAAAAACATCAATTGAAACAAATATTTTCAATGTCAAACACAACGATTACACAAATCAATGACTCGTAACTCGGTCATGGGATAACCATTTGTAAAAACGTGCATCCAAAACAGTTTGACTTGGTTTATGAATCCATTGGTCAAAACCACACAGTTCTCCGGAATTCATGGGTCGACTCACTTCTTTTGGCTACATCCATCCATCACGGAACCACCATGCGCACAAGTATATACATTATGGTTACATCCAAATGCAACACAGTGCATCATATTTGCAGTACAAAAGCGCGATAGTAAGATATCACTTAGTCATTTACATGGCGAAATTGAACACTTGAATGGCTAGGTTGAATAAAGGGGATAAACGTACGTCATATTCGTTTTTAGCACGCGTTTTACAGATATCGCCGATTTAAAAAATGGAGTTTCAAGTCGAATTATACATCGTTATGGTGTGCATGCATAATAAATGCGCTTTGTTTTGGCAATATTATAACATCACACTTTTTTCAACAGACGATGCTAGTGAACCTTAAAATAGCTAAGAGAAGAAAACGTATTTGTAGTCATATGCAGAGACGCTACATACTGATATGTTGCTTGTACTGATTGGGAGTTGGACAAAACAGCAGATATCAACACACAGAGCAGCATGCTGATCGTTACCACCTGTATGTTGCTTTATGCCATTACAGACTGAGAAACAATATGACGACGTATTTTATCTTCGAAAGACTGCGTGAATGTTTGACAAATTCACAAAACCGTTTGATAGACCATGGACAGATTGAAAATATTTAAATAGTTTGCTAATTACCAAAGAGTATATGTAAAAGTTAAAAAATGCATTACTCCGCATGAAGAGGGATTCAGATTGCCTTCTGTGCACAAAGGTCATTAATATGTAAATGAAACTTTAAACAAAACAGTTTTTTAAACGAATGTTAGAGAAAAACGTATTTGTTTATTCAAGGTTTAGACCACAATAAATATATTAATAATATAGAAAACTGTTATAATTGGAATCCAAAATTCATTCATCAATTTGCAACAGACAATCTAATGTTTCGCGAGGTGTATAGGGCACTTCAAAAGCTACCAGCGCAATCTCATCAAATCTTTTATTCCACCAGACATGTGTGCATATGGATGAGATCACACATAATTAGTATTATATATATATATATATATATATATATATATATATATATATATATATATATATATATATATATATATATATATATATATATATATATATATAGCCGATCATATTTCATATCAATTTATCACACCAATATTAAGTAGGGTGGGTCCATCTATTTGTAGTTATATGCAGAGACGCTAAATACTGACATGTTGCATGTACTGATTGAGAGTTGCACAAAACAGCAGATCTCAACACACAGAGCTGCATGCTGATCGTTACCATCTTTACGTTGCTTTATAACATTACTGACTGAGAAACAATATGAGGACATACTTTATATTCGAAAGACTGCGCAAGTGCTTGAAAAATTAAAAACTGCGTTTGATAGACCATGGACGGATTGAACAGTTTTAGATGGTTTGCTAATTAATAATGAGTATATATATATATATATATATATATATATATATATATATATATATATATATATATATATATATATATATATATATATATATATATATAAAGTTAAAAATGAATTACTCCGCATGAGGAGGGATTCAGATTGATTTTTTTGCACAAATGTCATTAATATGAAAATGAAACACTGAACAAAACACAAGTTTTAAACGAATGTAGGAGAAATACCTATTTGTTTATGCAGGGTTTACACCACAATAAATATATTAATAATATAGAAAACTTTTGCAACAGACAATCAACACTTTTGCTAGGTGTATGGGGCACATCAACAGCTACCAACGCAAACTCATCAAATCTTTTATTCCATCAGACATGTGTGCATATGGATTAGATCACACATAATTAGCATTATATATATATATAATATATATATAGCATTATATATATATATATATATATATATATATATATATATATATATATATATATATATATATATATATATATATATATATATATATATATATATATATATTCTATCATATTTCATATCAATTTATCACACCAATATTGTGGAGGGTTGGTTCTCTATATTTGTATTAACTCTTTAAAATGCATATTATTTTCTTCACCGATGCCTTAGCACTTGTATTCAATGTAGCCAAACACAGTTGTCGCGTGGTCTGGAATTATCTGCCTTAACTTGGAATCAATGTTGTTACATCAATTACTTTTAGCTGTATTCATAACTATTGCGTCATGAACGTAATTAGTTATTAAATTTTAGACTTTTGAACACTCAGATTAGCTGCCATTATTATTGCCCTATTTCCATTCCATTGTACCTTCCTGTGAGGCCTCTTTTTCTCACCCTCATAACCCATACACCACTGCACTTAAATCTTTAATGTACTTGTATCCCTATGTGTTCTGTCAAACCATTATACATAGATTCGTTAGAGAATTAAATAGCAATGTATATTTAGACACCCAGATTTAGGAAATACTTCATTTAAAAGCGAATTTTGAATTCTTACCTTTTACAACGTTTCAGTTTCCTAGGCGTTGATTAGCTTTCAGATATGGATATTAACTTTAATAAAACATAACATTTAAATTGTTGCAACATAGCACATTACACCTTAATTATTTCTTCTCAGTGCTTGCATGTACTGAGTTTGACTTTTTTGAAAGCAACTAATTAATTATTAAACCGCTTCCACACATGATATGTTCAAGAGATCATCAATAGAACCCTTGACTACAATCTGAATTAAACCTTAAATAGAATGACTACATCGACTTTGGCTCTCAAACTTTGAACATTCAACTGAGCTGTAGTAATCGTTGTCCTATTTACCTCTTCATTTTCTAATTGCATTACTTCTCGTTTTTTCAGATATATAAAATATACACAATAACTGTTTCCGTTGTAAATTAAAATTAACCGTTATGATACCCGTAACATCAAGCTGCCCTCGCGACAGAAGTGTCAAATATTAATCATTCTCCAAACCCTTAATTTTGTAATTGTCCATTGGTTTATGGCAGTCATTCCCTAACCACCCTGTTTTACCGTACTTTGCTGGCAACTTAGGATTAGTTGGCTATCTGATAGACACAAAACCCCGCTACTTGAGCTTTGTATTGTTATCCTCTTGTTTTAAATTCCCTAAGTAAATCAAACATGTCCAGCATTTTGTTATTGAATAAGACATTGTTCCCTGACGATGCTTTCGTTTAGCTGGAAATGTTGTTAAATCGTTTGCGGCGTTATAAATGTCTTTGGGGATATATATATATATATATATATATATATATATATATATATATATATATATATATATATATATATATATATATATATATATATATATATATATATGACCATAACTGTCATTGAAAGGTGTAACCCACACCTGGGGTCGTGTAATATTGTTGTGTCATATAACAGATTGCAACAATTGGCCTAGTTCGGTCTTGCCACACAATTAAAATGAGCAAGCTTGATAGATTTTAAGTTGTGAACGTAATTATGTGTTAAATTTCAGACATAATGTCTAGCGTCCATAAGCATCATGAACCCTATAGACGAAGTGAAGCTGATTCTGTACAACCAGAATATTCAGTTTAAAAATTGTTATCATTTTTCTTGCATCATATTTTTGATTGATGTTTCCATTGTGCATGATAATAACAACAACTGGAATAAATAATTACTGTTGCCAATAAACAAGACATAGGGACATAGGACGGACTGTTTTAATTAGGTTGATCTAAATTGTCCCCCATTTCAAAGTGAGTAGCATTTGGAAATATTTTGAATACGTTGATTCAAATAGTCCAATGTTTTGATATTGTCTTTACTATTCATTATGTTTCTGAAATGCGTAACATAATAACCATTCCTTTAAACCTAGATCATTAGATTTTGAAGATATTTAAATCGTTCTTGTGCGGTGTTTATGTATATAGGAGGGTAGAAACTGGGTATATTGGCTATATGTTGGCATATTTCAATATATTAGCCACCCATGACTTTGAATATAACTGATACATGTACCTTCGATTTGTCTTGAGGGAGGAATAGGAAAATATATCTTGCATACGTTCGTTTATTGGAAAGAAGGGACCGATTCATTACAAGCAAATAAAAGATGGTAGGTGAATCTTATTATCACTTATGAGTCTTTCGGACGGGATATTTGAACCGAGGGAAGTATACAACCTCATTTACGTGCAGTATAAACCATATAATAATATTTAGATCAAATTATGTCCGAATTGTCTTGATGCCGCATTCTCATGGCTTCATTCAATGGGGACTCTAGTTTCTGTATTGATCGAATTGTGTATTGTATCAATATAGCTTTGAACTTCAACGCCAACAATACATGTGACATAAGCCAAGGCTTTTATACAATCTAGGTATCCATTTTTGTATGGTTATTACTGTTTAATATTTTTTTACCAGTTTCCCCATTTACTTAATTTCGTTTGTCAAACATTTTCTTCAGCATTTAACGCTACTTTCTAAATTGTTGTAGTGACATGTAAAAGTGGTTAATACAGTTGTAAGTGCAAGCTCTCCAAAACTATCTTTGTTTATTTTCTTAATCAGATCGATTAGTAATAAATTATATGTTTCCCATTCCTGATTTGTTGGAATGTAAATGCTATTGCTTATAATGTTAAATTATTTCAAATGTTTGTTCTTATAGTTTACATTTTGTCATTATGTTACATTACTGGACATTCAGGTAACAGTAAAAGAAAATAGGAGACATGGAAGCCGAATTTGGTACACTTTGATACATTACATGCTAATAAGTTGTCTTGGATCATACTGCCCATACAAAGTGTGTATCAAAATGTTAGGTCACATTGTGCGGTGTATTTGTTGACCGAGCAATCACTATCGCATCTTCAAGTGAAGATATGAAGAATGCTGTCTATTGCTTGAAACTGAAGTCCCTTTAATATAGTGGATTCTCAGTATTGAAGAGTATTTGTGGTAATTGAAGCAATAAAATAATGAGCAAAGCAAGAATTATGGATTTTGTTTTATTTGTATTTCTTTACAAACAAAATGGGAAATACATTTTATAATTGTCATAATGTTATGCATAGATTCACAAGATTCACCAAGTCAGTTATTGCATATTTACCCTCTATTATGTCGTTAATTTATCCATTCCATCTGTTATAATCATCCTGCTTAATTTGCTATTAGCGTTTTTTTATATTTATTCTCATTTGTATATATTCATAATTTTATCTTTCATAGTGTCAGTATAGATTGGCTTTTACATGCTGACTAAATCGCCTTTTAAGTTAAAAAGCCAAAAACACCAAACAATTCTAATGTATATTTCGTTCTTCACATAATAATGCTGATTTCCAATTTTTTATCTGGATGTGAAATGCCACTCTGTTATATCGATGCGATTATATGCTCCTCAGTTCATACTTTTAAAATTGGGTAATACAATGTCCATTTATTTTGCAGCCTTTAATGTGATATAGTAAGCCGTTCTGCTATGAATTATAACATATTACTTGGAGTAGAAAAATGGTTAATAGTTCCTGAACACTAATCACTTACTATTGATTTGGTATCTATCAGCATGGTCCGACTGTAAATTTTACTTTTTTTGTTTGAACATTTTTAAAAATAGTTTATTATGTTTAATACTTTGCATTCTTGACTCATCTAGGGGAAGTAGGAAAGAACACATACATAATATAAAATTCATTTTATAAATATAGATAAATTTAAACAAAGACCTCACTTAAGCCTGTATTGTATGAATTGCTTCACTGCCATGATGTCGCAATATTAAACCGTGATAAAGGATGGTCAAGTTTGAACACGTACGTTGAATATATTGCACGAAACGATAAATTGTGCCACAATAAAATAACAATGACAGCGCAGATAAGAAAAGGTATGACTCAACAAATCAAATGCCATTTAAAGTCGAATATGTGTTTCCAAGGAGAAGTTTTCCTTCTGCCATTACACCTATTTAGATAGTGCTTCTAACTTATTTATCTCAGGATAAGTCTAACCTATTAATCTGATAGGACATTAATCAGTTCCAGGCAGCCTATGCAGAGTACCTGAGGGTGAAAGACATACGTGAACAAAAGACGCATTAAAACAAGCTTATCACTCGAGAAAGAAAAAAAGCAGAGCAAGAAGAATAGCCATCAGTCACGCAATCAACCAATCATTATTTTATACAAAATGGTGACGATCCTTAGCCAGACTTGCCGATTGGATAGATTAATAACAGTTTACATCCTGGAAATCTGAAAAAAGAAGATATAAAACTCGACAATGCTCAGGAAATTCCACATTCCATCTTCAGAGGAATATTGGCATAAGAACGGACTGGTGTCTCATCAATTATTCAGGTAAGGTAAAACTCCTCTTTCATGGTTTAGATTCTAATATAAACATCTGACATTTCAGTTTAGGTTTACTGATGTGAGTCATTCTTTAACCACAGTGTTTCTATAAAACAGAACATAATATGTTTGATACAATCAGATCCCAAAAGTAAAATTAGAAATATAAAAAGTTAAAATCGTGCGTAGCTCAATATTTTAACTTGCTATGAACACATCAAGAATAATATTTTCATGAAAAGTTTGATATATGTTTAAATTTGATAGTTATTATAATGTCTACCTAATGCTTTGGTCAATTTTTATGCATACTGGGGCAATGGAATTTGTACTGTATTTAAACATTTTCTTTATTTGATGGCTTTCAATATTTTTTGGATGCTTTAAATATTTTCTTTAATCTTGTTGTTTATGGATAATTTTTATAAAAGTGTTTGATGTGTTATACCTCGATCCTCGTTAAATAATTTTTCTTATAAATCATCTATTTTAAAGTTGTCTGAGTTTACCCAGGTAATAATTTTCAGTTTTTCTTAATAATATAGCTGTGTCTAATGATGCCTTCCTTTACGAATCTCTAATTGGCTATTATATTTTGAAATAGAATATAAATGTAAATCTAAAACATATTATTGAAGACTTATTATTGCTTTACAGAACAGAGGCTGAACAATCCTTTAAACTAAAAACAATTAGCTTGTTATAAATTTTATGGACTTTGGTATGGACGTAAATGTCATAGTTTAAGTATGAACTTTGTGCGGAAAATACATATACCAAATGCATGTAAAATAAAACAAAAAAAAAAGTTAATGTAAAATAGATTTTATAGAAAAATATGGATAAGCTAATTAATATCTTTAATAATATTGAAATAAATACACTTAATACGTTTGCTCTAGAAAACGATGATGTGATGTGATTTAGATTTTTAATGTAGTTTAACACTTATTGTATTATTCTGTGACTTCTGTCATATTGCTACAATGTCTATAGTGTGGCAGTATATAGTAATGTCTATCACTTGGACATCGTGCCGCAGACATGTAGCATGATGTTCCACCCAGTCACATTTTTATGACACCAGTACTGACACTATCCTCTTAATGCTGAGCGCCAAGTGAGGCAGCTGTTAGTATCATTTCTGTAAGTCGTTGGTATGACTCGATCGGGGATTGAACCCACGACCTTTCGCATCCGTGGAGGACGCTCTAACCACTAGGCTACCTGAGCAGTCACAAAAATATAATAATATTGTTAGCAATTAGCTTAAAACGTTTGCTCTAGAAAACTAACTAAGACATATTTCAGTTACATTATGAACAAAATAGACGATGAAACCTGGATCAAGCCAATTAAGGAGTTGTAGGATTTTTAAGGAGCATATCAATAACTCCATTGCGAGTTTTGTTACCCACGATGAGGATTAAAAATTCAAAGCTCATTACGCGTTAGGAAATTGGTTTACGAGCTGTATGAAAATTGTTGTCATTTGAATTAATAATATTAGTTAATGAATAATAAATCTCTTGAACATCTGAAATTTATAAATCCAAATTCCATTCCTTTTTTATTTTTCTCTTTGATCTCGTATTTCACACCACAGACTCAAACAGTGTTCTCCACTTATATGACATATATGTATCGCCTGCGTCTGATTTATTTCCAATGGACACCATAACATTGCATTCATTTAACTATTATATTTGGAGTTGTTCTTATATATAAAAACTTGTCCATTGTTTATGTCATTCACTCCAAACGCGCGTCTATTCCATTTACAACAATAATGCTTACTAAGATTGAGCACTGGCAGATGCATTTTTCTTAATGGTCATGACATAGAAGACATGAAGGGTTTCCAGACGGTCATTTAAGGAATATAATATATCGTTGGAATGAGAAACGTTCTTCACAACTTACAATAACAAGTAACGAAGCTATAGTCTATTCCAATTGCAATGCAGGTAAATACATGCCACTGTCATTTGGCACTCCATAGTTTTCAATATGCTATTTTATATTATTACTTTAAAAAGGAAATACTGTAGAAGAAAAGTTACTTTCGTCATAAATGTTTGCAAGATGAAATGTGTTGCTGAGAGTTCAAAGAGAACTGTGTTTTATTGCTGGTACTACGACAATATAATTTGGTTTATAATGAATATTTCATTTAATATATTGCACAATGCCTTAGAGCAAAAATTCATAATTTAATTATCCGACAGCGTGCTAAGATGAATCACATAAGATTGATAGAAAATCTTTCATACAGATGCTTCCATTATAATCACCATTTTATCTTTACATATTTTTCTCAAAAAATATTGAACTGATAAACCATCTTATATTAAATATCGTCGAAACATTATGCGCTTATATGTATTAAAACGATGGATAATATTTGCCGGACAAATATGCTTTAGATTCTGGCAAGAAAGTTTAACAATATCAATTTTCTATCACACATTTAAGTAAATAGCACTCAAACCTTTGCATGTATCTAAGATATTTCATAAGATGTAAATATACTGATGTCCCTGGCAATACCTGTAAGTATTACTAATCAGGTAATCAGGTAATATCAGTACGTCAACTTCTCCAATGATATGATTTAGATGAACAGCATAATAATCCATGCAAACTTTGCACCTTTTTGTAGTTATAGAGAGTTTATAAGTTGCGAGAATCTATAGCCAAATCCTAGTTGTGACTCAGAAAGATATGACATACGCATGAAGTGAAGAGAGATAATTCGAATGATATTATATTTGTAGATATTTATACAAACCTGAAAATAATTCAGAGTATCATATTTTTATGAAAGGCACAATTTAATAATACTAAACGTATGAGGTACGAAGAGTTAGATAGAAATATTTTCTAACCGTCTCCAAGCAGAGATGACCAGGCAGGTCATTTCAGTTTTTGAAAACGAATAGGGTTAGATAACAAATTTACACATTTTATCAGAATGCTTGTGTAGCTAAATACGTGTGTACCAAGACATATATTAGTCTAGACGTCACCTTTGGTTTATAATATATCACTAATGCTGAATAAATAAGTAACGACTTTAATTGAGTTAATTTCAATTTACAGCTTTGGATCTGTATATTTTTATTCATAATCATTGCAGTAATAGAGGTTTTGTCAATGTACGGGTGTCATAAAACGTGTGGTAAACAGATCATATATGAAGGTACAGATTTCTGCATTAAAGGTGACATTTTACCTGTTTCTAATATCCACAGAAGTGAGTGCAGCGAAACTACCTAACATTGCACGTCGCGCACATAATACAGCCTTATCCAATTGCCAAGATGTTTTTCGGTTTCGTAACATGTCAGCTAATCGCTGCAATTTCAATCAACATAGGGTACGTAAAACCCGATTATTGAGATTGACTATACCGTAGAATGCCTTTAGCTCCTTGTCGTTCACTTTTTGGTTATTTGTTAAATTATCATGATTAAATAATTAGGTATGATGGCGCTGATGAAATGAGTATCATTTATAGCTCGGCCTTTTTATGCAAAATTACTTTGTAGTTTAGTCAAAAACGGCCTATCGTCTAGGTTTTAACTTTCGCAAAGTCGAAGACGTATTCAGAGTGTATCTGCAGTTTGTTCTAAGCATGCGATTGGTTCATTTTTAATTATCAAGTTGCGTGAAATGGTGGTGACGTTGATATAAATAGAATAAAAATTGTAAATATAATTTTAAGTACATAAATTGCGATGTTTTGAATATAAGGTATGAACGTTGATGTTACTGTAACTTCAATTACTTTATAATGTTTTGAAATATGATTTAAATGTTCAGTAAAGCTACGGTCATAAATCTCGATACATGCAAATATTAGTAGTCTTATACTTTGGTAATCTGCATATACGTACTGCAAAAAATTGTATTTACAAGCTATAACAAGATATGACAAATATAAAATCAATAAAATTAAAAAACTATTTTCAAGTTTGTTTACATTCATATATATTTTGACATTTAAATTGGTAATTTAAAACGTTATGTTCTTAAACTTCACATGGAACGTTATAATGCGAATAGATATGTTGACCCATTCACTCTTCTGTTCTCAAAATAGTAGTAAAGTTGTATAAGTATGACAAAACTGAATGTGTCCTACATACATATAAATAAAACAATTAAATGTGCAAGTAAACTACGTATTTTGAAAGTATCTAGCATCAGTATTCCAGTGTGGAACGTTTCATATGAAGTGAAAAAACGTTAGATTATTTATATGTATTATGCTAGAAATTTCCAATTAGTTGTTATGTATGAGTCTACTCGCTCTGTTGCAAATTTGAGCTTGTCAGTAGTTATTTCTAGCATAACCTTCTTCTCGTGTCTGGTTACGAGAAGGAAGAAAGTTCGGCATTCTTAAGAATAAGGGTCACACCTATGTTGCATCTTGTGGGATTAAGCTCGGCTGCGAAAAGGTGGGATCGCTGTAAGAAATAGACACGACACCCTCTGAGCTTGAAATCGCACTTTTTATATATATATATATATATATATATATATATATATATATATATATATAAAATATCAACTCCATACAATACATATTACAATAATAGTTCTTCCACAACCTACTATTTCATTTGTCCATTCATTTCTCTGCATTTTTGAATACAAGTGATTTAAATATTCAAAGAGCCTAAATTCAATCACTGTAATAAATGCATTTTATTCTATTTAGTGTAAGATAACGACCTGAAAAAGATCTGTGAGTGTTATACTTATTATTTAAAGAATATATATGTATTCTCAATTAAATTATAACATGAAGCTAGTAATTATTTTAAACAAATACTAATGAACATCGAAGCTGTAAAATATTTCATTACATTATGATTGTGGAAAAAGGAACTCAATAATATTACATTATAAATACAATGAACATCAATTCAGTAAAATATCAAATCAATAAAATATTTCATGGCTGAAAAGAGAACTCACTATTACATTATATTGATAAAATAAAAAAAATTCAGAAGGATATTATAACTTACTATAAAATCTTTAATTTTCAAGAGCGAGTATAAAGCATAATTTTCTTACCTATAAGAAATAGATACGACACCCTCTGAGCTTGAAATCTCACTGAGACCAAGCAGCCCAGAGCCTTTTTTATATCTTGGAAGCTGCTGTTCATCAGTATACCACGTTTTCATTCAAGGTCAGAGAGGTCTGTCTAATGAACTATGCCTATGTTCTAAAAAGTCACGCGTGTTCCCGTTTGATTGTCAAGGACAGCCTTAATCTTATATCAAGTTTTAGGGGGAAAAGAGAAAGTGTGTGTGCCTGGTCAGTAATTTTCCTAAGTGAACGACCTTTTGGACCATACATTGTCTATAACTTTCCAGTTGTAAATGGTCAATCACATTCTGAACTTCTAACCCAACTAATTTTCTAGACTGTTTATCAATTACTTCGTTCCCAGTATCACAATGCAATTAATTAGGTTTTATTAATTGAATTGTGATGCAGTACGTTATTCGTGGCTTCTATCCGTTGTTGAACTATCGAACCGGCTACTGATTAGGCTTTCTTCCATTACCAAGCCAAGCTGAGGAAGAAAGAATAAAGTCTTAAACTTTGAAGAGCGAGTATAAAGCATAATTTTCTTACCTGTAAGAAATAGACATGACACTCTTCTTGAGCTTGGAATACCACTGGGACCAAAGCAGCTCAAAGCCTTTTTTATATTCTGGAAGCTGCCTGATCATCAGTATTTCATCCAAGGTGAAAAGAGGTCTGTCTAATGCATCTAAAAATAATCACGTATGTTTCTTGCGTGCTAGTCAAGGACAACTTTAACTTTATATCAAGTTTAGGGGGATATAGAGTGTGAGTGTGTGGTCAGTATTTTTCCTAAGTAAGCGGTCATTCACATTACGAACTCTCAAACTAATTGCCTTGATTATCAATTACTTTGTTCCCAGTATCACTACGCAATTTAATAAGGTTTTATTGACCGAACCGCGAGATAGCACGTTATTCGTGACTTTTTATCTGTTGTTGAACTATCGAACCGGCTACTGATTAGGCTTTTTTCCATTACCAAGTCAAGCTGAGGAAGCAAGAATAATGTTTAATCTGAATTCATTTCAATGTTCTATTATTCTCAGGATATGAATTATTGATTTGGTCATGCTTCTCTTACAATCCAAATCAATATTATAGCATTCTTTTTAAATTCGCAGGTTTTGTCTTCCAATAACTAGAGATTTCACTTTATTCTACAAACAATATTAGATTTAAATTACATGTAATTACCAAAACATTATGAATCGTATAGCTTGAGAATAAAATTTGACCATCGATAAGTAAAACATTTGTTTTGCAATATCGCGTCGCAACGTTAACAATTTGAGGAACAAGATTAATATTATTTTAGGATGTGCAAGCATAATTGCTTTAAATACTTATATGTTCATCCCTGAGGAATAATGTCCTTTTCAATAATTTCAGCTCACTATAAAATTGGCAAACTAGCAAACAATCATATTTAATTTAGACAGTTTATAAATTTTACCTCCAATAACGTTTACAAAACAGTGTTTAATTTCTTTTAATATATTTTCCGGATTTGAAATTGCATATGTCAAGATCAAGTAATAAACAGAGAAACAACTAAATATAAAAGTTTATATTTTCTCCACGCAGGAGTAACAGTTAATGTATGTATCGGTTTCTCACAATAATAAAAGCCTGCAGCGTATGTTAATATATTTTGCATTTCATTATTTAATTTGTGTTGTTCATATTTATTTATTTCTTAATTTATTTCAAATACAACTAAATAATCTACACGAAAAACACGTGGTAAATTTTTATATTCACTTACGTATTTTTAAGGTTATATGTGATATATGATTCAGACATAAAGAGCGTATTCAGCCCTGATCGGCTGTGTGCTACATTTTTTGTGCTGATTGGTCGATCTGTCGTTGAAGACCAAATAACCAAAATAATCTGAATTTAACAACAAAACAATAAATATAATTAATAGCGAAATAATTAAATCATATAATTTTATTTAATTTGAAGTAGCGTTAATCCTACTATTACGATTAATTATTGCTATAGACATAGCATACCGATTTCTAGACTCGATTGGCTTTATGGACTTTAGAAATTTCTAAAAATTTGAACACACAAAATATAAGATAACAGGGTTGTGTTTGTGTAACGATCGAAACAATTTAGAGAAGTAGTTTGTGACAAAGTATTTCGCGTTGTATGATATATCTATCAGAAAGATGTAATAAAGTTTTAAATCTTCCTGTAATTATGTCAGTTCTTTCTAAATTAATCCATTATCCATATTTATCTTTCCTCCAAACAACTATGTCAGTCAGACGACTAGCAAAGTGTATGTTTCCTTATTGAAGGTGGCGTTAAATTCACAAACCTTTGAACATCCTTATTTTCATCATTCTTCAAATGACAGTTCCTGAGAACGAACTAATTAAAATTGATCAGATTACATGAAGCATGATATATGGGCTTAACGACTGAAAATTGTTGAGTGGGTCTAATCAAAAGGTTCAATGATGACCTGCAAACAATGCTAGAAACTACTTTTATCTTGACATTTACTTCGTGATCGTGTACTTTCTTTGAGTTAATGGAGTTAATCCAAATTCAACATGGCAGAAACCTATAGATCACCAAGAATGGCTTATGTTTTGTTGGTCTTTTGTAATATAAATCCAATTTCAGTTTAATACTTATGAAATTAAAAACGTGACTAACAAATGAGAATTATAACACAAAATGTAAGCTGAATATGATACAATAATAATAATAATAATAATAATAATAATAATAATAATAATAATAATAATAATAATAATAATAATAATAATAATAATTTTAATAATAATAATAATAATAATAATAATAATAATAATAATAATAATAATAATAATAATAATAATAATAATAATTTTAATAATAATAATAATAATAATAATAATAATAATAATAATAATAATAGTTAAGTTTAAAATTATTAGTTAAAATAAACTGAGGGTGAATTCAAAAGGTCGCAACAGAGGGTTAACCACACCTTTCATAGATGCTACTCATTTCAATTTTAAAGAGTATTTCGGTGTTTTACTAATTGAGGAATTAAACAATTAATCGTGCCTTTGTATTGTTAAATGTACTTTCTGGAAGTTGTAAATCGGGTTATGTGAATGGTAGTGATTACGATGTTCAGGTGACATTAATAAATTATAGCTGAATGCTACAAAATGCCTTCTGATTTGCTCTTGTGATATATTGTTTATTTTTTGTTTACCTCGCCCTTACATTGACCTTTGACATGTAGATGCAGAAACTTAATAATCTTCTTTGTTTCATGAATAGCAATATATTAGCTCAGTGAAGATGATTTCATCAAAATGCATATTATTGGTGGAACCATTTTTTTTGTTTGATTTTGAGCTTGACTTTGATATATCAATCTTTAAGTACCCGATGTGTATAACTCTCTAAGTATCCCATGTGTATAACTCTCTAAGTATCCCATGTGTGTAACTCTCTATGTATCCCATGTGTGTATCTCTCTAAGTATCCCATGTGTGTAACTCTCTAAGTATCCCATGTGTGTAACTCTCTAAGTATCCCATGTGTGTAACTCTCTAAGTATCCCATGTGTGTAACCCTCTAAGTAACCCATGTTGTTACTCTCTAAGTATCCCATGTGTGTAACTCTCTATGTATCCCATGTGCATACTTTAGGTCTATTTGTCAATACTTCATCTCATGATATTTGATGAGATTATTGAAATTCAAATGGTTTGTGTGCATTTAAGTCACGTGTGTAATTAAATGGGATAATGCAATGTTTTAAATACATTGTTATTTTGAAGTCTGTAGATATGAAATTGATAATGGTGGTGAAAAGGTTTTCATGAATTTAGATACGAATATTGAGACTGTTGAAAATTGGTTGACTAATGTTTTATTCACCTGCGAAATAAATTGTGTATTTGCTTATGCAACAAAATTTCTAAGAAAACAATTTAATCACAAGTATACGTCTGTATAGAAAATAATGGGTTTAAGGAATTTACATTTTATGGATTTTATGAGAAGTAAAACACACGAAAAATACAGTTTTTTTTATCACAGAAACTGTAATATATACTCTCTCTCTCTCTCTCTCTCTCTCTCTCTCTCTCCCTCCCTCTCTCTCTCTCTCTCTCTCTCTCTCTCTCTCTCTCTCTCTCTCTCTCTCTCTCTCTCTCTCTCTCTCTCTCTCTCTCTCTCTCTCTCTCTCTCTCTCTCTCTCTCTCTCTCTCTCTCTCTCTCTTATAAATTCATTCCTAACATTGATGCATTCGCCATAATGCGAATCCATCACATGTGTTACATTGTCTCTTGTGTTTATTGTACGGATGGAAAAAGGAGGCTATTGTAAAATACTCCCATAAAATGTAGGAATAAAGGCAGCAAGTTGTCCGTTGTAAGAAAACATTAATTGCCGAAATCAGTGTTGAAACGTAACAGTATGATGTACTTTTCTTAAATAAAATGACTTCATTTTTATAGCTAGACAAATAATAAAGTTCTCTCTTTTACAGATTGTTTGGAGTTTACTGTAAGACATATGAGCAAGATACAAGGAAACCCATGGTATGGCAACTGGTAAAGGGTCCAAAATTCAATTCGTAATGAGACCACTTTAACTACGCACCTATGACATACAACTAGTATTATTAGCCTATACTTACCAATTATGAAATAAGACAAAGAACAGAAGTAAAACCTTGAAATCTCTTTCCACTGAAAAGATACATTTTTACCCTATTTAACCTGTATGAAATGAGTAGCAGTATATGAGAAGGCATTGATAGATCAATTCTTAACACATCCATACAAAGTTCCCTTTTCCAGAAATCAGTGTGGTCACTCACGCATTTTGAATGAACCAGTTTCAAATAAAGCAGTTAGAAAATGATGTCTTAATTGAACTGTCTTTGCCCCAAGCCAATACCAACATATTTCCTTTTTATTATGATAATACAGGTCTTTGATTTCCAATGATAACCTATTTGTGAGAAATGGCCAATAGAATTATCCATTAAATATAACTATTTTAATCAGCAGTATATCCCATGACTATTAACTGTTCCTGGTTTTCAAATCTACGTCCTCAACATTGTTGTTAATCAATATATGGAAGTGGTAGCATATTTAGCTAAATCCTATTAAATGAACCAGGCTGCAATTAAGGCTGCAATCTTAATGGGGACATTTGATGCATGTCTAATGAAAACGAAAGTGACAGGTTACATCAAGGAAAATATTGTCATAATAACTATAGATGTATTATTGTATTGTAGATATTGTAAGACAAGTATTTTGGAGCAGCAGGGATGGCGAACCCTACAACTTTTTGCTTGCGAAAATAAGGGTTCCTATAGACGCTAAAAATATAGTCAATAACTTTAAACCAAAACCTCTAACTTGTCTATAATGGTAATAAATCATTTTAGTTAGCTCAGTTTTGTTAAACCATCATTGACTATTTTTTTCTTCGCATTTTTACGCGATTTCATTTACATGTCTGGTCACATAGTTTTTGTCATTCGCCCTCCCTGCTGCTATTGAATTAATTAAAGATTTTATCTAGACCTATACGTTACCTTGTTATTGCGTCGTGTAGATTTATTGTTATAAATCCAACTGGAACAGCTTGTGGTTTTGAAAATATTTTTTTTTAATTTAATCAAGTCCATATCTCCTGAACACCAAGTAAAATAAATATTTTGTAAAGTATAATTATCTACGCCATTAAACACAACCAAAATATTACAGTTATCTCTGATCAACTTAGGTATTTGTGTGTATCTCTGAGTACCATAGATCACATCCGTAATTTTATGTCTACCTCGAGAAAATATTATAACTGGATTAGATTGTTTGTCAAGCATTACATCATCGTATACTACAAGGTTATTAATGAATCCATCTATTATAATAATTCTAATGGAATTCGGAAGCGCTGGATGGTACTTTACTGGTTCTTGCTTTTGCGTTCCTGAAAAGTCAATTATATCTATATAATATATAATATAAATTTATATTGTGCTCGATGCAGAGTACCCACACTAACCGTTGGATTGACAACAATAACAACAAAAAATAAAAGACGTGCAATTACAGGTAAATGTACAAAATCTGATACAAAAAATATAAATTTATTTCTACGTCGCAAATAACACGTATTGGAGATATAGCAGCATTATTAGGGAAATTGCCAGGAGCTCCGTCGGCCAAATACCCTGGTGAGAAACACCTTTATGGATACAATTACTGTGGCCTTGGAACTCGACTTGATATCCGACTTGATGATTAAGATCATCCAAAACCAGGAGGGTATCCGGTAAATAAAATTGATCAAGCATGTTATGTTCATGACGTTGCTTATAAAAGTAAAGATTTGCAGCAGCGGCATCTCGCAGATGTGAAATTAATTCATGCGCTAAATGCTATATCTAAAAAATCTCTCACATAAAATATCGCTAGTTTTCTGATAAAATCTGCTATGAAAGGTAAAATAATGCTCAGAGCTGGTAATTAATTATATAATTAAGATAATGGAATCCATTTATTATTCCCCGATATGATGTTGGAGAGGTAAAGCAGCAGTCGGTAATATTGCTGCTTCAGAAAACGTTTCAAATAATGTTGCTACATTTTGGTTAGCACGACAGGCAATATCGAAGATCTATCTACCACCACCTAAAATAATTCAATATGCACATTTTAATGTCAGCATCTCCAATAATGGCATTAAGTAGATTTGTTTTACCACATTATACTGTTAAAATACGTGGACGAAAATTACGCACGTACAAATACGCATTGACTGTTGTTGACGTTGCAAGTAGATATAAAGAAGCTGAACCATTATCAACAAAAACAGCATCTGAAGTGATTTCTGCGTTTGAATGAATTTATCAACGTGGTGGTCCACGATGGCCAAAGTTTTTACAAGCTGATCCTGAGAAAAAGAATTTCTTGGTGCAGTATTCTTTGATGAAACAACATAACGTTACAATCAGACAAGTACATACTGAAATTCATCATGATCAAGCAATCGTTGAACGATTTAATAGAACACTTGCTGAGCGGTTATTGGGATATCAATACGTGAGTTACACATCTACTGACTTTAAATCTGGTGAATTTTCCGTTAAATGTGTTGCAAGGTTACCAAGTGTGATATCTGCATTGAATGATGAAATTACTCGTGCAACTTCCATGAAACCTTCTGTTGAAATAACAAAAAATACATACCCCGTCGCGATAACGCGAACAACCGGTATTAGTTGATATAACTGTGAGATATTTATGCGAACCAGGGAAGCTTGTGGGCGGAGCAAAAGACCTACTGATCCAATCTGGAGCGTGACTATACAATATCTAGCGTGAAAGCGTGAATAGATCCACTGGAAGAACTGCAATCTACAGACTAGATTCTACAGCCCCTCGACGTGGATTTGTGCGTGAACAATTACAAGTAATTCCTGCAGAGACACAATTACCACCACGTTCACTTATATAAACTAGAATCCCGACGTCGATTACATTCAAGACAGGACAGCATCAAGTTTTCACGTCTGTGAACAAGTTCAATATTAATTCTGTATACGGTATTACGTCTTGGATTATTATTCGAATATTGCCATAACATTATTGTGTTACAGTTTTCACAATGATTATTCTGCAGTTGTTTTAATGTTATAATAAATTCAGTATCAGTACCAAAGTCACACTTATAATTTTGTCACATTGTTTATAAAAAAACTTTTTTTCTTGATGACAGCAAGGTCATTAGTAATCTCCTCAGTTATCACGTAATCTGTAATAACACTATGTAGTTGAGTTATTCATCTAACACGAGATACTGCAAGATAGACTAAGTTTAACCACTCGATCCGATCATATACAATCCATACATTTGTATCAGAGATAGTTAATTCTTGAGACGAATGAATTGTTATAGCATATCCTAATATCCACGGTGATTCTTTTATACTCAATGCACTCTCAACAATATCAATAGCGACCAAAACGATGTCATTTAGAACAAAATTTTGTTCTCGGTCACTTTCATTATCTCCACATGGAATTTCAGCTTCAATATTATGTCGTTGAGTATCTGCTGGGCGATAGCACAAAGGTACAGGTAACGTTGGAATCTTTTCTTTATGTAACGTAAATAATTTCTATTGCAGTTCATCACGAACTATCTTTCTACTTGCGACTATTAAATTAGCTGGCTTCCATAAAGTCTAAAAATCATTTATAGTTATCTCAGGAATTGCTTTACGCATTATCTCACATTGTATTTTATCTGGTTATAATCTGATTAATATTTTAAACTCTTTCAGCGGATCATGAGTAGCTCTATGGTCATCATGTATTTCTTCATAACAATATACATTACTCTTTAGCCATTCATGTGGAAACTGTCCAAAACATGGTTGTGTATGACCATGATTACCACACGTGATTACAGCTGTATTCTTTGTTAATAACCATTCAAGAAATGTTTTTAATGTTTCTAACGACACCGTGCATATTTCGTCCAATATAATATACTTAGGTATATATTTTTCACCCATTAGCTCATGAGTCCACATGTCTTCGCACATTCCTTAGAACCTATGATATGTACATGATTTTACTCCTGGTTGCTTTATTTCTCTAGCTAGTTTATGTGTAGGTGTGAAAACGATCATATCTGAATGGTTGTTCATAAATAAGTTAACAGCAAGAGTTGTTTTACATGACCCTCCACACCCATTAAGATAAATAACCTTATGTCTAACCACAGGATCATACACAGATGGTGCAGACGACTTTGATGGTTGATCACTATTTCAGCAATATATTTACTTAATTTCAACATCGGCAAATTTTGAATAACTAAGTATATTTTCTTTTGTTTTTTTTCCTCCACGCCCATTTTTCCTCCCCCTTCACAATTACCGAGTAGCTGGTTTAATAAATCCTTATGTTGCTTTATAATGTAGTATATAAATTGAATCCGTAGTGCCTCTGATAGCGTGACGAGGAAATCTATTTATCATCGATAGTAGCTTTATCGAAACATAAGCTAGCATCGAAGATCTTAAATGAGTAAATTGTGGTGAGTCGCCATCAAGGTATCTTACATTGGTACCTAGTTTTGTTCCATGTGATAAATAAGCATTATATCGACTTACAAATGTTCTTTTTTCTGTAGTAACAGCGATTATAAAATCTAGTTCAGTATCGTCCATAATCAATCTTGTACATGCTCGTTTATTATCATGTGAACCGCCTTGAGTCAACTTACTGATTATCTTTCCACAATGATCATTTGCAAGTTTTTAATCATGCTCATTCCTGCATTTGCTTATTTCATCATCAATATCAGGGAATTTTTTCATGGCATCATCGACAATAAATCTATCCGGTTTTGGTAACCAAACGTGCTTCTGTGAACTATATTAAATAATTGCTTCGGTTACCCTCAAATATATATATATATATATATATATATATATATATATATATATATATATATATATAT
Source organism: Potamilus streckersoni (assembly GCA_016746295.1). Classification (NCBI taxonomy): domain Eukaryota; kingdom Metazoa; phylum Mollusca; class Bivalvia; order Unionida; family Unionidae; genus Potamilus; species Potamilus streckersoni. The sequence goes on along the minus strand of JAEAOA010001377.1, from coordinate 1,285,686 downwards.
ATATATATATATATATATATATATATATATATATATAATGTAAAATCTAGCATCAAGCATATACCCCAATAGTACTATCGGAACCCAACATTTTTCTGAAAAATGAATTCCAAACCAAACATAAGTAAAAGCATGGAGACCTTCTCTAAACTCGAATAATTCTACTTGAGCAAATCCTGTTAGGTCAAAATCTGGTAAGGGTCCATTTATGGAAACTCTGGTCATGTCATGTGTAGGATGTCCGAATTTCTTAAAGTATTTAGAACATTCTCCATATCCAGAAAAAACTCCCAGGATAACATGCAACAGTATCAACTGAAATAACGTCACTAAATGGTATCTGGTATTCCACAATCCACCGTGTCCATATTCTATGCAACTTTTTTGACATCATCAATGAATTGTGATCGTGTTGTTTTCCATGAATTTGTCTCCTGAGCGAAATGAGCAGCAACCGATGGTACGGTAAAATAGTTATTCAGTAATTGTCAACTTCAACTTTATCAGAGGTATATTTCAGTGCAAGATGTTTCGCCTCTTCATGACGAGATTCTGTATGGTAAATATCACCGTTAGGTCGGACAAACCAATCGTAATTGTGTTTTGACTTTGAAATAGCCAAAAAGTCACAGGGTCACTTTTACTTATATTTCTGATAAAATCAAATATATGACCATCATAAAACTTAACTTTTCTATCTCATGGAAATACCGTTACAGCATTAGTCAAGCATGTGCATTATGATCAACGATTGTGATAGGGGTTCCATTTTTTATATATATTTTAGTTCGTACAATATCACTCCGGTTAGCGTTTTGATTGTGATGAAAATCTTAATAACTTTTCTAGTTCAGCAACATCCTTAATAGAAGCACCAGAATCTTTAAACCGTTTCTGCCAATGTATCAATTGTTTTGCGTCTTAAATCTGTTAAGCCATTACCACGTTTCGCATTTGTAAAATGTTCTGTAACTCGTTCAGCTACAGTTTTTTCTTGACAGTCTCATAGGTTTGAGATCCTCAACATTACATTTATCTTTCAGCAAATAAATTCCATAACTGCAACGGCAGTAACCGGATAACCTTGTACATATTAAGGCTAATCAATGTCATTAAGTCTTCCAGGGTTAGATTTATTATTCAATAAAACGATCTTATTTCCCGACTGTACATTTACTGGGTTGCACTTATCACGAATCATCTAAATATCATAATCTTCTTGTACAATAAACTTTATTAAAATGAAATATTTTCTATCACCAGTTGATTAATAATTACCTGTCTTAGTTTGTCATTCATTATATTAACGATATGTCCTATCCTGAAAGGTGACCATACATGAGCAACGCCATCATCCAGGAACTCCTTTTTGGCTTCACGGATACGTTTAGATTTATCTGCATTTGCTAAAGCTAGATCTTGCATCAAAATACTAAATTTATATTCTGGTAGTCTGTCAAGATCAAATCTAGCTTGGGAGGGTTCAATTGCGGATAATCCCTCCATTATTATAATTTAGATACATATTTTAATTGAATTTTTGTATATATATATATATATATATATATATATATATATATATATATATATATATATATATATATATATATATATATATATATATATATATATATATATATATATATATATATATATATATATATGGATGGATGGATGGATGGATAGATAGATAGATAGATAGATAGATAGATAGATAGATAGATAGATAGATAGATAGATAGATAGATAGATAGATAGATAGATAGATAGATAGACAGACAGACAGACAGACAGACAGACAGACAGACAGACAGATAGATAGATAGATAGATAGATAGATAGATAGATAGATAGATAGATAGATAGATAGATAGATAGATAGATAGATAGATAGATAGATAGATAGATAGATAGATAGATAGATAGATACTGACGACAGAGTATTTATTTTATTATTCTGGTATTTTCTGCACGAGTTGTCTATTTTGCTATTCTGATTTTCTGCATGAGTTTCTGTTCGTTACGAAAATCTCGATTCGTATCGTAAAGCGATCTTAAATTTAAACTTATCTAGGTCAAAATATGCATTAATATCAATCTGTTACAAATTTCTACTGCTAACAGTTAATTTCCTAGAGTGTCATCAGTCACATATTCTTTAAAAGTGTTCATCAATAAGATCTTTCACTGATTTCTTTAACTTAAACGAGTTGAATCCGGGAATGATAAATGTTGGTAGTTGTTCTCGCGTAATTCCGAAATGTTTTAGAAAAACTAAGTGAACAGATTATTTAGTCTCTCATGTTGTTTTGGATCGTCTTCATTAACTATGTTTTCTGCAATATATGTAATTCGATGAGGGAACTAATACTAATCTTTTCTTTATGTTAGCAAAAACATTATTCAAAAACTCTAGATCTGAAGAAACTTGATTCAAATGTTGTCTTGATTCCATTATTTCATTTTTTAAATCATCATTGTAAGCAAAATTAATACTTGAAAGTAAAGTTTGTATATTTTAAATACACGTTCATGCTCTGACTTAATTATATTAGCATATGAATTTATTTCATCAATATCTATTGTTATTATTTTTTCTTTCTTGCCATCAATTTGTTTTGTAAAATGTGATTATATTATATCTATATAATGTGTAACTCTATCAATACCAAAATACAGTTCCAACAGCGCCTAATGCAGCTGCTTTTGCAACAGCTGGGACTGCAGCTGCTATTAATACTGGTATAGCTGTATACCACCAGTCTTATCACTGTCTTTGATGGTGACTGCAGAAAGATTACATTTGACGCCTTTATTTGAATTTTTGTTTCATTGAAGTTTCTGAATTGACGCTCGGTCAGCGATAATTTATTTGAACCGCTCATCTGTACTTGCTTTAGAGATATTTTTATTCCACAGTTATTTTTTTATGCTGACTGTAGCCTTTTGATCTGATCAAGAGTCAGCGCAACACTAACGTGATTGTATGATCTAATTATGTGTTACATATTTTCTACTGCGGCATCAGCGACTCTCATTCGTCCACCAACACCTTAAGAAACATCGTCTTATCGCTGATTATAACGGCTACCGCTCTATAATTTGCGATAGGTCCTCGTGTCACACGAGCACGAAATTTAATGTCAACTACTGTCGCGTTAAATCTAAATGTTCAAGAGAAATCTATTAAATCGGATATACTGTTGTAAAATTTAATTGTGATATTTGTAAACCATTATCAATGTTTTGGTCACGACCCATAAAAGCTATAAGACGATGATATACACGTGCTACATGATTTTGATGAAAATTCAGTAATATATCTTCGGATGATTCTTTATGTCCATTTATCCTTAATTTAACCTCAGAAACACTGAGTTTGTCGAATATCATTATACTTTTTGTCTGATTATTTGTTCGTGCAGTATTTTGAAGCGCAATAAATATATGTCCTGGTGCAGAAACACCCCGATGAGAAACTGTTTTCCATGTAAATAAACCATTAATTTTACTTTGAAAAGCATCGGTGGTAATAGTCAACCATGACAACGTTGATTTACCGCCTTGACTCATGAAAGATAGTAATCGGTCTTCTTAAGATATAGCGGGCATCTTTGGCATCCACAATGGTTGTTTTGTTAGTACAACTTTACTATGAAGTGCCCTAGTTGCAGCATCGTCAGCTCCTTCGACGTGCCATATTGCATCATTATCGGTACCTTTTCGTGCGAGTACAACTGTATGTTTAGCTCCAAAAATAACTTTTCTTACATTTCTACAGTATCCCATAATATGTGAAGGTGGAATTGCACATGAAAACATCCTGTTTTTGAGCATTTCTTTGCTTGAGGCAAATCATAAGTTGAAATTTTCATTCATCGATAATACTGCAGTGGCATCTGCAGCTCCTCCTGCAGCTCTAACATTACCTATACTAACATTTTTGTGAACTGGATGATCAGTTGCATTCTTTGCAAACATCAATGATGGACCAACTGATTTTGAATAATCTTCGATGTATCGAGTACGACCAAGTATTGTTATGACAAGCCTCAATCACTCGTTCATTGATAACATATGCGGAACTTTTGAATAACGCTATAATACTCTTGTTGTCAAAACCAAAACCAGCATCGTTATCGTATACAGTAGCATCTGCTTCTTCAGCGGACAGAACATATATACTTGTGTCATGAATTTGTAATTCAATGCTTCCAGAATGGTTAGGTACACGTGCCTCATAAGACTAATATGGATAATCACACACAGACTCGTCCTTGAGAACTGGTGCATCTATGTCAATCGCTGGATCAGATATGCGTTTAAACAACTATATTATATTTTCTATCGTCTAACACGATGACCACTTCGAGAAGTGAGACCAATTCCTGGTATTAGACTAGCGGTTATATTTTTCTTTTTCTGATGACGGTACATCAGCCACCTCTGCTAGTTTTTCATTAGCAACTTGGTTTATTATTTTACTGATATGTGCAGGCATTGCTTCAGTTCTAGGTAGTTTTACAGGTTGAGGTTTTCGTCGTATTAATCGTGCTACTCTATTTTTGATCGCCGAAAATGCTTTACTGGCAACACTGCCAACAGCAATAATACCTTTATCACGAACACAATCAATAGCTTTCATTCCTAGCTGCTTTACAATCGGTATTGCTTTTTGGGGCTATTCTTCTAGATAGACCCTGAACAACATCATCTAGTCCATCTCCGTAGGTTGTTATGTATATTGATAATCGAGAATTTACCACCCTGACCATGGATAGTCCACGTTGAGTACTATGTACGATCATTTTATTATAATAACTATATTTAGTTACATACTCAGTCCAGTAACTTAGTCACTGTAGTGGTCATTGGAGATTTCATTAATGAGGGAACGATACACATTAATATCCATATTTCCACCTGCAAATCATTGTTTCCAAATATCAGCTACTTCATTAATGTTTCCTGGGGAATTATTACCAGCTCGTTTTCACCCGATGAGGATTTCTAGTTGATCAACATCAGCAAGACTGTTATTGTGACAAGTAATAAACCATTTCCAGTTGCTTCAGGATCATCTTGAAATTCTTCCTCTTCCTCTTCACTCGGGTGTTATTGGTAATTCAGGATAATCATGAAGTGATTGCTTAAATGAAATTGGTGTTTTTGTTGTTGTTTTGGAGGGTTTTGTTTCTTTTGTTCTTTTTTTCTTCTCCCTCCTCCTTTCTTGATCTGATTAAATCATCAATTGCCCTAAGATATTCCTGATATACTGGATCATCATATTTAATTTGTTTAACATTCATGTGTATGCTATATAATGCTTTTCGCCATTGTTCACTGCTTTTAATATCTTTAGCGTGTTAAGTTTTCATTAATTTAACTCTTCGACTATAACCATCCAAAGCAAACTCAGCTAATTGATCTATGTTTTAAGGTTATCAGTTACCTCAACAGCATTTTTATTAAATGTATTAATCAGTTGAACATTACCTATAGAACCTCTTGATTTTGGTTCATGCGCAGGTGCTTCCTCACTTCCAGGTTGATCTTCATCCTCTCTTTATTTCCGGAACTGGCATCACAGCAGCTGTTTCAGCTGAAAGATCTCTAAGAATCCTTTTTGTTTTCTTAGTTTCTTCTGCAATTTTCCTAGTTGCTTCAGTGGTTTTCTCTAAAACAAGTAGAGTACATTTAGTGGTCTCAGTGATAGGCTTAAATAATTGTTTTTTATCCTCTTCACATTCAACTTGTGATCCTTGACGAAATTTTAGGTGTTGTTAAAGTAGATCACGGACGGATAAATATTTTCTAATTGCCTCTAGCCGCTCTCGAGCTAATCTAGCTGAATGTGGTTCTCCAATATTCATTAATTAATAATCTCTATACTGGCTGTTTAATTCATCAATGGGGCCCCGAGTGGCCGAGTGGTCTTAAGCGCTGTCCGTTACGGATCACTGCCATCTCACCTCTGTCTGCGTGGGTTCGAGTCTAGAATTCGGCAAATGTGGATATGTGAAAAAGCTTGCCAGTAGCTTCTCGTGCGTCGGTGGTTCTTTCCGGTGATTTCCCGGTTCCTTCCTCCAGCATTAATACTAGCCGCCATGAATAGCCTATCGTGTGCTGAAAAATGGCATTAAGCCCAACAACAACAACAACAACAACAACAACAACATAATTCAACAATAGTAGTGAAGGCGAACGGCACAAATTATGTGACCAGACAAGTAAATGAAATCGCGTAAAAAAACATTGAACAAAAATAGTCAATGATGGTCTAACAAAGCTGAGCAAACCAAAACGATCTATTACCATTATAGACAAGTTAGAATTGTTGGTTTAACGTTATTGACTATTTCTTTCAGCCTCTGTAGGAACCCTTACTTTCGCTTATGGGGTCAAGAAAAATGTTGTAGAGTTTGCCCTCCCTGCTGCTAATGGCGATAGATTACGAGCCATGTACTTCCTATCAAGATAATCTCCAACAGTGGAAATACTGATATTTACTTGTTAAACACCACATTTATTAAAATAAATTTACTTTCAGTACTGTAAGCATTTATGCCATGGTATGCATAAATGGAAGACAAACTTTTACACATCTGACATCAATATATATCTTTATATATATATATATATATATGTGTGTGTGTGTGTCTGTGTCTGTGTGTGTGTCTGTGTCTGTGTGCGTGTCTGTATCTGTGTGTGTGACGTCTTGGTAGCAGGAACAAAGATACTGGTAACTACACCATTCAATAGTGCATAACAATGCCGTAGTAGGGAAAAGAAGCTTGACCATCCATTGCTATTTTTATTTAAAGTCGTTATTTGCATATATGATTTTTTTATGCATTTTATTATATATAACTATATTTCGCTTACTTCCACTTTTAAGATAGCCATATATATGTTGAGCAATCATAAGAGCCAGCTGAACCTAGCAATCATAACTGCTGACTGGTCATATGTTCGCGAAAAAAAAACAAGAATCAACAAGAAGGGTCCAAAATCATATTTCTTTGGCAATCCAGAAGTGATTTGATGATTTCGTTTCAATTAATTAATCAATTTTACCACCATCACATAGGCTACGTTTCATAAATCAGTCTACAAGTAGAGGGTTTGCAAATTTAAAGATTGGGTGGTTATCATTATGTAGCTTGTCATCATAAAGTTAGATTATAATCCATAAAACCTTTGTATTCACTGCTGCATTTGACGAAAGAATAAAATGGTATCCTATAAAGGAATGTCGGTTTTGTAAATTCTCCCACACGAGGTAATTTGTATATTCATCTATCATTTTATAGACTAATAATGAAATCAAATGTCATCATCCAGGTTTAAAAATAATTGACGTACCATTTAACGATATTATATGTATTTCATGAATGCAGGGAATGTAAATATGTATACGTTTTTCTTATTACATTAAAATGCAAATAGATATCATAAATCAAAGATGACCAATGGACTGCCGAATTTGGGAAGCAGAGCAATGCCATTAGCACATTTGACCCTAGATCATTTATGTTGTAATTGGATTAGTTATATAACCTAATCATTATAAGAAATATATATTTGGTTATGTTGATTTTGATTTCATTTGTAGGCAAAGATTGGAAATCGATATCATAACATCTAGTTCTATTAAATATATAACATCACTGAACCATGGAATACATTAACAAATACAGAGAAAATATATGATTTCCGAACAAAGCGCCTTATCTACGCTTTTGTAATGATGTGAGCTCTCCATTAAATTATTACCTATTGTTAAAGAGATAGGTTCTTTCTATTGTCATTCTGGTGAGCAATTAAGATTGTGGAAAAAGATATATAAAATCCAAACATACCACCAACAATTTAGAAATAACCAGTTGAAGAACCATGCTTCCTTTATTAAATAGCCAATGAAAATGAAGTTCAAAAATTCACAAATCTAGGCCATTCAAATTTGCCTAAATATCACAGGATTATTTAAAAACACAAACTTATACAAAATACATAAATTTGACTTACACAATATTGATTGAATTCCCATCCTTGAATTAAAATAACAAAACGATGTCACAAATGTAATGAAATAGAAATATTCACAAATGTTAAAATGGATGAAGAAATTACGAAGTTGTATATGGTAATAGGCAAAAGATAAAAAAAATTAGATAATCCTTTAAAGCGTTTAAAATATTATATAAATTAATATCAAAGAAAGGATTCGCATAATAAACAAATCATAATTGTAATGTTTACATTTCGAACGTCATCTAATTCCTCCTTCTTTATATTGGCTGGTAAGGGAAATCACTTCTACATTCGCAGGATGCAGTTTAGATTTTCCTTCTACTGCACTATTGGGTATGGTAATTTACTCCATTAAATTTCTAAAATTGTGTTGTATTCTTACCACTAAATTCATTGAATTTGACACAGATTCTTAGCAGTCGGCAACCAAAAATAAGTGACTGGGCATATTTAACCAACTCACAATGTGTTTTGTAAATTTCTTCCTTGTTTTGATATTACATGACGAGAAAATGCCTAAAGACAGTCTGACTTATGTGGAAAACTGATATGGTCCCAATGGCCAGGATATATGATTTGATGGACTATATAGCCACATAGCATTTTATCACCCTTGTATGGCACGAATCTACTTAGTCTGTTGTGAACGTGGGTAAAAATATCACCCGAATTTGCACAGATAAATAGTCATAATACTAACTGCCCATCAATCGAGATTTTCCACTATAAGACATTGGCATCAATGTATCAGCTGCTCATACTGCAAGATCACGAAAACAATAGGTCTCTTATGTTCATCTTTATATCGACAGAGTGTCCTTTCTTATTACAATTGAACGTTCTCCATATGTTACATTGTTTCTCACGGTATAAATAGGGTACAATGTAGACAATAGCTCCTATGAGAGTCAGGATATTCAAGAAACACTTCATCACATGCCAAACTAACCACGTCATGTGTCATGTGATCCACACAATATTGCATTTCTTCGGAATGATTCAATAAATATTTGACTAAAAGACGGGTTTTCACGGAAGTAAAGAGCACTTAAAATATAAACAATAAATTTATCTCAATTCAAAGAGTTTTAAGGAAACCTATAAAATGCATGGACTTTTCAATCGTGTGAACAAAATGTGGTCGTATGAACTTATTTTATATACGTATAAAGCTTTTTAATTGGATTGAATAATATTTTACTGAATGTTGCTTGCAATACGGTAGCAAACAGGCAAGGAGAATTATATAACTGCGCCAAATTGAATCAAAACTATCTTCAGATCAGAAAATATTACTTTGTACGCATCAATAACAGTCTTGGATCTCTTTGAGTGCTCATTTTCTTTTGCTCTTATTTTCACATATGAGTTAAGCATTTTATTTGTATGTTTTTATTTGGCTACCATGCGTATTTGAACGTGTGCTTATTTTAATTGTATCTTTATTATCCAATGTCCTTAACCAGTAGAGGGGGTGAACCCTACAACTTTTTTATCGAGTCCTTTACCTAAAAATGGTTCCTACAACTGGCTGAAAAAAGGTCAATGACGCTAAAGTCTCTAACCGAGTATTTTTCCATATTGATAAGAACCGGTAATAATCCGCATAATAAAGTCATGAGGTTAGCTCAGTTTTGTTACCCTATTATTGACTATTTTTTCATAATTTTATGCGATTTTGTTTATTTGTCTGGTCAATCAATTTTTGTCCTTCACCCTTTCTGCTGTAATGAATTAAATACCTATTATAAAATATCATTTAATAATAAATATTGGAGAACCACACTCCGCTAAATTAGCTCAAGAGAAATTAGAGGCAATTTGAAAAATATTTACCTGTTCGTGATTCTGTTAGGCAACAACTACGATCACGTCAGGAATCTCAAGTTGTATTTGAGGAGGATACAAAACAATTATTTAAACCTATTACTAAGACCACTAAATGTATTCAACCTGTGTTAGAGAAAACCGCTGCGGCAACTGGTAAAATAGCAGAAAAAACTAAGTAAACAAAAAGATTCTTAGAAAACTTCCTACCGACATAGCTGAAGTGATGTCAGTCCTGGAAATACCTGAGGTTGCAGACAAGACAGAAGGTGATACTCAACAATTACCAAGACAGCGCGATTCAGGATTAATATATCTGATAAATTTACCGAAGATGTCATTGATACTATCAGACATGCCAAAAATGTAAAACAATTAGCTGCGAGTGCTGTGGAAGATTATGATAATCGAGGACAATATTTAAAACCTGAATATGCTGATGATAATATAAGTAGCGAGAATTGGTACAAATGGGTATCTCACATGTAGTATGACGTTGAAAAAGCTGGAAACAACGATCCAAGATATATTGAGTACATTCGTGCAAGAGATGAATATATTTCGTTTATACAGTTACCGCGAAAACAGCAACAGCAATTGATAACGCAACAACAAGAACAACAATCGCTAAAAGAACAAAAAAAAAGCAGAAAGACCAAAACGAAAACATAAAAAGAACACAGGTCAGCTCTTGAAATAATGTCCTTATTACAGCTAGATCCTCAAGTAACAATGGAACTCCCGCCGTAATTATCATCATCACCACCACCACTACAACAAGCCCAAACAAGATTTCAGGAAGAAGAATATTGGCCGTCAGACATCTCTTCTGAAAGTGGCCTTACTACTGAAGGAAGTGGTCTTATTGATCAGTGTCCTAACAACGTCCTTGCTGATGTTGAACGACTAGAAATTCTGATTGGAGGAAAACGATCTGGTAATAATTTCTCAGAAATCATTAATGAAGCAGCAGATATTTGTAAGAGATTATTTACAGGCGGTATCGTGAATAATAATGTGCATCAGTCTCTCATATATGAAATCGCCGATGATTGTTATAGCGACTAAATATGTAATTAAATATAAAGACTATAATAAGATGATAGTTCGTAGTACTTAAGGTGGACCAACCATGGTCAGAGTGATAAATTCTCGAATACCGATATACAACACAACGTACGGAGATGGATTAGGTGATGCTGTTCAGGGTCTGTTTAGAAGGATAGCCCCAAAAGCAATACCGATTGCAAAGCAACTGGATATAAAAGCTATTGATGTTGTTCGTGATAAAGGTATAGGCGCTGTTGCTAATGTTGCTAGTAAAGAATTCTCTATTCTCAGCAATAAAAGATAGACTAGCACGATTAATACGCAGACCTCAAGTGGTCCGACCTCAGTCGGTGAAACAAGACAGCACTGAAGTGATGACTGCAAGTGTAAGTAAAATAATAAATCCGGTTGCTAATCAAAAACTAGCTGAGTTGGCTGATGTACCTTTATCAGAAAAAGAAAAAATATAACCGCCAGTCTCATAGTAGGAAGAGGTCTCGCTTCCCGAAGTGGTCTTCGTTTTAGACGATAATTATAATAAATATATTCAACCGTATAAATGATCCAGCAATTGACATGGACTTGCCAGTACTTAAAGATGAATCTGTACGTGTTTATTGGCATTATTCTTATGACGCACGAATTCCAGATCAACGTGAAATAATTCAACTTCAGGTTCATGATACAAGTATATATTTTTTACCCACTGAAGCATTTACTGAAGTAGATTGTGAAATATGAAACGCAGATAATACTGATTACACTGCGGAGGTTAGAATTGGTTTTGTTAATAAGGTATTATGGCATTGTTTGACAGTGCTACGTACATGATCGAAGGAAATAATATTGAATCGATTCAGAAAGACGTCAACATAGCAACAACGATACTTAGCCATGTAAGATACAGCGACGATTACTCAAGGTCAGCTGGTCATTCAATGATGTTTGCAAAGGATATAACTGATTCTCCTGACCATAGACAACATACTTTAGTACACACGCCACGGAATACTGCATCCGATTTACAACCAGCTGGAATGATAGTCCGACCTGCTGCTGCATTTGTGTTGTTGCACAGTGTTAATCCAGAATTCAACTCAAGACTTTGCAACACGTCGAGCGATGTCAAAAGGAAATAGAAGAGTGTTTTCAAGTTCAGATCCACTGTCACATATCTTTGGATTCCGTAGAAATGTCAGAAAAGTAAGTTTTTGAGCCAAACATACGGTAGTACTAGTACGAAAGGCTTTAGACGGTGGTGCAATATGTAGACCCGTCTGTAATGCTGGTAGAGTAATTCTTATATAACCTCCACTGTGGATGGTAATATTAACTCCATCAATATCTGAAGAAAAACAGCTACTATATTGTATGAGTCAAGGTGGCACAACAATGTTATCATGGCTGATAATGACCACATATGTTATCCAGAGTAATACTAACGGTTTATTTACATTGCAGATAGCCTCTCAGCGATGTTTTTCTGCACCAATACACATATTTATTGCATTACAAGATGATGCACGATTAAGTAATCAAACGCGTAATATTATGATATTTGACAATCTTGGTATTTCTGAGGCTTCATTAAGGGTAAATGGACATCAAGAACCATCCGAAGATATATTACTGAATTTCAATCAAAATCATGTAGCACGTGCATATCATCCTCTTACGACGTTTATGGGGCGTGAACAAAATGTTGATACTGTTTTATAAATATTACAATTGGAATTTACAGCCTTATATCCGATTTATTACTTTTGGCTTGAACATTTAGATTTGATCGAAATCGGTAGACGATATACATTTTCGACCTAGAGTAACAATAGGAGATATTGCAAATTACAGAGCAATTGCTGTTATACTAGCGATAAATCAATGCTCCTTGAAGGTGTTGGTGGACGAATCAGAGTCGTTGATGACCCAGTAGAAAATATGTAACACGTAATTTTATCATTTATGAACATCATAATGTCATATGATCACGTTAATGTTACCCTGACTCCTGGTCAGATCAAAAGATTACAATCAGCGTCAAACAATAACTGTGGAATAAAACTTTCATTGAAGAATGAACAGATGAGCGGTTCAAATAAATTATCGTTGACCGATCGTTAATTCAAAAACTTCAATGAAGCAAACAATTCAAATGAAGGCATCAAACTTAAACTTTCTTTGGGGCCTATCAAATATACTTATAAAACGGGTGGTATATTTCCCCTTCTCGCAGCTATACCAGCATTAATAGCCGCTGCAGCCCCAGCTGTTGCAAAAGCAGCTGCATTAGGCGCTGTTGAAACTGCTGCCGGAATGGCATTAAAGAAAGCAACCGGACATGGAATAAAACAAACATCCAAAAAAAGTGAAGAGGTCTTAGATTACCAGGGAACCCACATTCATGGCACGGAAAAGGTATAAGACGTCCCAAGGACAGTTTACTGATCTAACCTATGTCTAATTTTGATTTACTCAATGCTGCTAAAAACAATTAAAAATAAAAAAATTCAGAGGTGTGTTTTTATGAGCGATCAATTAACAAAACAACCGAACAATACTGAAACAGGTATTATTAATCTCGATCTAAACTCTGGACCAGGTACCCATTGGGTAGCTTATGCAATTGATCCACGTGGAATTATCTATTTTGATTCATATGGAATAGCTCCTCCAAAGGAACTTTTAGACTATGCTAACAACATGCAAAGTAATCCAGTCTGGTATTAAACGTTATCTTCACAAACATTATTTGATCCACCAATATGTGGCCGTGAAGTACTTAATGCACTTGGTACTATATCAATATCAACAAAACTACCTCATAAAGTCGTGCATGAATATACCACATTGTTACATTTATAAACAGATATCAGTAAATATAATTTTAGATATTTACGGACGATCTGCTCGTGGTAAACCTCAGCAGCAATGTGATTTATCTAAATATTAAACCATCGATCAACTCAGAAATGCGATTCATGAGTTTTTCAATATGACAAGTGTGGATCAAAATAAAGTCGTTGTTTTTCAGGACAAACAAGGACGAGTAAAATAAAAGATTCCGGTTAGTCAGTTAACGGTTATATCAGGAAGACTGGTAATTCATTCAGTGGAAATAATATTATGAACAGAAATAAAATTACAGATCTTTGATATCCAATCCCCAGATAATGATGCTGCAACGAGGAAATATGTCGACAATCAAGAATCTAATTAGGTATTAGCCAACGGTGGTATAATGCGTGCATTTCTCAATATGAATAATAATGGCATTAATGATCTCAGAACACCAGAATCTTGGAGTTTGATGCTGCAACGAAACAATAAGTCGAGGATAAAGAATTTCCAATCAACAATTAAATTGCCACACTCAAACTGATTTTACCAACCACATAGGGACGTTCTTAAATTTTTTAAGAAACGTAAACACATACTAATGAATTTTTTTGCAAGTGCGCCAAATATTAACATGCAGAGATCAACGAAACACTCAACGACATTATCACTAGAATTCCATATATTGCTCAAAAAAGAGTCTCATTCAATTCCTCACCAGCAGATAAAAAATATCGTGTACACAGTTACAAATGAATCTGGTACATGGTCGCAGCAAAAGAACACTCTCAAACATATCGCACATGTTACTGGTGTGTATAAACTGTCTGTGTTTATCTCTGCAAAATTTAGTATTTATACTACAACATTTCCATGGTGTCATCACTAACCGATGTTGTCTCTAGAACTGTATCTATAATTTTAAATAAAGATACCGAATAAACATCTCTGCTGATAGCGGATGATGACAAATTAACCGCAGCGTCATACTGGTGGCGTTTGGAATTCATTACTGAAAAACGACAATTAATTACTTAACCTCACAGTATATGAATCAAATAACTCCCTCATCTATCGATGACTAACGTCACAGATATAATCAAGCGTGTGAATGCCTGACCAAACTAAAAAGTATCATCGACCATTATAAAATGAAAGTAAAAAATTATCGTAAACGTATGGCTGTCTTTGACATAATTATTTACTCAGTTTCTGCTACTGTTACTGGAGCCGGATTAATATTATAGACATTAACAATGACAGCTCCAGCAATGATAACAATTATTGTTTCAACTTCAACGAACATAGCAGGCATTCATAGTATTATTGCTAAAAAGATAGCTACATGTGCAAATGATAAATTGCCAGAGCATATGATAAAATTGCACGCAGCAACAGCAGCCTGCTCTAAACTATCTGGGTATATTTCCATGTATCTCAGTGATGGTAAAATATCTGACGAAGAGTTCGCAACGATAATGAAAACCTACGATGAAGCATTCAGAATCCTTATTGATTATAGTCACAATAACCAAAGTAAAACAATGGGGAATTAAACAATAACAACAAAACTACTGTCAGCGTCTGAACATCGTTCGGTGATTGAGTCGAGAGAGTTATTAGAGCAGATCGTCACCAATACAACTCCTTTCAAAACTACGATTTTATCAATAAGTTCGACCAATCCTGAATTTAGCATTAACTTTCCAACCGCAATTCCAGTAAAAGAGATAGCATTAGCTCAGTTACGGATTTATTATAGCTGGCCTAATATTAGATCAAAACAATTTGGTGGACTACAAACAAATAATTCTTTAGCATTTGCAAACAAGAATAAATCTGACAGAAATCCCGATTGGCGAGTAGTTAGTATTCCAACTGGCAGTTATCAAATAGAGCAAATCAATAAGGAATTCCAGCGCAGAATTAAATCTATTACAGGTAAAGAATCCAAAATAGCAATTGCTGTTTACGAACCAACATTATCGTCGGTGACTGAATAAATCCCCTGATTATGATGTAGATATTTATCAAAGTTCGATTACATCAGTACTAGTATGGCCTGAAATTGCATCAGCTTATCAGGATCCAAGAGAGCCGCAGCGATTAGATTTCATCATATATGTTAGGAAATTTATACAACTTCCAGAATGTAGAAAAACGTATCAATTTATAGATTAATCATGCTTATCGTGGTTATAAACATTATGCTTATTTTATAGATTTCATTCAAGGTAAGAATGGTACAGCAAGATTTTCACACTTAATGTCGAGTAAAATAAATCAAAATGAGGTCGTGACCTTGCGACTTTACTTAATGGGCACCCGCACAGGGGCCATTCTAAAAGACACAATCGCAAAACTAAAAATAAACATAATGAGGTTAAGTCACAAAGACCAATCAGCCTTTGAGTTCCTAGAGCTTCGGTTTCGGATGTCCTATGAACTCTTGTAAGGCAACAAGAATCTAATTGGTCACTAAAAAAAAGACCTACACGTGTATAAAAAAAACCCTTAGAGTTTCTAGAGTATCGGTTTCGAATATCCTAGGAAATTTTGTAGGGGTATAAATGTACACGTGTTCAGACAAACCCTCTGCGTCTCCAAAGTTTCGATTTCAGATATTTAGGGGTTCTCTTGGGGGTAAAGGTCTCAACAAAGAACTTCATTAGATTTGTCTAATCAGCTATGAAATGGTAGACCAAATTTTGTTCCGCGTTGTATTTATTGTTTATTTTAGCTACGCAATTCAGTTCCAAATATGCGCACGAGAAAGTATTATATAGCTATTCATAATACGATAGCATTACATTTCTAACCATTACATTTCTCATTTTTTAATGAATCTAGAAATGTTTGACTATATAGGTAGGTATGTAGGTCAAATATACAGTGTGCTAGATACAGATTAGATGTTGAGAAATGTTTAGGTAATGTCCAGCGCATTATCATCATGACGTATTATATGAAAGGAAATAATCGCATAATTTACTCTATGGATAAATTTTTTCCGGCAGGAGTTATGTCGCTTTACTATTCAATTATCCACTTGCTTCAAAATCAAGTCAATTATAAAAATTTAATTAGAAACTATTTTTGTTTATATATATATTTCCAAACAAAAATCACATTGCCTTCCAATTACCGATTCTTAAAATCAGTTTATAATTCGATGTTGGAATCTTTCGGTGTTGTAGATTGCACACAGGTGAAGCTATTTGCACCTCTTGCGCGTTCAATGGAGGAGATAGAAAGTGCATTGCCTCACGAATACAAAAGAAAAATGATAGACAATAGTGTGATGCAATTGAAAAAGATCATGTTATTTTATTCTGTAATATATTACAGCGGAACTGATGACAGCGATAGTGAAGGCGGGCCCATATGTGGATGTAGCTAAACAAAACCCTTGGTAAGATTGATAAAGTCGAACTATATACAGTAAAAAATATTGTTCTAAGTTACGATTGCACAGTTATAATATTCAAATATAATCCATTGACCATATTTTGTTGAATATGCAGACTTGGTTATGCTATCTGCAATATTTTCTACCGAAGGCATGCAAATATCAAAATATCTGGCAGTTGCATTCATATGGCAGCTGCATTCATATTTTTTCACCAGTACCTGTGTCAGTAGATATGATCGATTTAGAAATCTTAGGAGAAAAATCAGTATTTCCTACCTTTTAATTCGTAAATTCTCTAAAGAATTATATTTCGGGTTTGAATTTATGTGATCAATTACAAGTCCATCTTTAACGACTCCATGAACACATTCAAAGATGAGACTATGTGATAGATATCTTTTTTGTCTAACGGTAAATAAAAAATCCAGCATTATCAAGACTATCGACTGGTTATTTAAACCTGCTGTTTCTAATCACACCATCTTGTGTAATTTGTATCTATTGGATGTCTCACAAATTATTTTTCCTCCATTTATATATTAACATTTTTTGTTTAAATCATTATTTTGAAATCTTACAAGGTAATCCATTTCTGTCTTTATGGGGGATTTACCTGTCGATGTATTTGTTTGTCATAATAACGTTTCAGTTATCTATATCTTTTACTACCACAATTTACACATAATTGTGTCTTTCCTCTAACTCCAATAGCACTCTGAACATGTAGTTTTGGTCCTGTACTTCCATGCTTCCATACTTCCATGTGGAGACAGCCATGTAGAGGTTTACAAACACAACGTTTTTTGTGTTTATTTGTTTGTCGTATATATGTTTTGTATTTGCCTTTGAAAAAGACTCATTAAGAGTCGAAAGCGCTTAGGCTAGTTAGTTACTAGTTTCCAACTGTTCGTCGTCAGTTTATTGCATATATATATATATATATATATATATATATATATATATATATATATATATATATATATATATATATATATATATATATATATATATATATATATATATATATATATGGCAACTAAAGTTTAAATATTAGGCAGAATACAAAGGGAAGTTACGTAAATTGCTTTAAATTCGTTTTCATTTTCCCCTTTTTTCTTTGTTTATGCCTTAAAACCATATGCCTATAATTAACGTTATCAAAAACGTTTGTTAATAGTAAATGAAGATAAATATGTACATGAGAAAAGGAAGGGTTAAAATCTTGAGATATTCATGTGTATATACATAGATAAATATATTGTGGCTTTGAGATATCTATAATTGAAAAGAGTATAGAAAGAAGGGATGAGGGTATGTATAATACGTTGAACTGAAACATTAAATATTTTTCTTCGAAATGGTTTATTTGATTAGCTTTCGGAAACGTTAAGTTCACTTTTCTACGCCTGAATATGCTATAAGATCAATATGTACAGTAAAGAAAGCTAGACGTTATGGAAATAAATTATAAAACTAAATGATTTGAGAATGCCGACGTATTCATCTGTTTAACAATAATCATCTAGTCACATTGAAGTCAGGGACATGCACTTAAACTATATCTGACTAGCTTACTTTTCAAAAAGGAGTTTATAATACATATTTATATTTGCTTACTTTTTTGCAAACAATAAATATTGATCAGCCTTCTGTAATTTTCAGATACACAATCAGACAATAGACTATACACACCGATTGGGTTGATAGTATTTAATTTAATTGATTAGGCATTTAAAGAAATATAAATGACCATGATTATTATGAATAAGTGCTTCATTACGCATGTCTGTAAACAAATCTCATATGAGGATCAGTATTAAGATATACACATCTTTCATGAGATATGGTAACACTATAAAAAAACGTGTATAGTAACAGAATCACTGGCAACGAATTAAATTTTCCATATATGCAAAATATAATATTTTGTCTATTTTGACTATCTTAATTCATGGTATTGATTTTCACAAGGTGCAAATGAGATTATTCAAAGTCTGTATAATCTTCATTCAAAGATGAGTAACTAATATTTCATAACATGCAGGTATAAGGATAGATTATTCCACGAGTTTTTAAAAATTAATAATCAAGTCAGTCCTGCTCATTGTCCGTTTTACAACCAGAGAAAACGATGATAAATCATTTCAATGCATAGGAAGGTTACTGAGTTTGCATTTTGCTTCATGACACCATATCATATAGAGCACATGAGACACGATCATCTCACTAAAGATGGCTTTTACTGGTACAGATGAATTTGGGAGCGACTTCAGATACTCCATGAACACAAACAAAATAGCTTATAATAAAATATATGCTGGTATCTTCAAACATTGTCACACTGAATGCAACCATTCCAATAAGGAGTTGAATATATGTACACGAGCTCAAATATAAAATATTTGACTGACTAAAGTGGCACTAATGCTAATACGAAGAGAATGACATGCATTGAGGAGTGAATATAGATATAAAAACTCTACACTGCCTAATTTTGATTTGGTACAAAAAATCAATTTGGTAGCGTTGATAATCATGTATGAACTCAATAAATATGCAACTCGATTTTGCGAGATAAAAGATACAAAATGTACTGGGCCTTTGCGGAAGGCTCCCTTTAGATTGAATTGTCAATTCCGCCTGAAAACTATAAATGCATGCTAAAGAAACTAAAGAAAAGCACCGATATCTGGGCTCTGATACAACTATGCTTTATGAAGCTTGCCCAAGTGGCAAAATCATACTTTTACTCAAATATGAACTACTTTCTAAAATCCAATCATATAGAAAATAAAAAAACTAGAAACACCGGATAAAGAAATTATAAACTATATATGGGGATACAAAACACACTATATTCCAAAAGAAACATTATACAAACAGTTGGGGCTAGCGTTACCTAGCCCAGTTTTAGTTAAATATGCAAATGTTTTAAACAGATTTAAAACATTGAAGGCAGTACCCAAAACACCGGGAGAAGCCATATACATATACTGATTTGGCTTTGCATTAAGGGACAGAATAGACAGTTACAGAAATAATACACTAAGACAATATAAGTACGTAGGAAATTTAGATATATCAAAAACAAATTATTAAAATATAGAGATAATAAAGAACTGTGAGAAATAAATCAATACCAAACATATGAATGGATAAAAGAAATAAATACAAAAGATATAAGGAATAAAGTAGAACAGAAGTATGGGAGTGAGCTGGAAAAAAAGCACGGCGAAATTGTGAAAGAATTAACTCTTTAAAAATTTAGAACGTAATGTATAAATACCTACAAAACACCTGGTTTCCAGTGGAAGTAGCTAAGAGGAGATTAGTGATTAGAATGGCGCCCAAATGCCATATTTGCAAAAAGAGTTATATATTCCAATCTTTTGTAACAGCTGATTGTAAAATGAACAGTTAAAAGGACAAAAGTTATAGCGTTCATAACGAAAAATGAAATATACCCTAAGAAATGTTATTATATTTAGACGGAAACCTTGATAAAGAAGCATTGATGAAATTTATAGAGTATATAATATTTACAATGGGACTTTGTGAAGAAGTTATTACTATTAAATAAAACTTCAAAATAACCGGATGATATAGGAGGTTCATCAGGAGCTTGAGATGGGGAGGGGGCTTCGATTTACAGCCCAGTAGTGGTGTCTATAAGCTTATTCGCGGGCTGGAGCCCCGACCCCATCTCTCACCTCAGGAGAACAATTTGTTTTGGGTGTGTGAGTGTATTAGACCCATAATATATCATCCGTTTATTTTATTAATAGATAATTCCTTAGTATTTACTAATCAACACAAATATAGCCAACTAACATCAACCAAAATCTAACTGCATTAATAAATTAGTTTAGGGACAGGGTACCTAAACATGGAAGAAGTACGAGATATTAACGTCACAGGGCTGTGTGTGTGTGTGTGTGTGTGTGTGTGTGTGTGTGTGTGAGGGTGTGTTTGTGTTATATAACATTAGGCTTTATTGAATTTATAAAAAGAAGAAACATACCTTAGGAATATTTGATTATATTTAGACGGAAACTTTGAGAAAGATGTATCGATGAAATTCATAGATTATATAATATTTACAATGAAAATTTGTGGCAAGTTATTATTATTATTATTATTATTATTATTATTATTATTATTATTATTATTATTATTATTATTATTATTATTATTATTATT
Organism: Potamilus streckersoni; assembly: GCA_016746295.1. NCBI lineage: Eukaryota > Metazoa > Mollusca > Bivalvia > Unionida > Unionidae > Potamilus > Potamilus streckersoni. The sequence continues at coordinate 1,264,328 of JAEAOA010001377.1, read as the reverse complement.
ATTATATGAAACTTCAAAATAACCGGATGATATAGGAGATTTGTCAGGAGTCGGAGATGGGAAGGGGGCTTCGGTTTACAGCCCAGTAGTGGTGTGTACCAACCTATGCACAGGCTGGAGCCCCGACCCCATCTCTTGCCTCAGGAGAACAATTATTTTTTGGGAAGGGGTGGGGATTATTAAACCCATAATATATCATACGTTCATTTTATTAATATAACAGCTAATTCCTTAGTATTTACTAATCAACACAAATATAGCCAACTAACATCAACCAAATTCTAGGGTGCCTACATATGTAAGAAGTACGAGACATTGATTTCACAGGTGTGTGTGTGTGTGTGTGTGTGTGTGTGTGTGTGTGTGTGTGTGTGTGTGATATCCAACATTAGGCTTATTTTTTAAGAGCAGCCGTCTTTCATACAAATTTCAAAAAAAAATTCAAATAGAAAAAAATGTCAAAATTCAGCATGGAATTGGAAATGATATTCCAGCGTAATTTCTTAAGAAATAAACCATATTAAAAAAATTGGAAAATTTGACTATCACACAAATGTCTATAACAACCACAATATAGCTTCACACATATAGCATACACTGGACATAGGCAACCCCTTTTCAAAGGTCACCTAAAACTTGAAAAAATGAGAGGGATTAAAACCAAATGATTAAAGCTTGAACTGGATGAACAAACCTTTAGATACACTAGGGAAACACAATATTCCGTCAAAAAATTTGTTTATAAAAAACGTGTGATTTCAATTATATATATACAGAGAGAGAGAGAGAGAGAGAGAGAGAGAGAGAGAGAGAGAGAGAGAGTTTATAAGGCACACCTTAGGGGGACACACAAACACATTTTTTAAAAATTATTTTCGGCTAATGGGGGTATCTGACTGGTGCCCCCAAAAAAGTCAGAACTAGTGCTGATCTTCATTTCATAAACAAAGATAATCGAAACAAAGGACCTATCCCAAGTAGACATAATGAAAACCAATCACACGGATCAGATCAAATGATGTTGGCAAAACGCATATCAAACTAGATATGTTAGCCTAAACCCAATGTTATTCTGTAGATAAAACGTTTCAGATAATCTTTTTCATAAAGGTAATGGGAAAAATTGGGTACCATATATATTCGCATATAAATCCCCAAACTGAATAGGTATAAACAACAAAAAGTGCGTGACCTGCTTATAAACCGACCCACAAACCCGAGACATGACAAAATGCGCACGGTTGGTTATATATAGGCAAATTTACATTAACAAAAATTACACTTATACTTTTCTCGGGTTGGCATGTACGATTATTAAAAAGAAATGGTACAAACATTTTGGAAAGCAATTTATTTAATTTTCTGTTTTCTAATTGTATCTGCTTAATTCAGATTTGTGAATAAATTGATGAAACTATGTCAAGAATTGAGCATTAAACATTACCTCTTCTTTTTGACACAGTTGTTGTCTGTTTAAGCGCTATTGTATTGGAAATTTATACCATTAATCACTTTTTTCTTTGCCTTGAGTTGTAAATGTGTAATTTATTAAAATGTGATCCCAGTATGACAATACAACGAAGAACAAAACGATTTGATTCAGCGCTCGCACTTAGGCTACAGAGCGTGTTCATATTGTGGATTTGAACACGTGCTGAATGAAGTACATTCCCTGCAGTCGAATCATGGGCACCACTACACTAAACTTTAACGATATCTCCATAATACAAAAACGGAGTTTCGGAAAAAAGGCATCGAAAATTATGCTAATACCGTAAAAACTGAGTTGTAGTTTGTGTTGATGTAAGCGAACTTACACCATACCTGTCAACTCTCACGCAGGGAACAAATTCGCTATTTTTAGGGTCATTTCACGCCTACCTCCCTATTTTTAAATATTTTCCAGATTTTTGAAGAGAACTTCCGATTATTACATTATGTCTTCGATTTTCTGTTCTGTTGTATCACCTGTGAATATTGTTGTGACAAAAGAATTAATTTACTAGAAACAATTCGCTTTGATACAAACTAAAATGTTAAGTTTGAACATTGTTCGCGTACATTTAAGGTGTTGTTTCTACCTCTACAACAATACAAAATTAGAAAATAAACCAGAACAAAAATAACCAAGAACAATACAATTGTCGGCAACTAGTTTCAAACCCAAGAATGAACACTATGAATATTGAAACTCCTTTCCCACCATAGAAACTTACACGAGTGAACACCTGAAATTTGTATAACGTTACAAAACGTAATTAGTTCAATTAAATGAAAATATGAAAATATATACCAAGCAGAATAAGTGTTTTCACAAACACAAATTCAGAATATATGTCTTATAGTAAACAATACTAAATGCCTTACAATAAGGTCGGACATACAACCAGGAGAAAATAGTTGCTACATGTATGGCACAGTGAGGCTGCCTATTTAGGCACCTTTATTTCAACAAAATAGGGCGTAATTTATTAACCTATCAGTTGCCAGTGCTTGCATAACAAATTATGACCGATTTCTAGTTGTTGTCACAAAATTGTTGCATCGATAAGGATTAACTTTTAATTAGCCACGTTGGCTTTCTCACTGGTTTATTTAAGACTAAACATAAGTTATTGTACAGTTTGGCCACAGCTGATCTGAATATGATGGCGCGTCACAGGGATAATCGCGTGTCCTTTGCAAATTTCACGCATATTGAACCCAGAAGATCGGTCGATATTTAGCGAAAACAATGCTTTAAAAAAGCCACAAAAAACTCCCGATTTGATGTCCAAATGTCCCTATTTTTATTCAGTCTCCTTACATAGATTTTGAAAACTTTACATGTATGCCTTAAGTCTCGTTTTAAAAAACTACGGTAATCGTGCTAATATTATAGAACAAAAGCCAGTTACACATCAATATACTGGTATAGCTGCTTGTCAAAAGTACCTCTTAAGCCAAACCACTTTCAGGGTTTCAATGATTAACTGGTCTGTATTGCTATAGGAAAACAAAAGAAAAATCCGCCAATTACCAACAAATGATACGCCCAAAAATCAAGCTATCCATTGGGTAGAAAGTATTCACGTTCTTCAGCCAAAAGACAAACTAAAACCAACTAATAATGATTGAGTTGATTTATGCACAGAATTTTAGCCTTCCACTCTTCGTGAACATGGAATAGTTATGCTGGTTATGTGTCTTTTACAATCAAACTTTTATGTCTTTTCATAATTATTACCTCAATATGTAAATCGTTTAGAGTAAATGGACATGCATCATTCAACGTAAATGAAACAGTAGCATCGGGAAGGCAGGGGGACAGTTGTCCCCATGCGCCATGTGCTGAGGGGCCATAACGAGGAAAATACTACTAAAATTGTATAGTTATTTTTTGCCATTCAATTCTTGTGTTGTTTAAATGAGCAATGATTGTAATGGTATTTAAAATTTATATATGGCATATGGTTTTAATATAGGATTATCTCAGATGTACCCAAAGAGGGCGCTAAATTTATATTTTGTCCCCGGGCGCTAAGTACCCTGGGTACGTAACTGAAAAGCTATTATGGACTAGCTGAAATGTTATCTGAAAGAATGCAATTTGTACGAAACAATGAACAAACCAAAATCTGCATCTAATATGTTTGGGAATAAATAATGATTTCAGTGACCCTATGCACGATCTGCAGTGTGCAAGTGCTGTACATTATAGTTCAGTCTGGTCTCCTGGATAAACTCAACCATCCCGCTAATAATTTAGTCTATATTTACCTTTTCTGTTTTCGTGTTGGAAACATCAGTCAATATGCACATAAAGAATAATAATAAAATCAATCATCGTAATTTGTAACCGTTAAATAAGTGTCTGGACACAAAAAAATGATTTTACAATTTGTTTTTTTTTTCATGTCCAAAGATTTGTAGCCTTTGCAGTAGTCGACTAAAAGACTTAAAATATATCAAGTTTTGACACTGGTCCGCGGATAAACTGACCACCTTCCCAACCCTTACTCTAGGCTTTTATTTCTTTTAAATTATTTGGGTTATACGCAAGTATATACAGTAGCTATTTCTAATTATCGCAAAAAGAAAGGAAAATGAAAATTGTATTAATGTGGGACACCTCAACGTAACATAATTATAATTATAATTATAACGGAAAATGAACATCGCAATACTTTGGACCCTCAAAGTAAGATGTTTCATACTCATAAGGGTAGGGGACACATTTTTTTAAAATGAGTCCTCAATATTAAACGTGCATAAAGTACTGATATTATTAAGCCTATTATATCGTATATAGGGGAAAAACCGAGGTAGAAAGATAAAGATCACATTTGGCTGGATTTTAGATGAACTGCTGGGTAAATTCAATGAATTTTAAATTAAAATAATTGAAAATGACAGATAACATCCTACACATAAATACAAATTATTTTGGGTGCAAAACTTAAACATATGGTTAGGTTTTTGTTCAATACACGGAAGAAGAAAAAAAAATGTTTTCATCAAAATTGTATATAACAGCTGCCTCGATTGGCGCTCAGCATTAAGAGGTTAGAGGTAGGGCTGGTATCATGATTATGTAACTAGGTGGGAAATCAGTGTCATGATTATGTAACTAGGTGGGAAATCATGTTACATGACGCCCCGTTGCTAGGCATCACTTTAAATTGTCACACTGCAGACATCAAAGTGATTTGACTGAAAAAATTAAAGCCAGGTTAAAAATACCAAATTAAACGAAAAATCGGATTTAAATGTCGAAAATAAGTGGTAATCACTAACTTCGTTGATTGGCATACGCGTTGCCTTTACAAAATAGTTATTAGTTACAAAGGGGTACTAAACTGTTTGTTCAGCAAACTTTCATGTATTGTCGTACAATACAAGTTGTTCTCTCGTTTGCCTAATTTATTATAGGTTGCATGGCCAAAAACTTTACCATCAGGAATAATTCCATTAAAATATTCACCCAAAATATTATGTTAACATAATTTTCAAATCGCGATCGGTCGCACTTTCATCACCCCAACAATATGGACAATTCTATAACATTTTCCTACAGTAATCGTATTTTCTTACATCGATAATTGAAACATCTGCAAAGAGCATCATAAATACATTCACACGTATGCCATTAGATCACAGTATTTATATATTTCATGCACACACTTAAATGACCCTGCAAAAGCACTATCAGATGATGTCCATCGGTAGATATATCCCATATTAGTTACATTGTTAACTGATCTATATAGATAAGAAACCTACAGGTTTTAGTAGAACGTTCATCAGCACGCCTGTTTCGTGCTATTCATATATGTTTCCAACATGCAGACCAACAGAATTTACTTGAACACTTTCAGGTAAAATCCATCTATACACCTCTCCTATAATATACACGTATCCAATTGAACACTTTCAGGTAAAATCCATCTATACCCCTCTCCTGTAATATACACGTATCCCATTGAACACTTTCAGGTAAAATCCATCTATACCCCTCTCCTATAATATACACGTATCCCATTGAACACTATGATTCAAGTGAAAACATTCTATTTTGAAATGACGCACCGACTGTCCGTTTAGGTTTGAGTCATCGCATATGTTGAATTTACTTCATTTTGATAATAATTATAATTGTATCGTTTTACCTGAATTATTATATCAGTTTTAACTGGCAATCCATTCGCATTTTAATGAAGTTTATATATTGTTGTTTACATCTTCATCACAACGCCATTGATAGAAATATGATTAGTTACAATAAGTTTGTCACATTTATGAGATATACAGTTTCATTGTTGCACAAAGTTTCATAAATTGAATGGATGATTATATCTACAAAATAAACTGCACATTTATATTCTAGCTGTTTTAAACTATAGTTTATATTTGTTTATTGTACTGTATGTGTGTATGTGTTTGTGTATGTGTGTGTGTGTGATTTTGTTCATGTGCATGTCTGGATATATTAATGAGCGTGTGATATGTGTAATGCTTCCTGTTATTTTTGGCTGCCATCAGCACCAACTTGGGTAATTTTTATTTTCTGATTGTTATGTACTAGTATCAATACTATTATATGTGTTTTTCATTTATCTGTGCTTTCTATGCTGTTTAGTGACGTTTTGCATCTTTATACATGCTTTTAAACGGTTTGCATTTACATTACATTTTTGTTTTACAAAACGTAAATCATAACGCTAAGACAATCATTTTATTATCTAGTCGTCTGGCTGACTTGAATCTTTTCTAAATTTTATGATCTGGATAAGTTGAAAGAATGAGAAGTCTTGGAAAGTTAAAATGGACGGGACATTAGAACAGTCATTGTGACGACTCAATTAAACGTTGGCTTCAACATCAAGTTTATTTATTGCAGCAGACTGTTCAACATATATTTAAGACTGGTAGGGTTCCAGTGACAGGCATAAATGAGCACTGGAATGTGCTCACACGTGCTTTCAGAATGTATCGATCAAAACGAATGGTGTGCGGTACTTACTATTGTTAATTTATATTATTATGGCTATTAGGAGTAGGGCAATTAAAGAAAAATTGCTTAGTATATCCTACTAGATATGAAATCAGTATTTGAAAGTGAGTTGACACCAAAAAAGATGCAAATTGATAAAGTGTGGGAAATTAACATTTATTTTCAAAAACACGTATCTCGGTTTCTAGTATTTACACCGCTAAAACATCTCAAACTAATAACATGTTAATGATGTAGAACAGCTTCTGAGAACAATTAGAAATATCATGCAGCTCTTTCAGAGAGTTATGTCAAAGATTACTTTAACCCATTAACCCCTGCAGGTTTTTGTCGTTTTTGCCTAAAAAGCGAATAGGAAATCGATTGTGGGAGATATATCTAAATACATCTTAATACATCGACTTTCAAGACATTTTCGGACAACTTAATGCCTATTTGTGTTAGAAACATCGATTTTCATTGGCTCTTTCGCCTGAGCATGAGCAGAAGGGTAAAAATTGGTGGGTGGGTTTTTTTTTTTTTTTGATTAACGGACCCATCATTTCGGTGTCGAGACCACTCTTCATTCTAAATGCCCATCTAATCCTACTTTTTGCAAAGGTTCACATGTCCTTGTGCAATTCAGACTGGTCTGTCTTAGATTTGAAGCCAAAAAATCTAAAATCCGGACACAAAACCTGATCACGACCTCTGGCGAATTATGGCTGGAAAAAAAAAACTTGGGTCCAAAAAGTGACGTTTTCCCTCTGTATTTTGTAGTGCAACTAGACCATCCATATTATTTGATATCATAGAAAAGCTACATCTGTCTACCTTTCTATAATAACACCCACTTTATTGTGTCGCACATGACCTTAATGCTACAGAGCTTCCACCTCTTGCCCCGTAAACGCGACGCTAGGGGTTAATGAGTTAAACTGGAATTATGGAAATATTTACAAATTGTGAAAAAATAGTTAAATTTGTAATTTATGTGCAAAATCAATGCACAGGAGATCAAATACGCAGGAAATATTCACATTTGTGACATCATGAAATAGCACTGTTTAACCCATTAACCCCTGGAGTATTTTGTCCTTTTTGCCTGAAGTTCGAGTAGGAAATCGATTTTATGAGATATTTTTGAATACATCATAATACATTGACTTTCAATACATTTTCGGTTAACTTAATGCCTATTTCTGTTAGAAACGTAGATTTTTATTGGCACTTTTGCCTGAGCAAAAGCAGACGGATAAAAATTGGTGTTCTTTTTTTTTTTTTTTTTGCTTAACAGACACATTATTTTCGTGTCGAGACCACTCTTCATTCTAAATGTCCATCTTATCCTACTTTTTGCAAAGTTTCACATGTCTGTGTGCAACTTAGACTGATCTGTCCTAGATATTCTGAGTCCAAAAAGACTAAACTCAAGACACAAAACCTGATCACGACCTCGGGCGACTTTAGGCTGCAAAAATTTAGGTCCAAAGAGTTAAGTTTTTCCCTGTATTTTGTAGTGCAACTAGAACATCCATATTATTTGGTATCATCGTAAAGCTACATCTGTCTACCTTTCTATAATAACACCCACTTTATTGTGTCGCACATGACCTTAACGCTACAGAGCTCAGAAGTAGGCTACCACCTCCTGCCCCGTAAATGCAGCGCTAGGGGTTAATGAGTTAATGTTGTAGACATTATTCCTAGCAGAGTAAGTGTTTCTGTGTGTTAGACACTAGTTGAATCAAGTTATATGTACATTTGGTGGAGGACACCAGACAGATCCCCCCCCCCAGTAAAAATTAAAGGTTTTTATATATTTGTATATATCCCCTGATGTGTTGCGGATTTTTTTTTTTAATAGAAGAATTCAGAAAACACAATTTTAAAATGGGGTGTTACTCTTTCCCTAGTGTTATCAAAATGGTGACATCTATTTTCCGAGTTTAATCATCACATTGAAAAGGCGCATCCTTTTTTATTTTTATTTTTATTTTTTTATTTTACCTAAGGATTCGACTACGTCCTGTGAATGCTATATGTATTTTGATATATTATGTGCTTACGTATGTGTAAGGACGGCAGTCTAAACCATTATTTTTGAGTTGTCATTAAAGTATATTCAGTTATTAGATTTATTTTATTTAATTTATTTTTTTAATTTCGTATGAAAAATGGTGTAAATTATTTATGAGATAAATAAAAGCCTAGTGTTTTAGTGATAGCTAGTTGGTTTAACATTTCTCATGTATAATTTTGAAAATGGCATGTTGGTTATTTTAAAAGAAATTCCTATCAAGGTTGAGAAAAGGAATGAAACGTTTAAGCCCCCGTAAGTAATTTTGTTCTGAGAAATATGCAAATGATATTAAGTTTTAAACAAGAAATATAATACTGCAAAGCATAAATCTAACTCAGTATTTTAACAAAATTCAATAACACAACTTTATTAATTAAAAACAGAATAATTATGCTCAGCAAGATACGGCATAAAAGGCAAAAACATACGTAACATTTGGTTTAACTATACTGCGAATTCCAAAGGTAAATCGTTAGTTGATCATTTTGCACAGTTTATCCACACCATTTCAATCATTTGTTGTTGCCACCACTGTCAAATTATTCATTGAATGATTTTAGAGTTTGATTCACACTAATATAGGATGCATTTTTGTGGACAAAAATGGTCAACATGGTATTATAAAGAAACAAAATGCCTCAGAGGAGACATCATAATCTTTTCTACTTCATTGAATGGAAAGATATTGCCTATGTAATAAGCAGACTGGCCACTGAACCTGCTTGAAAGCAATACCCCAATCCATCAAATTCAGAAAACAGTTTGCTTTTGCAAAACGGTATTTTCGATTCCGTGTTAAATACAAATTTATTTCTTATTCTGTTATTGCATTTGCAGGTGTTTGCTATTCAACGACGTTGTAGTCAAATGGGAATCCATCCTGGTGGTTCTGCTATGCACATGAAGAAAAAGTCCGTTTCTGAAGGCCAGTTTGATCTGGAGTATGAGATGATGTTTGGCACATCTGATAAGTAAATGCTAAATTGTCTTGTATATAATTTAAAGAAATTCGATAAACGCAGCAGAATATGACTCAAACCAAAAATAACATATACCAAAAAAAGAATAATATCATTATTGCCTATTGTCATTTGTATATGCTATAGCACTGACTGCATTACATGTTAGCATTTCTTAATTCTAAGTTAATGTCTGAATATATAAATTGACCGCTCCGGTGTCCTAGTGGTTAGATCCTCCGCCTCGAATGCGGGAGGTTGCGGGTCCGAACACCGGCTGAGTTATACCAAAGACTTGTTTTTTTAATAAAATATGGTACTCGCTAAGTGCTTGGCATTAAGAAGAGAGTGTTAGGACTGGTCAGCCTGGTGTCATGATAATAGACTCTGATGGAATGTAAGTGATAAGACTGGTCAGCCTGCTATCATGATAAAGGACTCTGATGGAATGTATGTGTTAGGACTGGTCAGCCTGGTGTCATGATAATGGACTCTGATGGAATGTAAGTGATAGGACTGGTCAGCCTGCTGTCATGATAAAGGACTCTGATGGAATGTATGTGTTAGGACTGGTCAGCCTGGTGTCATGATAATGGACTCTGATGGAATGTAAGTGTTAGGACTGGTCAGCCTGCTGTCATGATAATGGACTCTGATGGAATGTAAGTGTTAGGACTGGTCAGCCTGGTGTCATGATAATGGACTTTGATGGAATATATGCCACATGTTTGAGGCATGATGCTCCGTTGCTAGACCTCACTATAAACTGCTGCCACACTGCAGACATCAGCGATATGAATGAACAATTTTTAAAGCTACGTTAGCAATTAAAATCTATACCCCCATATATATCTCTCTCTCTCTCTCTCTCTCTCTCTCTCTCTCTCTCTCTCTCTCTCTCTCTCTCTCTCTCTCTCTCTCTCTCTCTCTCTCTCTCTCTCTCTCTCTCTCTCTCTCTCTCTCTCTCTCTCTCTCTCTCTCTCTCTCTCACACACACACATTCCGGTTTGTAGCATAATGACTGTTACATGCCTTATAAAACATTTTTCATCTGTAAACAGTAATTCTTATTGTTATACATCGGTAAACAGTAATTCTTATTTTTATGCTGCGTGATAATGCTATGTATATTTTGGTAATCATTTTAATAAAGCTACTGATGATTCTTTCAGTACGGAAAGTTTTAACTACATTTAAAAAAAGAAATTCACGTAACGACTAAATATGACGAGATTCTTAAACTATAATTTATTTTATATAATATCATGCTCATGTTTTGTTGCTTTGCTTTACTTGAAGTATAAAATGTTACTTTAATATTAACAGTCTCAAAATTCACGCTATATTCTCAAAAAGACAGCAAATGCGCTTGACTCTCGTTGCATGATATTCATACAAAAATGCTACTTTTTTAATTAAAAAAAATGGTACTCGCTAAGTGCTTGGCATTAAGAGGATAGTGTTAGGACTGGTCAGCCTGGTGTCATGATCATGGACTCTGATGGAACATATGTGTTAGGACTGGTCAGCCTGGTGTCATGATAATGGACTCTGATGGAATGTATGTGTTAGGACTGGTCAGCCTGGTGTCATGATAATGGACTATGATGGAATGTAAGTGTTAGGACTGGTCAGCCAGGTGTCATGATAATAGACTCAGATGGAATGTAAGTGTTAGGACCGGTCAGCCTGGTGTCATGCTAATAGACTCTGATAAAATGTAAATGTTAGAACTGGTCAGCCTGGTGTCTGAGGCATGATGCTCCGTTGCTAGATTTCACTATAAACTGCCACACTGCAGACATCATAGCGATATGATTGAACAATTTTTAAAGCTACGTTAACAATCTCTCTCTCTCTCTCTCTCTCTCTCTCTCTCTCTCTCTCTCTCTCTCTCTCTCTCTCTCTCTCTCTCTCTCTCTCTCTCTCTCTCTCTCTCTCTCTCTCTCTCTCACACACACACACACACACACACACACATTCCAGTTTGTAGCATAATGACTGATACATGCCTTATAATTTTTTTTTTCATCTGTAAACAGTAATTCTTATTTTTATGCATCGGTAAACAGTAATTCTTATTATTATGCTGCGTGATAATGCTATGTATATTTTGGTAATCATTTTAATAAAGCTACTGATGATTCTTTCGGTACGTTAAGTTTTAACTACATTTTTAAAAAAAAGAAATTCACGTAACGACTAAATATGACGAGATTCTTAAAACTATTATTTATTTTATAAAATATCATGCTCATGTTTTGTTGCTTAGCTTTACCTGAAGTATAAAACGTTACTTTGATTTAATATTAACAGTCTCAAAATTCACGCCATATTCTCAAAAAGCCAGCAAATGCTCTTGACTGTCGTTGCATGATTTTCATACAAAAATACTACTTTGAAGATAAAAACTAGTATTCGTCGTTTATCGCTTGATATGAAATTAATCAATTTTGGTTTAATTTATGGCAGTATATTATTAAACATATATTTATAAAAATACATAGGCTTTGACGATTAGCTATTTATTTGTATCGTTAAGTATTTATGCTAGTTCTACGGTATTTTGACCACGAAAACTAATATATTTGAATGGGCAACTTTTAATATTATATCAGTAAATATTTAAGAAGAGCAGTATTGTCCATATTAACCCATTATTACATGTTTCCATATCATAGGTGGTTGGGTAATGGGAGCATATCGTTATGGAATTGTGTAAGCAATCAAATCATTGTTGAAATCAGAAAGCCCATGGGACTTTCTTGATATATTGAACTCTTTGAAGTACATACCACATATCACAATAGTTGACATAGCACATTTAATCTCTGGTCATAGTAACAAAATAGACGGAAACTTATTGTATCCAAACGAGGCTATATTAGATTGGTTCAACCACATGATAAAAACACTGCGCAGTCTAAAAATAAAGATCTTATTTTTGAAATCTCTTTCCAGCATAATTTTGGGTTAAAACATCACGATATCAATCTAGCCAGTGACTCAAATGAATATTATGCTATTTTTGATTGGTTCCACGAAGGAAGTACAAGAAAAGTAGCTCTCTAAAACGATATCTTTTATTTCCTAAATCAGATGTTGCCAACAAATCCCACGCAGTCTTTAGACAGTTAATAAAACTAGAAAATCAGCTTTGCAACAAACGTGTCAGGGAGAAGCACATGATTGCATTCGGAGGTTCGTGTTTTTTAAACAAACTCGTGCAGCTCTTTTTTCACTATCAATGCTCACTGAGAGCGGACGTCCCGTTGACGAAAGAACAGTGATCACATTTATAATCCAAAGGAGCCATTCAATTTGCCAGTCAATCAAGAGATACCAAAAAAGGATCATGAAAAGCATGCGACTTTAGACAGCTTACATTATTTGCACACACAGACCAATAACATCAACAGCGATGCGACAGATAGCCGTCTTGAAACACTGCATAAAACATGTTTGAATTTGCCAGTGATATTTTATACAGAAATGCAGATTTTATTCGTATGTGCCAGGTGATTTCTCGCATGATAAACGGGTATATGTTTCAGTGTCAAGGTGCGACTAATTATTGTGGGCTTGGTATCATTAATAATGCTCTTGGGTCAATGATGTTTTTCCAGTAATAATGAAGGAAATGGACAAGGTGGTTGATCTGCTTTGGATAAGCATGGCCCAAAATCCAGTACTTGGAGAAGCTTTGCCACTAGAGGGCACTGAGAGATCAAAAGGTCTTTACAGTTTAAGTGATCTAGGCTTTCCCCAAGAAGTATAGTATTCAATGAATTAAAATACATGCTTCTGTTATACAGTGGCTGTCACCAGAGGAATTTGTCAACAACAGCCAGAATATTTTTCGAGAATATTTTTTATACATCCAGCAGATTCCGAGTACTGGTTGAACATTATGTACGACGAAGCAGAATTTATTTTAATAGATCCCAATGGGCCATTTGTGATATATGCACGGCATGCTTCGAAACGTAGATCGTGTAAACCGAATATCCGAAGGAAATGGAGCTGTTCGTGTTCTTTGGAATAATTCTGGACAATGAAAACTTTCAAGGGCAGTCGAAGAGGTAAAGCAATTGTTTTCATTTGATATATTTGATAAAAGAATATTAATATTACAACAATGAAAGTCCTCGAAGCGTTATCAATGTATGTGCAAATTTGATGCAAATACATAAAGGAGTTTAGAGTCTTTAGTCTAATTTATTAACAAAACTCGAGCGTCTTCTCCTCCCTAAAATCGTGATTGGATTTTAAAGAATATTGAATGTGAAACTATATTCGATTAAAAAAAAAAAACGACGCACATCATTTGAGATGCGTGAGAAAATATTCGACCTTATTTGTTATAGATAATAGTATTTTGGAATCTATAAATTTACATAACATTTGACATTACAGGGGTCAGTCAGCCTGTTCTAAAACGTCCAACAAATGGCACTCTTGTTCGAAAAGGCTGTCTTTGTATATGAATCACCTGATGTAAGGAAAATTTTAAAAAATGTACTAACATCAGCATGTTGTGATATATCATGACCCATGAATGCATTGCTAATTTTATCTTTCAAACTCACATAATGCAATCGTAGACCACTCGGCCACTAGGGGCCCCTAATTCTTCCATGCAACTCTTCTATTTTCGACGAAACAATTTTACCGACGCCATGAAATTGTGTGTGTGTGTGTGTGTGTGTGTGTGTGTGTGTGTGTGTGTGTGTGTGTGTGTGCAGTTTTTTAAAACCAGGTCGGGTATCTTTGGGTAGTGTCAAAATCCTATTCGTCCTGGTCGTCGGGCCATGTAAACCATTGAAAACAATTAGACTGGGATGATGTTCATGTTTAATTCTGTAAAGTCCAATTTGTACGTTATTTTAATAAGTGTGAGAAAGTAAAGGATTTGTTAGGAAACAACAAAAAACTCAACTTATAATACCTTTTAACTCAATGAAAGGTTTGCTAGAAACGGTTAATTGTATTACACACCTGAATCGTTAAGAATTTAATTCAAGCTAATTTATTGCAGGAATATTATGATATAGGATAAGATTATATTATTTAAATAACGAAGTATCAGTATTTTAGGGGACTATTTTAATCGAACTCTGTTTATAGATGATCAAGTAAAAGGCGTACTGTTCAAGATGGTTTTCACTATTAAAAAGCAAATCGTCATGGGAAGGTTATTTTTACAATGTACGAAGCAATGCTTATAAGCTAATATGACTCCATATAGTAAAATTGAAAGTAATTATGAGAACTAATTTTATAAGACTTCTAAAATGCCATATCTAACTTTGGCTTTATTACTGTTTTGTAATGTATAACATCTTATCTTTTCACATAACCATGAATTACCCTGATAACATGGATGACACTGACTTTATGTATCACATACCGTTACCCATAGCTTTGTATGTTCACGAGTGCAGTTTTGGAAATGATAGCTCCAATCTGATAATCAGCTACTACTCCGTTAGACAGGACAAAGCTAAAAGCATTTATTAATATTTTCATTAGAAAACAAAAATTATACGCATTGTTTCCTGCATCATTGGAGGTTACAATTTCATGTATTATGATATATCTTCATGACTAAATAATAAAATAAATATAAAAAATAAATAATAACAATTCTCCCACTTCCTCGCTATATAATGAAAAAGAAACGGGGGCGTACCTAAAGTATTTGGCACACGGGAGAGATCCTTCCTTTGGCAGCCCATCCCCAGATAACTTTAACATGTCAGCACACACGGAAAATCATGTTCGTAAGTCAATTTATAAACAGTAGTGCTATCATAAACAAACTGGAAAAAAAAAATTAACGAATTTTTCATTTGGTAGTTGTAATGGCATTTCAGCTCTCCCGATAGCACCCCATCCTTTTTCTGATCGTCACTCTGGGCGGAACTCACCCCACCCACACCCATCTCAGTAGGACAGAGAAGCAGCATTTACTTTTGTTTCACTTGCAAACTTTTTAATTGAAACAAGCGGAGATATTGCTGCTTTACTGGGAAAATTGCCTGAGATTTATGGGCTATGCATCTTCCTGGATAAAATTGTGATCCTGGAACTCGGCATGCTATCCGACTTGACGATAAAGATCAACCAAGATTTGGAAAGCATTCAATAAGTGCGATTCATTAAGCGTGCCACGTTTATGATGTCGCGTAGAAAAATCCAGATTTACAACGACACATTGCAGACGTCGATTCATATTTTAAAGCCTGTAAAAATTAAATCTGATAATCGCTAGCTAATTTTTGATAAGATCTGCGATGAAAGGTAAACTAGTTGTTTGACTGGTTAAAATTCCTAGATAACCATTATATGGAATCGATTTATTATAATCCATGAGGATATTGGAAGAGTAGATCAACGATTAGTAAACTTGCTAATGCAGCAGGTGTCAAACGTTCTGTTGCAGAAGATTGGTTAGCATGAAACCAATATGGTAAATTAATCTACCACCGCCTAAGAAATTTCACGCACATTTTGATATCAGTACTCCCAATGAAATTGTTTCTACCGCATGATTCTATTAAAACTTGTAGACGTCAATCATGCACATACAAATACGCGTTAGCTGACGCTGACGTCGCAAGTAGTTATAAGGAAGCAGATCCACTGTCAACAAAGACAGCAAACTGAAGGTGCATCTTCTTTTGAATTTATCAATGTGGAGGTCTGCGAATGCCACTGTTACAAGATTTATCCTGACATAAATATTATTGGTGCAGTAAGTAACATCTCTGATGAAATAACATTACGTCAAAAACAGTCAAGGATACAATTCATCGCGATCAGGCAATCGTCAGCGATTTAATCGAACGCTTGCTGAGCGATTGATTGGAGATAACAGTACGCGCAGGAAATGTCCCTGAACAAAGTTCAGGCGGACAAGATCTCGTGAATGGGTTGCAAGACTATTAAGTGTGATAAATGCATTAAATAATGAAATTACTTGTGGCCAAGTGGTCTAAAGCGCTGTCTGTTACGGATCACTGCCATCTCACCTATGTCTGCATATATTCGAGTCTAGGATTCAGCGAATGTGGATATGTGAGAAAGCTTGCCAGTAGCTTCTCGTGGGTCGGTGGTTCTTTCCGGTGATTTTCCGGTTTCTTCCTCCACCATTAATACTGGCCGCCATGAATAGCCTATCGTGTGCTGAAAAATAGCGTTAAGCCCAACAACAGTGTTCGTAGTGTACAAAAGAAGGGAAGATTTTTAAATTATATATATATATATATATATATATATATATATATATATATATATATGCAAGATGTTGGGTAAAAGCAGCACGAGATCCACTAACAACTCAATTTACTCCTTATCGTTCAGCTTTCTTGTTGGTCGAAGATTTGGCCAATTCTCCATTCATACTGTGCTGCGAACGGTATAGTAGACTGATTCTCCAATATTTCTCCAACACTTTCAGTCTCGTGCTGTAACCTTGCACGCATTGTGGCACTGGCCTCATCTACGAAATTTTCCAAATCTTCTGCATGCATCCTCTTATTTTTATTATTGCTATTGTTCCTGCACACAAAGTATATCAAATACCACTATTGTTTTATTTCAGACTGTTGTCTTCTCTCAACTAAATATTTATATTGAACAATTAAGTAATAGTACAGCTAAAAACATGATACAAAAATCCCAAACCAAATCTAACAATAACTATTACCCTAAAACATAGAACATTTCAATTTGGTTAAATGCTTTTTAACAGCTGAAGAATTTAGCATGCTCTGATAGTTAGTGGTAATTAGAAGCAGCATGATTGTGGCCCTTATATCAAGATGATCAAATCATTACTGTAAAATACTCAACACAAGGTCACAACGTTTACATTATTCATTCCAAATTTCAAAATAAATCATACGGGTTAGGAAATTTCATAAAAAATAAAACGTTAAAATAAATTTAGCAGAATGAAATCTTAGCTTTATATCGATTCATCATATATATATATATATATATATATATATATATATATATATATATATATATATATATATATATATATATATATATATATATATATATATATATATATATATATATATATATATATATATATATGGGGGGAAGACCTGCAAAGAAATGGGAAAGCTTTATCTAAAACCCTAAGGCTAATTTTCAATGACTGACACAAAGGTCATAATAAATTGAGGTAGTTTTATAATAAGGAATCCAACATATCACCTTTTCCATAACTCTGACCCCAAGATAAATCTGACACATTAGCATATCATTGGATGTTTCATGACAAGAATGATAATAATCAATCAGCTTAGAAAATATTTACTAATGAGAACCTAGTTCATGTATTTCTTTCCTCTCAAGTTCAATACAATAGAAAAGTTAATTTCCTTTGGCCTGTTTCCTGACCATCGACATGCAATTTCTGCAGTTGATACATTTTCCTCAGGTCTCAACTGAATGAATCCTTGATTCTCTCCAGTGACACCAATTCATCAGTAGTATCGATGCAACAAACAGAAATAAAAAAAATTTAACCATAGCCCAACACTTAACAGTAAGAATGACCCCAAGGTAATATAAGTGTCTATATCCTGAGATCCCAGATTTCAAACATGCTTCTTAGCCAAACTTCATTCATACGAAGAAATATATAAACCTAACACAGTGAGAAATAGCCAGAAAGAAATAGGTTTGGCTTGTGGCTTTACTGCATAATATAATCCACACTAAAAAATCTGGTTGTATTTTGTTGAGCAGATTGAGAATATATGAAAGGGTTTCTAATGTTTAGTAAAAAGCATTTGTCATGGTCAAATTCTGTTTGGAGCTTTTTGAACAGTTACTAAAAGGTTTTTTTGCAAATTATGCTGGCCATATCAGATTAGGATAAACCCCTTTTTCTAACAATGACCTTAAAGTAAAATCTTAATGTAAACCAGATTCATTTGAGAATCTTTTTCAAATGTGATTATAAACATGATTTTTAGGGATTTCATAGAATGTATGCTAATTAGCATGTCTCCCCAGATATAACATGAGTGATTTTTATAAGTTATACAGAAAATGGGCTTACACTTGCATACAACACATAACAATGAATAAGAGCAAATGGGAGTGTGTAAATGATTTGATTTGAATATTTGGAACAGTGTCGATAACTCTGCATTCTCAATTTCTAAGCAGAAACAATACTTAGTGTTAAACACATGATTTATATATAAATATTAATGTAACTTAGTTCTTTGACGCATGATGCATAAAAGAGAATCAAGCCATTTTAGTTCCTATTTCATATGCTCTTGCTAAACATGTATTTAATACTGCATTTAGCTATAATTTGAGAAAAATCATTTATTTTCGATTTTTTGTTGTAATTACAAATTGCAAATATCACATTCTGGGCTAAAGCAACATTTTCTGATCATTGTGAATTCATTCACCTGAGTTCAAGGAAATAACCATGATATATCAGGACCTTTGTCAGATCACTATTCTTTTCAATTTGTGATAAAACATTTAGGTTTACATTTGAATAAATTCATAATACTGTAATTTCCCCATAAATTTTTTTAACTTTACCTCTGATAATTACTGAAGATCACACAGTTGTACCATGTGTAGAAATGAAACTGGCAGAGATCATATTGTACAAAAGAATAAGGGAAGATAATCAAAAAACAAACATTGTATTAGATCTATATATCATTGGTGAACACAAAATTACATGGATTTAAATTACAAATCTCAGTGCCAAAAAGGTGGATGATAACAGCAGTTTCCTCTTCTGGTTCTTAGGAATACCACTGTTTTATTTCAGAAAATTCTCTCTCAACTTATAAATATTAATACAACTAAAAACATGACAAATAAAACCAAACCAAATCTAACAAAAATATTACCCTAAAAATGAAACATTCAAATTTGGTTAAATGCTTTTTGACAGGTGATGGTTGAAAACAAAATTGACAGCTACAAACTAAGAGAAGCAACATGATTGTGGCACTTATATCAAAGCATTACTGTAACATCTTATACACAAGGTCACAAAGAACAAGAAAATGTTAATAAGACTAACAGCTTATCTTCGTAAGGATTCACCAAATTTTAAAATAAAATCCATCATGGAGATTAGATAATTTAAGCAAATTTTTTAATCAAATCAAAGTTTTGCTTGAAGACAGTCAAAATTTCTTTTGAAGAATCAGTGTAGCTTTGTATTCATTCCTCTCTTTGTTGTACATGGATTTGCTTCACATTGTAGTATATGTTCTGCATCTCTCTGTTGAAAGAATGCTTGATTCTATCAAGAGAATCCATCACTTCATTTGTAATGACCTGCAACAAGTAGAAATCAAAACATTTTAACCAAAGCTCAAAATATTTTACATAATTTTAATAAAAAATGACAATCTTCATAATGATTCACCCCAAATTGCAAAATAAAATCCATCATGGAGGTTAGGAAATTTAAGCAAATTTTTTTTTAATCAAAGCAAAATTTTGCTTTAAGCCAGTCAATTTATTTTGAAGAATTGTCGCTTTGTATTTATTCCTCCCTTCTGTAGGGGCAGGGTTTTTTTGTTAAAACATCTGATGGTGTATTTTTGTGGGCTGTTCATTCCTCATTGTTTTTAGATGGATTTCCTTGACATTATAGTATATATCTTGCATTTCTCATTGAATGTATGCTTTATTCTTTCAAGTACCATCATTTCCTCCGTAATGACCTGCAACAAGTAGAAATCAAAACATTTTAACCAAAGCCCAAAAGGACAGTGACCTTGTCTATATCCTGAGATCCCAGATGTAAAACAATGCCCTGCATCCAAAGTGAGCTTGATAAATACTGAACTACCTTCATATCTGAAAACTTGATGGAATCTGTTTAAACTCTACTCAGCAGTCTTTTATAGAAACCATTTAGTTGGGCTTTTTAAAGTATTAATTAGCATATGACATGTGATGAATGCAGTGTAATACCATAAGTTCATTAGGTAAAACAAAATGGACATAATAAGACCAACCTTTGGTGCATCCTCCGGTGATATTTCTGCTATTCTTAATACCATCAACAGCATATCTCGAAGCAGCTCATGTTCCTCATCACAACCAGCTAATTTATGGAGCACCTGAATGATATAGACAGGAAAAACTGGCATAATTTTGTGACTGTAAACTATGCATCAATTTGCATCCCCTCATGTTTCATAATTCTTGGAACATAATACACACACACACACACACACACACACACACACACACACATACATACATACATACATACATACATACATACATACATACATACATACATACATACATACATACATACATACATACATACATACATACATACATACATACATACATACATACATACATACATACATACATACATACATACATACATACATACATACATACATACATACATACATACATACATACATACATACATACATACATACATACATACATACATACATACATACATACATACATACATACATACATACATACATACATACATACATACATACATACATACGCAAGATGCAACAAATGTAAAATGAAACCTAACTTAAGCCCATAAAATGTTTCTGAAATGTTGATCAGTGCATATGGTAGTAACAAATACACAAAATCATCTAGTGTTAGAAATAAATGTCAAACACAAAATTTAACAACTCTGAAATATGGGTCATAGTTACCTAGTTTTGTGATGATGTAATATTTGACTGAAAAGCATTCCATCACCTGTTGTGCAAAAATTTAAACTAAACCACAAGTTTGTGTATATAATGATCCCCTCTGCCACTTTTCCATTGAGATCCACTTATAATGTACATTCTACTCATGTGATCTGTGCAATGTTGATATACTAGTAAAATAGCTGCCCACTGCATCTGAATTTATATTTTATTTTCAAATCTGAATTTTATTTGCATTCCAGTTACAGTTGAATCTAATTCCTTTCTGCATTTTAAATGATTCTTCTATCCTTTATGTTGCTGGAAATCAGATTTTTTTGTTCACTTTTAATCATTTTCTTTTTCTTTGTAAGGAAACAGAATTGCATTTGTCAGGTTACCTGTTCACCAAATTATTGATATAAGGGGAGATAACTATTGCTTTTGTATCTTGTCACATTAAATGTGAAAACCAAATAAAATTAAAAACATTACATTGAATTTATGACATTATCATTGCAAAATGTTAAATTTTATTCCATCTCAATCAGATAGACTTACATATATCACATCAATATCAGTGGTAATATGTCTGCCTCTACAATAACAATGTAATGGGCAACAAAAAATAATTCAGCAAAATGATTGTAATCCGGTTATCTTGTGGAGAGGATTTCAACTATGGGAAACTCAAACCCTCTGAAATGATCATTGTGTATTAGGGTCTAAGCAAACCTCATCTCACACACAAATCTTATATTCTGGTGTAAATTGATATCAGTAAATTTAGAAAGTTCTTGGGGAAAATTACAAGTAATCAACATTCATGCTTATTTTACACACAAATTAATTATAAAGATACATGTGTCAAAGCATGATCCAAGCAATGGCATACAAGCAATTACTGAGGTGCACAATGAATGTTATTTCTTAATGACATTAAAATGAAAGCATCACCTGTACTCATAAACAAGGTTTCATTGGTATAGTACCATGTGTCTATGGGTCACAGCTATCACAAGGGGGAAAAAAATGAATAATACTTGTATCTGCAAACATACCTTATCAATGGATATCCTCAATTTCTTCAAAAATTCCTTCCACCTTTCCTCACTCGTATTGTCAACCTGATAAACAGAGATTGAATTATAATTAATGGATTTTCTGCATTTATTCAGATGTAAAAACATTTTCCTGTCTAAAACTACTTTAAAATATTTCAATGTTTCAAAAACAAAAGTTTCAAGCTTTGGAGACCTAAGGGGTAGTTGTGACATCTTGGATTCAACTCACTGTTTTCATTTATGGTCTCAGAAACATTGAAGTGTGCTTTAATAAAATAATGAATATAAAAATGCTTGCCAGTATTAAATTGGCAGCAAATAAAATATAATCACAACTGCAATGAATGTAAAATACAAAGCATTTGACAGCAAATTTTTAATTTTATTTCAATTTTTTTCATTTAAATAAATAGCTTCAACTAAAAGTAATCTTATCAATGTCAGTTATAATAAAAATTTTAATGGTATTTTAAGTAGCTAATTGTCCTAAGGATTTAATCACAGGTTATCATGTACAAGGGCTTCCTTGTTCATATCTTAATCCTGCATGTAACTTAAAATTCTTTTTATATATGCAAGTATCACAGACTGAAACATGGTAATAGTTACCAAAAAACAAATTTGGATTTACCATGATGAATATGGCTTTTATTTATGTACTCCCATATCAATTTGCCCTTGCACATGTATGTATAGGGTTTCCTATGTTGGATGAAAATGGCTCACTAGATATGGTTCCTATCTTCAAATTATTATTTAACATTAACAATAAACCAAAGAAGAATTGGAGTCCAAGACTGGCAACTAAACAAATTGCTTTGCTTTTTGGGTATAATGATATTAATCTGCCAGCCTTTCTCTAAGGTTGATTTTTTTTTAAAAAAAAATATTTGATTCAGTCTATTTGTTCATCATACATATTTATTGCTAAGGATAACTGATAGTTAAGCATGAGTGAAAAATGTTCAATACATACAATTCCGTTCATGATTGAAACCAGAATGGAACAGGCCTGAGTCTGAAAGGAAAACACTATGATGTTATATTGCAGCTAGCATCAACCCATTAGGCCATAATCACAAACTGTCACATGCAAAATAAACCCATTTTAATTGTATGGATGAGAATGATAGTAGATTAATACTGATTTTGTTGATTGAATGAATGGCTTAATCTAAACTCAAATTTCCATTAAATATTGGTCAAAGGTGGCCATTTTTATAAAGTTAAGCAAACACAGTGAAATGATCCAATTTTCAACATGATATGTGTCTAAACATCTTATTGTTTATTGAAGAGCTAGGTCATTTCTGACTCAACATTACAGATGTATCATAATCACAAATTGTATATAAACACGTATGTTTGTCTTTCTGTGTCACAGTTGCCAAACAAAAGGATGCCAGTTTTCAACTCATGGTGTCATCCCAATGTGTTTTTGATATTTGGGGGGGGATTTTTATGTTCTTTTAAACTCAATCAAAATTCTCATTTTATTCTTTATTATTCCCATCTATTCATCAATAATTATTATTATTATTATTATTATTATTATTATTATTATTATTATTATTATTATTATTATTATTATTATTAAGTAATAAAAATAACATTGCTGCTAATTATGTACTTCAAAAAGTGTTTAAAGCATCATTAATATAAATCCTATAATCATAGCATGTAGCTACAATTGTATTGTTCATCACTAAATACCATCTGTTTGTTTCAGTTCATAAGCTGTTGGGGAGGGGGCAAAAGAATTTTGCATCATAGTTACATATTTTGTATCATATATCCTTTATACTTTTTCATACCTCATTATTTAATTATGACATAAATAAAAATACTACTAACAAAATATTTATAATAAAATTAATATTATTATTGTTGTTGTTTGCAGTACATATAACACCAGTTTTTGATAAAAACAAATACTGTAAATGAGACAATATAATATGGAAGTCAATATCAAGCTTTCACTGCAACATTTAAAAAAAATACTTATAGCAAATATGTCAAGATTAGTATATTACATATAAAAATAAGCTGTATTCCCATCAATACTTACCTTTTCAAATCCCAGAAATGAATTTCAGACTTATAAATTCAATATATAAACAGAATAACAAACCCACTAAAGTGTCTTTACAATCCCTTTTGGAAATGAGAGCTAAACTAGATCCCAGTTCTTTATATCTACCTGAACACTGGGGACCCTACAATGCTTCAATACCTAACACTTCCCTCACCCCAAGCCAAGGTACTTAACACTTCCTTCCACCCAAGCCCAGGTAGACTCAGATTATAAAATCAAAGTATTGAAGACAATGACACTAATTAGGGTAGGGAGAATGTATAGTGTTAGGGTGGCAGGAGTAGACTTCAATCCAATAAAAACGGATATAGGACAAATGCCATTTCAATTATCTACAGCCTTTGACACCTGTGCTACTTTTTTAATAAAAAGACACTAATGCTAGTCAAAACTGCCATAGAAATTAAAATAAATTAAGACTCATTGAACAAAGGTCAAATATTTAGTGTAATAATTGATGCAGATAACCAAGATAACACCACAGGTGCCAAAAGTATCACTGGTCATTAAAAGAGAATTGGTAATGTTAGCTGTGGACATTCAATTTTTAAAATTTAAATTGACTTCAAGATATCTCTTCTACTAAATGTTGTTGGATAACATGATTATATGTATACACTCACTTACATTGACTTTTTTATTCACCTAGTATGTTTTGCCCAATTCACTTTTATAATAAAATGAAAACCATTTAACACTGCATCATCTTTTTTGACTGGTATCAAGGAGTTAGTACTGAGAACACCTCCATATATACAAATCACAACAATAGTTATAAAACTTAACTATTTCTAGTACTGGAAAAGGACAAGATATTATTAATCATAAGAAATGTTATGGAAGGGGATCCTGAATTGTTATTTGACTTCTAAAATTCAATGAAAGTACTAAGGACCTATATCAAGATTGCAAGTTATAAGTACCTAAAAGGAACAGCCAAGTAGCCCATGCTATATTTGAATCAACTTATAGGGTGTGGCTTTAAAATTCACTTATCCCATCTACACACTTGCCGTTTGGAAAACATTCCTTAATTAAATGGTAACAGGAGTTAGAAACCTGATTTATTTTGTATTCATATTTATTTAATCTGATTTCTATCAGAGGGTTCTATCATAGGGTATGTCTGTGTGTGTGTGTGTGTGTGTGAGAGAGAGAGAGAGAGAGAGAGAGAGAGAGAGAGAGAGAGAGAGAGAGAGAGAGAGAGAGAGAGAGAGAGAGAGAGAGAGAGAGAGAGAGAGAGAGAGAGAGCTGCAGTGGCTTTTTGTAGTGATATATAGCACTGGGGCATTATGTAGCATGATGTCCCACCCAGTCACATTATCCTAATGTCAACCAGTCCTAACACTAACCTCTTAATGCTGAGCAACAAGGAAGGCAGCTGTTAGTACTACCATTGGAAGTCTTTGGTATTACTCAGCCAGTGCTCAAACCCATGACCTCAAGCATCAGAGGTGGACTCTCTAACCACTTGGCATCTGGACCTCTCTGTGTGTGAGAGAGAGAGTTAAAACCATGATTTATTTGTATTTGCATATAGAGGAGGGGGTTCAGAGTTTTTTTTGGGGGGTGTTCAGGTATGTATATAAAATGGACAGTATTAGAAAAATTGCCTAGATTTAGAGATGATCTGGAAAGTGAATGGCTAGAATTCACCTTTATCCACACTACCTGGTAGGCAGGTTAATCTGAGGATCAATGAATCCTGGCTTTATCCAGAAACATGAAATCTATTTTGATTTTGTGGGTGGGTGCCTATTTAGATCTACCTTTTAATCCATCCTGTATAAACAGCCATTTGTTAAAAACAACACAAAAACATGATTTTAGCCAGCTTGTGAAAACACTAACCAGAAAAACAAATTGTACCTGATCCCAAATATATCAGAGATTAATAGTGCAGTTATGGACCCTTAAATGAACACTGTCACAGTATTCATTCCCCACACCCCAAAGATAGAGAATAAAAATAAATGACATATAGAACATAAGTTTTCTACAAGATTCTTTTGACAAAGATTTAATTAAATTTTTAAATATCAGGCCTCAGATGAAGGTCATAAAGTTTAACAAAAAAAACTGAGATTAATTTGACCAAAGAATGCTCTCCAGAAGCTTAAAAGACATACAGACAGCCTTGTTAAACAGTGCATTTTGGTGATGTCAACAAATTTGAATATTTCTTGAATATTTGATCTCTTGTGCATTGATATTGCACATAAATTACAAATTTATCCATTTTTTGACAATTTGTAAAAATTTCCAAAATTCTTGTTTAACTCATTAATCCTAGAGCCATGTTTACCACGGAGGTGGTACCCTACTTCTGAGCTTAGTAGAGTTAAGGTCAGAGGTGATCCCTCCCCATGTCTATATTTTCATTACAAGCTCACTGTTCTATTTCAAAATCTGATAGGAGAATAAAGAGATGTGACATGCCATCCTCATACCTCTTATTTAATCATGTTTATCCAATAAAAAAGTTTTAGCTTTGAAGTAATTGCACTTAAGTACAAAAAAAAAACAAAACAAATGCAAGTTAAATATAAATTGTAAGTGTTGAAAGCATTACAAAATGATTTAATGCAATGGAATAAAAGTGTCTGGAGGCAACAAAGTAAATGAGCATTTTATATGAAAACAATCATAAGCAACTTAACCTTTTTGTCCATCAAGATCTAACACCAAACTGCCAACTTTTTTGGTATGTAGTGTATATTGCACAAGACATTAAAATGATTACTAAGGGTATTCTTCATCCCAACCCATTTTATTACAGTCTGTCCATTTCAGGACCATAGTCCCCTAGGACAGAAGTCCCATGACAGAGGTAGTACAAATGACCCCTAGGACACAAGTCTATAAAGTGAAGGTCAAAAGCACCTTGATATTTACAATACTGTGCATTTTTATTGCTATTTTTTATTAATAGATTTTATCTGATCAAGTTTTATTTATGTATTGTAACTATATTTTTTATGATGTACACTCTTGGATAATTTTTACTGTTTATTAATGTGTATTTTTTGTAATAACTAAGAAACAATTTAAAAAAAGTTTTATAAACTATTTTTCTTTTGATACAATACAGGTATATTAACTTTAAAAAATCAAATTTATTGAACCTTGAACCTATCTACCTAACACTGGGCTACAAATCATCACTATACAGACTAATCTAATGTGGATACTGTATCCAAACACAGGTGTAAAATCATTTTAAATACCCAATTAAGTCTTACAAAATTGTACAAATTAATGGTGGTAAAGTGGAGGTCATTAATACAAAACCAACCCTATGGTTTCATTAACTGCAATTGTATGTTGCATAATACTAGTTTTCTTTTGTTAAGGGTAAGAGAACAAAAGTTCTCCCATTTAAATACCTTTTGACAGGTGTTATGGAACAAAAGTACTCCCATATAAATACCTTTTGACAGTAGTTACTGGAACAAAAGTACTCCCACCTTTTGTTACTTTCAATTGTAGTTCCTTGGTATAGTTCTGGTTCATTTCACCTTTTTTTTTTACCAAAAGACAATTGCACACTTCAGCTGGATAATAATTAACTCTTTAAAGGTAGGTGTAGAATTATAGCAGTAAAAGTATGAAGTATGTGATAAAATAATCTATTTTAACAATTATATTATTTAAAATATTTCCAAGTTTTTTTATTTTCATCACTCACTGTGATTGCCTGTTAAAACTGCTGTAATTTAAGCACATAATTTAAACAATGAAAACTATGATACAATTTATTTCAAAAATCTAAATGGGTTGGAGTAGATTTTTTTCTTTCACTGACTAGAATTTGTCCACAGGGTGGAGTGGCTTTTGTCCTTGCATTGACTAGAATTTGTCCACAGGGTAGGGGTGGCTTTATCCTTTCATTGACTAGAATTTGTCCACAGGATACAGTTGGTTTTGTCCTTCCACTGACTAGATTTTGTCACACAGGGTGGGGGTGGCTTTTTCTTGCCTTTTTCTAGAATTTGTCCACAGGGTTAGAGTGGCTTTGTCCTTCCATTGACTAGAATTTGTCCACAGGGTTGGGATGGCTTTGTCCTTCCATTGATTAGAATTTGTCCACAAAATGGGGTTTGTGTGTGGCTTTATCCTTCTGTTGACTAGAATTTATGCACAGGGTGGGGTTGACTTGTGTCCTTCCACTGGCTTGATTTTGTCTGCAGGGTGGAGGTGGCTTTATCTTTCTATTGACTAGAATTTGTCCACAGGGTTGGAGTGGATTTATCCTTCCATTAACTAGATTTGGTCTGCAGGGTGGGGTTGGCTTTTATCCTTCCATTTATTAGATTTTGTTCAAGAGAACTACTGTATATACTCCTATTCTAGCTAAGGTCATATATTCTCTCTCTCTCTCTCTCTCTCTCTCTCTCTCTCTCTCTCTCTCTCTCTCTCTCATGAGACAATGGCATGCTTAATATGAAATGAGACATAAAATAAAACCAACCATAGAATACCCATTTACTGTATAGTTTTTTTTAACCAAGCCGTTAAAGGCAACACTCATTTTGTTTTCAAGTTAACAATCTTTTTAACTGAGCTATAAATACCCATCCTTTTTAGTGCAAGGCTGAAATCAAGTCTTGGAAGGGAAACCTGTGTTGAACCATAAGGGTTTTGTCACATGGTCAACATTTAGTTGATCACATGACTCCAGTCCAAAAGTCATTCCTCTGAATAAAGTCTTAGGATAAGGTCAACAGCTAAGTCATAATCTGTAGTGCTACCAAAAGGGGTATATTAGTACCACATTCATTGCAAATGGCTAAGGTCATTCTAGTGGTCAATTTTGTTTACAGAAATATGGCATTTAGATGGTTTCAAATCTAATACACCTGTGGTATTTAAGGACTTGAAAATCAGGCAAAATTGAAGGTTTTGATTGAATAGTCTTTATAGAAACAAAATTAACTGTTAATTTCAAACTAATTCATTATATCATATGTATATATGTTACAGTTAATGTACACTGGATATCTCACAGCCATAACAAACACACATGTAAATCATCACTAAAATAATCCATTATCAAACCTTGTCTTTTCATAAATAAAGTGATGTATTAATAGTCACCTACTTTTCAAGGTTGGCAGCCTGATATTCTGTATTTTTAATGAAAATAATAATTTCTCTATGCTTTAAGCAGTCAATGGAGTTTAGGAAAATATGCATGCACAAGAAACCTACATTTGATAAGGAAGGCATCCTTTAGTAAAAAAAAAAATTTTGTCCTGTAATAATAATAATAATAATAATTATAATCATAAGTAATAATAACAACATTAATAATAATGGTATCTGGTGAATTGTATTGATTAAAACTTATAATGGGGGGCAAAATCTATCAACACAGCAGAGTTACACTTTAAGAAAAAAATCCCAATAACATTTAGCATCTTAAATATGACTACCCCATCAGAAACATAAATAGGTAAAAAAAAAAAAAATAACATGCATTTTTAAATACAATCACTAAATTGCATCAGCAAAAGGGTCCTGTATAAAAAAATCCAAACAACTTAAAGTTGCTACTAACCTTATGAAAAAGTGACCTGATCATCACTGCTGACTGCCTGCACTAGGGTGTCTGACAGGGGCCAGAAAAACACCTAGAAGTAGTACCAATGTTATTCAAGAGGTGCATATCCACTTGGAAAAAAGAAACCAACAACTCATTACCCCTGGAGGTTTTTGTTATTTTCACTTTTGGAGGCTACTTCTAAATACACCCATATACACTGACTTCCAAGAGTTGTTAGAAACATTGTTTTCTATTGGCTATTTCACTCTTGATTCCAAAAGCACTTCTACTTCTGCAAAGGACCCATTTTTAACAGACCCATCATCTTTGTTTTGAGACCACTCTTTATTCCAAATGCCCATCTTATCTTCTTTTTTGCAAAGGTTTGCCTTTTAGTGCAGTTTAGACCAAGTCTACCTTAGATCTGAGACCAAAAAAGTCTAAAATCTGGACACAAAATAGGTGAAATTTTTGTGAAAAAAAAGTCCAAAAATTTTTTCCTCTCTATTTTGTAGTGCAACTAGAACATAAAGATTATTTGGTATCATTGTAAAGCTACATCTGTCTACCTTTCTATAATACCACCCACTTGAGTGTATCATCCATGAAATTGATGCTACAGAGCTCAGAAGTAGGCTACTACCTCCTAAAGTTTATAAGGCACAAAGGGTTAATAAATCAACATGAGCCTTTTTGACTTTGGTTGATTCATACTTGCTGAATACAAACCACTACCAAAATGAAGAAAATGTCATTTCTCAACAAAACCAATCTTCATGATACAAGTTTGTAATGATATAATTTTGTATTTTAGCTAAATGTTATTTATATAAATAATTAATTTAAATTAAATTAAATTAAATTAAATGTTAGATAAATAACTTCAACAACTACAAGGGGAACATGAACTGTTTATGAGTTCAATGATTAACATGTACTGTCTAATAGAAATATTAGATAATGAAAATTAATACAAGAAAATTTCTTTATTAATAATTATTATAATAACAATTACCCATGGTTTGATATCAATAAATAGAATGAGTGTGCAGTGATTTTGATTTTTAATGTAGCTTCAACACTAGCCTCTTAATGCTGAGTGCCAAGCAAGGCAGCTGTTAGTACCATTTTTATAAGTCTTTCGCATGACTGTCTAGGATTAGAGGGTACTTGATTTCAGAGTTCATATTAAAATTATAAGAATTTTAAATTGCATCCATGGGTGGTGATTATCTCACTTTAAAAGTGCCTTCCCTCAGTTGCATGTGTTTTAATGGAACAGCCCTAATGCAAATCAGTTTAGTTGCAAGTATTTTGATCCTAGCTAAATGCTGCTACTGCCCAACTAGCCTGCTTTGTTTTGTTTTAGTCAATATAAATTATAAATATGATCAATTAATTTAATTAATTTGACAAATATAAATTATGCTTCTGTTACATGTTCCAGATGTTTGTACCTGTTTTAATACTGAATCAATATCTCAATACTTGCCCCAAAACTAAGCCATATAGCTGAATGTACACTGAAGCAAACCTTGATTATAAATGTTGAGGATTTGTTAGGGTAGGTTAGAAGGCACTTTATCTCAAAGACAGACCACCCTTTAAATTTAAGCTATATTAATCAACATAGTATGTATAGTCTAGATTACCACAAGCACTCATCTCAACTTGTGTCTTTCATTAACAATACCCCATCCCAAATTTAATTATGGAATAAAATTTCACCCTAATTACTCCTGTGATGATGACTAAATCTGTCAAATGAACTGGTCCATAAATTTATTGCAAAATTTTACTATGATCATTTTAATTTTGCATGATAAGTCCATTCATAAGTTTAAATTTGTACAGGTACATTGAAACAAAAAACACACCTTCAAAATTTTACATTTTCTGAAACACTGTAATGTAAATTTCATTTGATTATATATATATATATATATATATATATATATATATATATATATATATATATATATATATATATATATATATATATATATATATATATATATATATATATATATATACACCCCCAATGTCACTGATTAGTTTTTCATTACTTTTTAACAGCTTACAATTTTAAACTGAGGAAATACTGAGCAGCCAGCACCTACAGAGTTAAGATATGTTAATTATATTCTTAGGGGCAACTGCTTCCTGGTGGGCAGGTTTGAAGTAATTCCTTCAGCCAAATTCCTTTTTTTTAGGCATTCCAAAGCCTTTCTTTTAATACTCTTTTGTTACCATATTTAATTGGTTAATGGGTTTTACTGGGGGGTCACCTGGAGAAATGAACTCAATTAGAATGTTTGTCACCTGACAGGTTTAAGCCTGGTAAGCCAGGACAGTTGTCCTTTCCTAATTGGCAAATAGCAAAGGCCACACCAAGGTGTGAAAATCACACCTGATTCATAATCTCTGACTTGTTTACCTTACCTGGCTCCATCTGTAGTCTAAGTGCAGTATATCTCTAGGTTTTGACACCTGTAAGGCTAACAGTTAAAACAACAATCTTCATCCAGAAATACATTTATTGTATTTAATGACCAGGACCAAATAATAATGGTGGTTCTCTTACCTTCTTTTCCTAAAACCAGTATTCTATTTTTTTATAACTAAGATTCTTAAATAAAATACTTTCCCTGATGCAATTATGCAGTCCTGAAACATTTTCTTTAAATCCCAGATTAATTATTCAGATATTTTCAACCTAAATGTTTCCTTAGCAAAATGCTGAGGTATCATCACTTCAGCCCAGATACATTTCCTCACTGTTGGACACTGTGCTATACAGAATGTGTACATTGAATCATTAGAACCTTATGTTATCAATTATAAAATTTATTATATCAAAGCAGGTTTTTTTTTTAAATTTTGCATCCAAGTATATTTGGTTTCTCTGGTATAGGTTAGATTCTTGAATAGTTTTTTTTTATTATTTTATCTCTTTTCCCTTATTTTCCCCACATTCTGTCATCACATGATTTTTGTTGAAGTCCTTATTTTAACACAGTAAGCATTTTGGAATTTTTTTGATCATTCCTTTCCTTTTTGCTACTTCCCTGGTCAACCATGTTATGTAAACATTTTAAAAGAATGCTTTGTATTTTGAAAGATTTGATACTTCTCCAGTTATTTAATGCATTTGATTGATTTACCCCTCCCCATTTTCCTTTTCAACTTTTCATCTTGTTTTTTGTATAAAAATCTTTCAATTTTATATACATTTTTTTATTTCCCTCCCATATTTCTTTAACATATTTTTAAATTTAGTACTTACATCTTTTATAAGTCTAAATTTATTCACAATTATTAATTTTTTAATTAGTCTATTGTTTCTAAAGATATGCATAGTATTCGTATTAAAGCCAAACCAAATAATGTATTGGGCTTTCCTGGAGTCATTTTAATTTTTAAAATATTTAAACCTCCCTTTTTATTTTCTCTGTATAAAGTATCATTTTCAATACAATGCAGCTTATATATATTAGGACTGGAGGTAAGTGTCTTGATCCCATTCAGATCATTTAGTCCACTTTTATTGTTTTGGGCTTTTTTCATTTCCCTCAGAAGCTTCTTTCTCTATCAGAGGAAAGAAATGATTACTCCCTAAAACTTTATTGTCCATATCTAAATAGTATGGAGTATGAGTTTAGAGGGGGCTCAGGAATTTCTCCCATGGATTCTTGAAGGCTTTTATTGTGTCAAAGTTTGAGGTATTATTTGCCTCTTTTCCTCCTTGGAGCCATTTCTAGCTGAACCCTTTGCTGTTCTGTTCTAAAGTCTACTGCATTTTGTATTTCAATGAGATCCTTTTTATTTAGGTTAACATTATCATTGTTTTGTGCTATTTTTACTGCACAAGTTGCCACAACTTAAGTCCCAAGTCGCCTGGGGCACAAAGATTTCAGTCTTTAGCAGCATGGTGGATGATTTTGCATCTCCAGCACTTTCTATTCTCACATCCTCAATACCATGCTTTCAGAAGATAGCCCATTACATAGAAATGAGAAGGAAACTTTTTTTTCCATCTTCCTTGTTTATGGAGAACAATACTCACAGGTGTACTTAGGTTTAGTTTAATGCCAAGTTGAAATAAACAAAGTGGTTTGTATACATACATATAACAAAACTCGTATAAAAGCACAAAAGCAACAAATCAGAAAGCAAAAGCAAAATGGTAGATATAAAGAAAATATTTGCAAAAAGGAATACAAATTTCAATGCAAGTGCACAAATACAAATTACAATACAAGTGCACAAAAAGTAAACTGTCCCAAGAATCTAAGCAAAATGCTAAAATACAATATGTGATAAATACTTTTCTTCCCTCAGAGTTAATCCTCTCTCTGCTTGATCCTGGATATAATATCACCATCACAATGTCACTATCTACCTTACTACTTCTTTACTTTAGCTGTGTAGATGTGAGCTCTAGATAACATGTCCATTCTCTTCAGCAGATATTTCAGGACACACACACACCCACACACCATTATGAACTTAATGAACTCCTTTGCTAGACTGTTTTACAAATGGTCAAATATCTGTATAAATATTTTAAAAATAGCACTTAACATTTTGACTTTTTTTCCAGTCACATGACTCTGGTAACTCATTTTAATAAAACTGCCTCTTGCTACCTTTTACACCTTCAGATGGTTGACCAGTTTGTATGGAAACATTGACTAAGCACTTCTTTGATACTGATCAAAAACATTTTTGAATTAAAAGAAATTTTAGAAGTAGAACAAAACATTAAGACCTTATTTTCTGCCCATTATGCCATTTTCTTTTGTGTTGCCAAGCTGATAAGTAGTTTTTTGGCTTCAGCCATACAAAAAAAAGTGTAAAAAATCTGTTTGCTTTGTACTCTGTTATACATGAAAATCTCAAAGTTCATTCTCAATTAGAACTCTAAACTAAAAGAAAATTCTCCAGTCAGAAAATGAAAATTTTTAAGCAAATCATGTTTCCCTGACAATGCTTGATCACATTAATATCAGGGATGTTCCATTAAAACATATACCCCACCCCCACGGTAAGGCACTTTAAAAATCAACCAACCCACAAAAAATTGATACACCATCAGATGTTTTAACATAAAAAACCCACTGCCCCCTACAGAAGCCTATTTTTTTATATCATTTTTGGCTATAGGTTAGTGAGTGTGGAACAATTTTAATATCCAGTTGGGGACAGAAGGGATTTAAATGACAGCTGGCTGGAGGTAATCTATGGAATTCTTATAGATTATATAATCTACTGCATATTTTTATTTGTATTCATTCATTATAATCAATCTTTTGTCCTTTTGTTTCTTTGTTGGTCAGCTATGTATGTCTCTGATACTGTGAAATGAAGAATTTTCTTGGTAATTTATTATTTGTAGATATCATTGATCAGTCCCTTAATAAGTACTAATTTAATGTCCATGAATATAGATTTTACATTAGGGATTTCAGTTCCAAAACAGAAATCATGAATTGGTATCCTTACTAAACTGTGTTTACTAAAGTGATCACTGTTTTGCTAGTTCTCTTTGCTCTCACATATGTTGCTTTTAAGTATAAATTGTTACTTTCCATTTGTATGATTCATACCACAAAATATATATGAATATGTTGGCATTAATACATAAGTCTGGCACCCAGTGCCCACATATCAGCCCTGCTAGATGGGGTTGTCTGCAGCCCAGGAAGGGGGCAAGCCACATGCGAACAAAAACAGACAAGGGGAGGGGTAGGAAAACAGTACTATCTGCAAACGTGCTCTATGGACAACCACTGAGAACATATATTTCAGTTACCATCTTATTTTTATGCCTTGTTGCGATAATATAAAAAATTTTTTAAAAAATATCACATGTCTAACATTTTTATATCATAAATTATATTTTTAAAAATGAAAGTCAAGGAAGCAAGTATTTATAAAATCATTGTCACTGCAGTTTGCTGTATTGTCAAATCATCATTAATGATGGTCTAGCAGTAACATTCTGCACTTTTAATCTAGTTGTCACAGGTTCTATCTCCTGATTCTAGTCTTTCATACAAGACTGATACATATGGTCTGAGGGGCTTTCATGGCAGAGTATAAGATGCTTGTCTTGTGTTACAGATCTGAGGGGTGTCCAAGCCAAGAGTGTTATAAGATGCCTGTCATGTGATTACTTGCCTCCATTATAAAAATGAGGATGTTGCTAGTTACTTGTGGAAGGTTAGTGGTTCTACATATGTGGTATTTGGTGTCTTAAAAGTACATGGATTTTCTTCAGCAATAAAATTGGCTGCCATATATAGATTCTCTTCATCTGAAAATGGTGTAAAGGCCATTATGATATACTGAAACCTGATGTCTCATGTCTAAATGACTGGCTGTTGA
This sequence comes from Potamilus streckersoni, assembly GCA_016746295.1. Classification (NCBI taxonomy): domain Eukaryota; kingdom Metazoa; phylum Mollusca; class Bivalvia; order Unionida; family Unionidae; genus Potamilus; species Potamilus streckersoni. The sequence goes on along the minus strand of JAEAOA010001377.1, from coordinate 1,228,018 downwards.
GATAAACATCAAACTAACAGAGGCCCAAGTGTACTAAGGTGTTTGCTTTTGCAGATCACATTTGCACATCTCAGAGTGAATTTCTTTGTCATAGATCAACCATTTTTGGTTGGTATTCTATCAGTGTTCTTCCTTCACCTAAAATACTGTTACCCCCCCCAAAAAAAACTGAATCATCTGTGGCAACTGCAGCAAAGGTACTAGTCCATCATTTTTGACAGCTATATGACTTTATACACTTTGACTCTAGTAAGTTTTGTAGACCTTTGAATATTGTCAATTATGCCTTTCTGACAGTCACCTAAAAGTCATCATCAATTGGTATAAATCAATTTTTCATGGTAAACATACAAGATGGAAAAGTCTTGAGCAATCCTGCATCACACACTGCAAAAATGTTTACATTTTAGGTCACTTAAAATTTCTCTAGCAATGTCCATTGTTCCAACCAGAATCGTTAAAACTTATTCAAGCTATATTCACCAATATCTGGTGATGTGCATCTGTAATAAATATTTGTAACAAACGTATGAGAAAGCATCAGTGTTTTTCATGATGTACTTGAACTGAACAACAACAAGAATCAACAATTCAAGAAATGAAATTATTCACATCTCTCCAGCAGAAGTAGTTAATAATAATCTGCTAAAAGATTGTTCAATCTTTAAATTTGCCAATTTTTTTTCCAAACATACTGATTCAGTAGAGATAATAACCAGAATGGAGAGAAACAGTCCGAAACTTATATAACCAGTGGTCCAAGGTTGACATTGTCAGGATGGGAATGGGAGGCAAGGGCCCCATTCCCCTAGAAATGCCCTATACCAAAATTGGTTGATCTATGACAAAGAAATTCACTCTGAGATGTGCAAGTGTGATCTGCAAAAGCAAGCACCTTAGTACAATTGGGCCTCTGTTAGTTTGATGTTTATCGACTGTCAAGTAAAATCCCCCTGGCCTTCACCAACAGCTTAGCTTATAAGTCCGGTGGACCATGACTTCACTAACAGGAGAAGGGGTGAAAGGCTTCACTGTTCACTTCACTGTTCACTTCACTGTTCACTTCACTGTTCACTTCGGTAGATGAGGCTTGTAAACCTTGGATGGTTGCTCATCTAGTAGAAGGAAAACTGATTCCAAACCTATGTTGCCTTGCAGCTATACCTACTCATGGGAAAGGCTAAGAGTAAATCCATACAATCTGGAGACAGTCCCTAAGGCTGTCTGACACTGACATCAATGCCATTCCAGCAACTCCTGCGATGATGTTGGTGCCAAGTTGTATCCAACCATTCCCTTGAACACCATCTGCACGGATCTGCTGCATGGTCAACAGCTGATTCTCCATATTACCCTGCCCAGGCTTTGTAGCTCAACTGGAGAGGACACTCCAGCATTGCCATAAGGTGTCAGCACAACACTGGAAGCAGCAGTTTACCTGTTATAAGCAATAGCTCAATTGGCGTAGAACTCAGTGCCAGGGGTTGTTTCCGACGATGGTAGGAGAGACTCTCCTACCGCCGTAGGAGAGACTGCCATGTCTCATTGGATAGCTACCGACCGCCCATCTCAAGCTGGGCAGCCCCCAGACAGTAAGGTGCTATCCCGCCATAGCCTACCTGTTTCACTGGGTTGTGAAGCTTAGGGAACAGTGAAGCTTAGGGAACATTCTTGACAAGTAGGACAAAATCACTGTACCAGGCAAGACTCAAAAAAGGTAAAAGAAGACTCCAGTTCTCCATTTTGCAAGCTGGAACATCAGGACCATGTGTACTGGACTTACCAATGACCTGCAACAGATTGATGATGCACTTGATGATGCACGGAAAACTGCCATAATTGACAGGGAACTTTCCCCGACTGAATGTGAACATTACCAGCCTTCAGGAGACTAGACTAGCTGACAGTGGCACCCTCAGGGAAACCAACTACACCTTCTTTTGGCATGGAAAGTCTCCCATAAACCTAGACAGTGTGGTGAAGGCTTCACTGTAAAAAAAACACGCTCATTGCCTTCATTGAGCCTCCATCATCAGGCACTGAGAGGATCCTAACCCTTAGGCTGTCAACATCCTCAGGCCCAGTCAAAATCTTGAGCGTGTACGCCCCAACCCTCTACTCCACCCCAGAGGAGAAAGGCCAGTTCTATGAGGCTTTGGATCAAGTAATATTGAGTATCCCCAACAATGAAGGTCTCTACATACTAGGAGACTTCAATGCTAGAGTGGGAGCTGACCACAAGGCCTGGCCCAGCTGTATTGGCACTCATGGAAGGAGAAAGATAAATGAAAACAGTGACTACTAGAGATGTGCTGTTCACACAGCCTATGCTGACCAACACCTACTTCAAATGCAAGGAAATTTACCAGGTGTCATGGAGACATCCACCTTCACTCCACTGGCACCAATTAGACCTCGCCTTGTGTGGGTGTGCTGAAACTGAACAGCATCCTCCTCACTCTACCTGGTGGTCAGCAAGGTGCGAATAACACCCAAAAAGTATCACCACCCCAAAAAAAAGGGTCGCTCAAGCATAAATACATGCTGTGCAAACAAACCAAAGCTGATGAAGCATTTCATCAGCAAGTTGTAGGAAGCTCTCACCAAAAAGACATCTGATCACACCATGTGGTCCCACCTCTGAGACACTGTGCACAACTCAGCCATTAGTTCGTATGGGAAGATGGAACTGAAAAATGCCAACTGGTATGAGGCCAGCTGGGAGGCTATGGAGCCAGAGACTGAAGTAAAGAGAAAAGCCCTTCTGACTCACAAGGCTGCGCCTAGCCCTACTACAATAGAAGCACTCAGGATTGCCAGGAAAAATGCCCAGCGGACTGCCCACCACTGCGCCAACACCTATTTGGTGCAGATTACATTGGGTTTTTTATAATACTGAGAATTCTTGATGGGTAAAAATTGCTCAAGAAATAAACATCAGATCAGGAAATTGACACCACTCTGGAAAAACTGATAGGAATATGCAGAAATAATGATAAATGGAATATGTGGTTACAGTATGAGTGCTGGTACTACAACTTGTACAACTATTCTGATGTTTCTAAACATACTCTGCAATATGACAATAATTTTTGCACACATGAAGTTGACCCACTTTATACTTTAGTCTCTTGTTAATAAGTAGTTTTAGATTTTAAAACAAAACTGTGCACATTTTACTTTTACCACAACTTTAATATATGATCGCAAGATGTTAAAAATAGAATCAGAATGAAACAGATAGGTAGTAAAACATTAATGTATCAGAATGACATAAAGTATTTTTTCAATCAATTTCATCATTAGTTAATGACACTGCTTCAAAATGTTGTGTACTGGATAATAGTAATCCAGCATGTACTACAAATACCAAATGATGGCATGGAACTAAGTACCAAAAGGTCTGCAGAAAATATCAACATCCTCAAAATATACATAGGTATAATCAAAGACAAATAGGACAAACTGTATCCATCTTGCTTTTAGTTTACACAGTTCAGTTTCTTTATGTCATTTAATTTTTGCACATTGCATGTATTTCATTTGGTAATATATCTGCATAATATGAAAGTTATTCTCTTATTTGTTTGTTGTCAGTGGTTCAGCCAACAAGAGATCTACACAGACTTTGTTGTATAGGGGTTCTCTGATGTTCCTTATGAGCATTAATATGTTGATTGTTTCTGAATATGATCCTCCTCCTCCTCCTGTGCATGAATATTATGGGGTGCTGAGAACTCCATTTCACTGTCTGTTCTCTGAAGTGCATATGCATAACTAGCCTGAACAAGTAAATGTTTTTTTGGTTGTGCAATTTTCAACATCTCACATGTATGGCCCCATGGCCATGGCTATTCTCTTTGATATCTCTGATCCAAGAAGAAAAGTTTTCACTAATATTTACTCTGCCAAAGATTCACTTCCATGAAATGTTGCTTTGCTGCCTCTTTTTTTCTCTTCCATAATGCTGTATTAGGGTATTAAGTACAACATTTCCATAGTCTGCTTGTTCAGACATGAATAAATATAACTGGCACCCCGTCCATTAGACTCACACTCAATATCAATTTTGGGCTCAAAGTCACACACTGGTATTTCCAGTGACATTTTTCCAATGTCCAACAGACTGATAAACATGAAATTCATTGTCATCACAGCTATCATCAGCCAATTGAATACACTGTCTGCCGACAAACCCTGTTGTGATTTAGCCATTTTGGTTTTTTTCTGTGGTCCTTATTTGAAAGTATTTGTAAAACTAACATGATGAAAGTAAGGTTAAACTCCCATAAATGCATGTTCTAGGACCTAAGAAACCAATTAAATTTAGTCTAATTCCATTCATGTTTAACCAATGTATCCAACTATTTTAACATTTGCCTTACTAAATCTGGATGTTGCTTCAAGTGCTGATACAGAGCTACTGACAGTGCAAATTATATGTGAAATGCACTTTTAAAGTTATAAGTTGAATACAAATTGCATACTGTGCAAAACTCATTTTATATCCTCGACTTTGACATAATTTGTGGAATGCATATTACTATATTAAAAGTAAGGGAATTCATACAAATTATGTGCGGTCGTATGTACTTTTTATTCATGTTACACCACTAAGAGGGGGTTAAATGCGATTTAAATATTCATTGTTTTTCTGATAACCCCACCAGTGATTTCTTTTTTTTTTTAACACAATCCACAACAGAAATGATTTTCCTAATTAACCTTCCACTTTCAGAATCAAAATAGTATGAAATACAAGCTCCTACAGACACTTTTTTAAAGTGCTGTTCCCAGATGGGATATGTGGTGGAACATCCCACTGCGACCACCAAGTGTGGCTAGCTTATAAGCTGAGAAATGTACCAATGAGGATGTAGATGGGAGTCATCATGTAAGTATTCCCAGACAAACAATTAATAGTTTGCTTTCACCATCAAATATGTTCACATTAATGTCGGAATAGAATAGGTAATAAGAGGAAGAAATGCTAAGTGACCTACCTATACCTAAGGTATCCTACTAGGCAAGAAAGACTTATGTTAATGATAACTCTTCTACATAAAGCAACAGGGCATATAGGGTCACATAAACCAGGACTACTCTATTAGGTTATTATAATTTAAATCTTGTCAAAAATTCACTGGTGAATCCAGTCAATATAAGAGGCTGTGTTGATTAATAGCATCTGACCCTATATTGGTATATTGGCCACCTATATTGGTATATTGGCCACGCAAAGGGAACAACCCAATTCAGGTTATGTCTCTAAATCCCTGAGATAAAATTCAAGGTAACTGCTGCATGCCTGTCAACAGTTTCTATGATGATGTCTCAAAACAATGCATTAAAATGTTACAATTGCAGAGATTCCTCATATTTCATGAGCTGAAAACTGTATGAGGTGACTCTGATCAAAGCACACCAAGCATATGACTCACTTAAGGCACAAAGATCTGGCGATGATCTGCTTTCTCACTTTCACAGGGAGAAAGAGTCCTTGCACATTCCACCACTTGTTTCTGTGGACTTTAAGTATTGATTGAGGGCATGGTCAGGATTACCCAATGCTCCTGACTTATCTACAGACAAGAACAAATATATGATGACTCTGACAGCCCTTTACAGTAACTGTTTCCTGCTTGAATGATGAGAATCATCCAATCTGAAAGGAAGATAGTTCAGTTGATTCAAAAGTTAAGTTGCTCAACCTGGATGTTGAAGCTAAAAATATCGGTAATCAGGGTAGTATAACAATAAAAATATCAGGAAACAGGGTAGTATGATAACAGCTTCATCAACCTCTGGACAGAGGGCTCAAATTTTTCTAAACTGTGTCATGACAAGATCCAGGACAGATTCCAGTTTAAAAAATCTGAGGACTCGTGGTCTATTCAAATCACAATTGGCCAGAGAAAAAAGTCAGCTAGTTGTGGAGAAAGAGGCACTCAAAGGGATTATGTTTCTGACTCAACACTAGTCCCAGAAAACACACCCATTTCTTTCATACACATTCAGAGTGGAGGGCTTTTCTGCTCTATAGATTTTATCCAAAATCTGAGGTCTAATTTATTTTCCTTGCAAGATTTTGCTGATAAGAGCCATAAAAGAGAAGATAATCCAGACATGGGTGTAACACTTGCTGTGGTTATTTTAAGACATTCAGTTTGGCCATAATATTCTTCGGTAGGTCTATCACTAGATTGTTGACCTAGGACTTTGGTAGGTCTATCACTAGATTGTTGACCTAGGACTTTGGTAGGTCTATCACTAGATTGTTGACCTAGGACTTGCCCCATCTGACAGAATCATCTTGAAATTTGACCACTGATTTTTGTATTAACTTTAGTACCTAGACATTAAAGGGTGGGGTGGAGGTATGCAAAATGCTGTAACACCTTCAATTTGATTGACAGTGCAGCCACAGTCCAAGCTTTATGGTCCTGAACTCAAGAAACAAAGGTGGCCCATTTGAGGTTTCATCTTGTTGCAAAAGGTCGGTCATCAGTCACCCAAAATCCAATGGATATAGCGACCATTTCATATGGATAAACTGACCCTTTATGTGTAAGATGTTGTCCAGGCATAAAGTCTTCTGGAAATGCACCTAATTACTATTTTGATATGAAGTTGGCAGCAAAGACACTGCCAAACCAGCATGCATAGGTCAAGTAATTTGGTGGCTCTATGTTTGAGGAGTAAGTCAACAGATTTCTCTGACATAATAAGAACAGACTTCTTGCACATTGTCCTTCTAAATCTGATGTTGTTGTTATTGTTGTTGTTAGGCTTAATGCCATTTTTCAGCACATGATAGGCTATTCATGGCGGCCAGTATTATTGGTGAAGGAAGAAACCGGAAATCCTTGGAAAAAAAAAACCAACCCACGAGAAGCTACTGGCAAGCTTTCTCACCTATCCACATTCGCTGAATCTTAGACTCAACCCACCAGAAAGAGGTGAGATGGCAGTGATCCATAAGGACAGTGCTTTAGACCACTTGGCCACTCTAAATCTGAAAGGAATTCATAGCTTTCATATGGAGACATGTGAAGAGTCAGTCCCCCATCCCCATTTGCATCTGACCATGTTCAGAGTCTGATAACAAAGGGACTGTGAACCATATTTATTGGTATATGTACTACTGTCACTTTTGGCTGGGGGTTTCTCCTGATGCATTCCTGTCATAGCCAAATTTGGAAAGGACACTGATCCAGGAATGAGTGATTAACAAGATTACATACACAATAACTTTTATAAGTGTTTGATTGATCAAATGAAATGAGTTACCCAACATATGACCGAGCCACTGGGTTCTTAAGCATATAGGATTTATATGCCTATTAAATATTTATTCCACTCCTTTATTTGATTTAAAAGATTTAATTAATGTGATAATAGAAAAGATCTGCTGTTAATTTTGTGCAACAATACAAAAATGTTTCTGCTAGTCTAATATCAAAATAATGTTGATACTTAATTAGGTTCTCAAAAAAATGCTCTCAGATGGAGATGTTATGGTAGATTGAACCATTTTACATTTAATTACAACAGGACACATTGCATTTATGATGATTAAAATTAAAAGGATCTAAAACATAGAACAAGAACAAAAAATGATACAAAAATTATTTAATTGGTATTTATTTATCAAAGTACTGTCTCCACTAGGCATGACTTTTCATTGATCAAAATTTCCTAGAGTATCTTTAATTAGTGTACTAAGAATGTTGTTTGGAAAGAAAAATGTAACAAATGTTACAACTTTTTTTAAAAATTGATATCTCATAATGTTGATTGAAATTTCCACATCTTTTTTTGATGGTGAATTGAATGATATAACAGTTTCTGTCAATAATTTTGCTTGTGATTTTTTTTAATGGTCAACAAATAGGAATAATTTTTTAGGTATTTTCTGGTTTAAAAAATTGGATCCATGCCTGACCCAGCATTATAAGTGGGTTTGCAAGTTATCAGGGCACAAGTTATCAGGGACATATGTAATGCATAGCTAATATTTCTATCTGAATATGGATTAAATATTCAGATCATTATCAATGAAAGTAAACATGTTTACTTCTATCTGAATGTAGGATATTAGTTTTTTACTTGGAGATTATTAAACTTGTTGACAACTTTGACTATTTTGAGAAACTAATGTACATTCAAGCTTTATTTTTTTTTGTCTTAGATTTTTATATAATGTTTACATCAACAATTCATTCTTGCCCTATTATCTAAAGCAGAATCAGTCTTATTCTTATATTCAGTTATTTATCTGGGTGTATATATTTATTCAAATTGTTATTCATTGGAATTACAAAGTGCTCAATTATATTCCATGACTAAAACAAATTTTACAGGACATTTTTGATTTTATTTTTGTTATATATCAAAAGGCAGTTAAAACATCACACCATTACAGGCCACAGGTACATTAATAAATTCAAGGCAACAGGAACATCAACACATTCAATATCTGAATTTATTTGGAATACCTCTGAATTCATTTGGAACATCATACATTTGAACTTGTGATTAACTATTAAAAACATTTGAGATTTTATTCATGTTGTAGGTTTTGTTTTAATTTTCCCTTTGTGTTCTAAAAAACAATTTGCTAAATTTTACAAAACCTGTTGGTTGTGGCTCTTTTCTATTTCATAGTTTAAGACATTTATTGCAGATACTCATATTATGTCTCACCTGGTGTACAAGACATTCTTCAGCCCTTCCCATACAATATCAATCACCTGATTTTGGTAATACCCTTGATCCTGTTGAAAAGACAAGAATTCCATGGAACATTATATCACAACTGATACACCACTAAAAACTCTAAGAAAAGTAAGTTGCTGTGACATGCATTTTAAAACTTAATATCAGTTATCAACTTGAATGTGCTTATAAACCTAGAAAGTGTATATACAACTGATCTAATTAAAACCTAAATGTAAGCAACCAAGTATGTCTCTGATCCACTATTGAATGTTGCTGTATCCATATAGTAGCAGCATGTCCATACATTGAAATGTTTCAAGAGTAATGGAGTTAAACTGAAGAGAAAAATGGGAACAAAAAATGTACTGCTCTACTATTACTACAGTAATGTAGAAGTTAAAATGTACCTTGGGCAAAACACCTCAGTTAATCACATGCAAAGTACAAATAGTGGTGGCTCCATTCAACCCAATGTAGTCACCAGGCGTTAGACTTTGCATAAATGCTTTGAAAACATCTTATTACCAATTTCATGTCTTAGATAAACTTAACCACAAAAAACATTTTAACTTTAAGAAACTTTAACACACTATAAATACAAAAATATTTTGTTTACATTCATGAAGAACATTACTTCATATTCTGCCACTGAACTCCATGTACAAATTTGCACAGTTAAAATGATTAATCAATCAACACATTTTCTCTCTTAACAACTGGTAATTCTTAGAACCTGCCACCAAGCTATTGCATCATATTTAACACTGTGTGTGCCTGTGACTTTAGTAATTTGTACACAGACATATACCATGCAACACTTACCCCACTGAGCAGCTGGTTAGAGTGGAACTGATAATTTTTTAAACTTGCCACCCAGCAATTGCATCATGCATAACACTACCCATGTGCCTGTGACTTTAGTCATTTATACATTGATATATGAATTGAAAGAGTGATTACAGAATTTTAACAATTCTTGCTTAAATTAAAAAAAATTAAAAAATTAAAAGTTTAAAAAATTGTCCTTAAAAATAGGAAGGTGTTAATTAGAGAATATATGGTATAGATAATATTGCATGTCTACAGACCTTTATCTTAAATTCCTTTTTCTTTTTTTCCTTGGCAGCAGACTGGATCCATGTTTTAATGGGAGATGGATCAAGACTGGATTCAAGATTTTTAGGAATAGTCATATCTGCAAGAAACCAATATTTCTAGTACAATATATTTCTTGAAATAAACCCAATTATAATACCTTAAGAATATGACAACACTGCAAGTCCAGTCCAACCAAGCTAAAATTTTAGCTATTAAAACTTATCTGCCCTCATAGTACAGACATAGTGATCTCCCCCTTATATATTGAGACTGTCACAAGATCCCATCTAAATTAAATTTAGTTATAGAGAATGCATGCTCTATCAGTACATGGGGACATTGGGAGGATGTATGTGTATTATAAATGGGCAGGTATTATTGCAGAACATATTTTGCTCCAAAAATGGGTTTCTGTTTCAAGAATATAAGGAAAATAGGCAAGTGGTGAATGGAGTTGTATCCATTTTTCTTGAGAAACATCTCCGGTATGGAAACTGTCATGGAAATCCAAACATGTGAAATCTCCCAAAATTCTATGCACATTTTCAGCCTCAAATAGTCCATTTTGTCAACCCACCATAAACATGGTCACATTTTAGCCTGGATTCTTTATAAGCCTTATGATAATATTCTAAAGTCTTCACTGGTTTCCCATGCACTTGCATTAGATTTCTTCAGTGTCATGTCATTTCACTTTATCAGCCTCTAACCTCCATCTCTCTTTACTACCAAGTGAAACCTCCATATATTAAATAGAAACCAACTTATGCATGGCATCCAAGCAAACCTAACATATTCATTTTGATCTGTAATTGCATGGTATTTGTTTTTGTAATCATATGTTTTTATGTGTTATCTAATCTTGTAAAACATTTCAAAAGATGCTTTACTAAGTCCACATTATTATTATTATTGTTATTATTGTTATTATTATTATTATTATTATTTGAGGCAGCTTATAACTTGCAGAAATAACCTGGCTTGAATAGTGACTCCATATAACACAGCTATTGGAATAATTTTCCCCATAAATCCAGCAGATATCAAAGTGCCATATCGATAAAAAGTTGCAAAATGACTTGGCAAGGCAGCCTGCTGTACTGCTGCTACAGGTCAAACCAGGTTGACTGAAGGATATTCCATTAAATATCAAAGAGGGAAAAGCTAGAGAAAGTCAACTCAGACCTCTATCCCACAGACTGTATATTCTCAGTTACTGATCAGTTGCACCTGAATGCAATGCTGATGGTTGACCCAATGACCAAATTTCATTTGATCTTGAGATAATTCTATGCAAAACAAAGTAATCCATTTTATCAAGGAAAATACAGCTTGATCTGAGACTTTAAACTTTTCCTCTTTCAAAGATTATTATGATTTCTCTTTTTGCTTGGTTCATTTTTAGTTCCATTTCAAAGTCCTAACATGTGGTAATTTCTTATGTGTTGTCATGGTGATGGGGCATTCTCATTCAAGCAATTCTCTCCAGCTGATTGGTTTGTTCAGGATGACCTGTGATCCAGACATGCTCAATATATGATTTTGGAGAAACAACTGCTATTGAGATTGTTTGAGTAGGTAAGGAAAGGTTACCATTCCAGCAGATTTCAGTTTTAACAAATTCAGATTTTTACACACTTATCTCTATCAAGATATCCAAAGGTGGCAATTTCAATAATTTTGTGAGTCTTTAATGGCAGCAATACCTTCCGACATAAATTTATCAGTAATGTTAGTTTTAACCTTTGGTGGAGGCGATGGCTGTGATTGAGGAGTTTGCCAGGTTTTGGTGGTCTAGTTCAACAATATCAACAGGTAATGTCTCAAGAGCTTTTTGATATGCTTAAGTTTCTATAATAATTTTTGGGGTTCGACAATTGGTTTAAATAACTGTTCTGAAACTTCTATAAATTCCACCTGACACTCCTGATGCTCTTGTAATTTTCACTTGAGAGAATCACAGACAGAGAGAGATATCTTAAATTGCCTCTAGTCTCTATTGCACTAGTTAGCTGTGGAGATTTCCATGATTAACATATGATCGCTCATTATATCAAAAATAATAATTACACCAGCAGCAGCAGGGAAGGGACAACTAAGCGCAAGTGTCCTGACTCCTGGTGTTTTAGAACAGGGGTCATCAAACAAGAACATATAAAAAAATTGAAAATGCAAATGTCAAAAGAAACAATAAGAACAATTTGATAATCCTGTAGAGGTCTCAGATTAGTGTAACCCTGTAGAGGTCTGATTAGTGTAACCCTGTAGAGGTCTCAGATTAGTGGAACCCTATAGAGGCCTCATTTTCGAGTTACTGACCTTGTCTTTTCAGTGTCAAAGGAAGCTTTATTTTCAAAAAATGAACCATCCTAAAATGGTCTGCTCACCCTCCCTGCTGCTTAAGATGTGAAAATCAAATGTTTGCAAGATTAGAACTTTCAAATCAAGAACAAAATAAATAAATAAATGTTAAATGGCAGAAATTTATTTCAAATATCATAATTTAAAACAATTGCAAGACATTGGTCCGAATCAACAAGCATTCAATGTACAACATCACTAGACCATTTCCATGATATCTTGCAATAACATCTGATGTAGTCTGATGTGATGTGCCACATAAGTGAAGATAAAACAAAAAAGGCCCAACACACTCGCATTATAACTTCTTTCTCTGTGAACGAAAGTAATTCAGAATATAGTTCTCATTGAAAAACAATTAAAGTTAAGGTGTATTTCCTGACCAAATACTTGAGTAATAAATAGTTACCAGCGCAAAATGGATTATAATACTTCTAAATCTTTTTCAAAAGGATGAAAATATTAGAAATTTCTACAACTGATGCATAAGTAAAAAACTTCTTTTTCCCCAACCTTTTTAAATATATTTTATGTTGTGAAAGTTAAAAAAAAATGAAAATTTTGCTGATGTTTTCTCAATCTGCACCAAAACTACCTCTAACCTCATTGCAGTGAGCTTCCGCAAGGCTTAAAAAAGTATAAATTGTTATTTCCTATTCATGTATTTGTTTTTGGTTTGCTTATTTTAATTTATTTACAATTCTTCATTACCACCTGTGCAAGCTATCCACAAGTCAACATGCAGAACCACATTTCTTCTTTCAGTAACTTCGATCCTGACCTTTGTTTGACCTTGAATTGGTTTCTTTTTTTACCCACTTTACAAGCTATCCACAAAGTTTGTTCCATGTGTATGACATACAATTTTGTAAGGAGGCTATTTTACTTGTCACCCAAATCAATAGGCTTCTTCCTTAACACAAACTTGTTGCTAGAGATAGTTGTGAACACATTATAAAATTGTTAACAGCAGATAGTATAGAACATACTGAGAAGTAACCAGTTTCTTCTAGCCTGTGACCTTGACCATACCCAAAGTTCATATCATCAACTAAATGTTCGCAAATATCAAATTTATTTTGTTTGTAAATCTAAATTGCAGAAACTATAAATGGATTTATTTTCAAGTTCTATATAGCAAAGCTGTTCATAAGTATTAAATAATTTCACACTGATTAAGTCAGGTAGGTTGTATTGTAATATAAGCTCATATTGTGAGTTTGAGTCCTGCATAAAAAAGAGAATCAAGCCATTTCTAGTTCCTATTTCATATGTGCTTGTTAAACATGTATTTAATACTGTATTTTGCTATAATGTTATAGAAATCATTTTTTTATTTTTCATTGTAATTACAAAGTGCTAATATCACATTCTGGACTAAAGCAACATTTTGGGATCATTGTGAATTCATTCACCCAAGTTCAAGGCAATTACAATATTATACATCAGGGCTTATGCCAGAACACTATTCTTTTCAACTTGTGATAAAACATACAGGTTTACATTTGATTAAATTCACAATACCATAATTTCCCTATAAATTTTCATTTTATACCTTAAGTTTTCTTTAGCTATTTCTGATAGTTTAGCCATTTCTAATAATTGCTTAAGACCAGAGTTGTACCATGTGCAGAAATGAATAATCAAAACAATTATTGATGGACATAATCACATGCATTTAAATTAAAAAAGAATCAGAGCTGAAAAGGTTGAAGATGCAGCAGTTTCCTCTTCTGGTTTTTGATAATCCTTGTCATTCAGCTTCCTTGTCGGTGAAGATTTGTTTATATCATTGGCCAATACATTATTCATGCTTTCCTGTGTTGTGAAAGGAATAGGCTTGTTTTATAATAAATCTGACACTTTCAGTCTCTTGCTAAAACTGCACGTTTTTGGGGAGTTGCCTCATCCTCTGCAACATTTTCCATATCACCTTCTCCAAGCTTTCTCTTATTTCCTTTGCTATTGTTCCTGCATAAAAACAAAGTTTATCATATATCAGTATTTGTTTTGTTTCAGAATGTCCTCTCTCAAATAAATATTTATTTATATTCAATTAGGTAATATTACAACATGACACAAATAAAAACAAACCAGTGAGTGAGAATATATCAAAGGGTTTCTAATTTTTAGTAAAAAGCATTTATGCTCTAGTCAAATTCTGTTTGGAGCTTTTTGAATTTAAGTTATTACAAGTGTTTTTCATATCTGATGTCAGATTAAGATCATCCCATTTACTAACAATGACCTTCATGTAAAATCTTAATGGAAACCAGGTTTATTTAATAATCTTTGTCAAATGTGACTATAAACATGATTTTGAAGGATTTCATAGAATGCATATGGTGCAGAAAACTCTTCTGCATTCTCAATTTCAAAGGGTGAACAATACTTAGTGTTAGACACATGATTCTTTTATAAATCTTAATGTAACTTATTACAATTTGCTCTTAGCATATCATGCATGATGCAAGATTTTGTATTACCAGCACAGGAGTTTTTTTTATGGCAGTTCAAATAGGCTTTAAAATTGTGTATGGAAGGGGTTACTTTTCTTATGGGTAACAGGTTTCATGTTCAAATTGTAGATGATATCCATACATTATAGAACTGCACAATGGAGTTTTGAGGATCACCTGAAGATCAAAAACTTTATTTCTGACCTGCATCTTGGATGTGGATGGATGGACATCTGACACATGAATGCCCTAGTAATCACAATGCACTGCATCCATTCTCTGGGTGGTTCTTCCCTGGGTTTTCCAGGGTTCTTCCTCCACCATTAACACTGGCCGCCATGTATAGCCTATCTTGTGCTGAAAAATGGTGTTAAACCCTACAAAAACAAAAAACAAGAACTGCATCCAAAGTGAGCTTGATAAATTCATGCCTGAAAGCTTGATGGAAACTGCTCAGCTTTTTAAAATATTTATTAGCATATGACATGTGATGTATGCAGTGTAATACCATAAGTTCATTAGGTAAAACAAAATGGACATAATGAGAAGACCAACCTTCTGTGCATCCACAGTTGATATAACTGAGATTCTTAAGAGAGTCAACAGCAGATTGTGTAGGAACTTGCGTTTGACATCATATCCAGCCAATTTATTGAGCACCTGAATGATACAGACAGGAAAAATTGGCATAATTTTGTGATGATTGTAAACTATGCATCAATTTGCATCCCCTCATGTTTCACGCAAGATGCAACAAATCTGTAAAATGAAACTTAAGCCCATAAAATGTTTCTGAAATGTTGATCAGTGCATATGGTAGTAACCAATACACAAAATCATCTAGTGTTAGAAATGTCAAACACAAAATTTAACAACTCTGAAATATGGGTCATAGTTACCTGGTTTTGTGATGGTGATGTAATATTTGACTGAAAAGCATTCCATCACCTGTCATGTAAAAATTCAAAATAAGCCCCAAGCTTGTTTACATGTATATAATGAACACCTCTGCCACTTTTCCATTGAGATCCACTTACAATGTACATTTTACTCCTGTTACCTGTGGATACTGACAATGTTGCTGTGGTAGTGAAATAGCTGCCCACTGCATCTTACTTTGAGAAATTTTGCATCAGAAAAACCCAGAAACATGTAACTTTCTAACAAATCTGAATATCATTTGCATTCCAGTTACATTTGCATCTAATTCCTTTATGCACTTAATGATTATTTTATCCTTTCTGTTCCTGGACATTGTTTAGTTTCAATCACTTTCATTCATCATACCCTTTTTCTTTGGGAGGAAACAGAATTGCATTTATTTCAGGTTACCTGTTCTCCAAATTATTAATGAAAAGGGAGAGAACTATTGCTTTTGTATCTTGTCATATTAAATGTGAAAACAGCATAAAAATCAAAACATTACATTGACATTATCATTGTTTATTTTTATTCAATCTCAGTCAAATAAAAACTCAAAATATGTGTGCCTCTACAATAACAATGTAATGGGCAACAAAAAATAATTCAGCAAAATGATTCTAATCTGATTATTTTGTGGAGAGGATTTCAACTATGGGAAACTCAAACCCTCTGAAATGATCATTGTGTATTAGGGTCTAAGCAAACCTCATCTCACACACAAATCTTATATTCTGGTGTAAATTGATATGATTGTTCTTGAGCAACTTACAAGTAATCAATATTCATGCTTAGTTTACACACAAATGAATTACAAAGATACATGAGTCACAGATTATGATCCCTGCAATGGCATACAAGCAATTACAGAGGTGCACATTGAATGTTATTTCTTTAATTATAAATGGCATTAAAATGAAAGCATCACCTGTACTCATAAACAAGGTTTCATTGGTATAATACCAGGTGTCTATGGGTCACATCTATCACAAGAAAAAAAAAATGAATAATACTTATATCTGCAAACATACCTTATCAATGGAAATATTCAGCTTCTCCAAAAATTCCTTCCATTTTTCCTCACTCACATTGTCAACCTGATAAACAGAGATTGAATTATAATTAATGGATTTTATGCATTTATTCAGATGTAAAAAAAAATAATTTTCCTGTCTAAAACTACTTTAAAATATTTCAATGTTTCAAAAACAAGTTTCAAGCTTTGGAGACCTAAGGGGTAGTTGTGACATCTTGGATTCAACTTACTGTTTTCATTTATGGTCTCAGAAACATTGAAGTGTGCTTTAATAAAAAAATAAATATAAAAATGCTTGCCAGTATTAAATTGGCAGTAAATAAAATATAATCACAACTGCAATGAATGTAAAATACAAAGCATTTGACAGCAAATATTTTTTTCACATTTTGTTTCATTTAAATAGCTTCAACTAAAATTAATCTTATCAATGTCAGTTATAATAAAAATTTTAATGGTATTTAAGTAGTTAATTGTCCTAAGAATTTGATCATAGGTTATCATGTACAAGGGCTTCACTGTTCATATATTAATTCTGCATGTAACTTTTTTAAATGATTTTTATATACACAAGTATTACACATGACTGAGACATAGTGCTAATTATTATAAAACAAATTTCCATTAAATATTGGTCAAAGGTGACCATTTTTATAAAGTTAAGAAAGCAATCACCTAGTGTCATGATCCAATTTTCAACATGACAAGAGTCTAAACATCTTATTCTTAATTGAGCTCAGTCATTTCTGAATCAACATTACTGATGTATCATAGTCACAAATTATATACAATCACCTATGCTTGTCTTTCTGTGTGTCACAGTTGCCAAAATAAGGATGCCAGTTTGAAACTGTGATTTGGATTTTCAATGTAGCTTTAATAATTTTTCAGTCATATCACTGTCTGCTGTGGTTTTTGTAGTCATATATAGCACTGAGGCATATTGCTGCAGACATATTGCATGATGTCCCACCTAGTCACATTATCCTAATGCCAGGTCAACCAGTCCTAATACTAGCCTCTTAATGATAAGCACCAATTATTTATGAATGACATATAGATGATATAACAAATTTAAACAATAGTTTTCTACAAGATTCTTTTGTCAAAAATTTGATTAAATTTTTAAATATCAAGCCTCAGATGGTCATAAAGATTAAAAAAAAAAAACTGAGATTAATTTGACTGGCAAGCACCCCAAAAGCTTAAAAGATTAAACCCACAGACCACCTTGTTAATACAGTTAGGTGATCAAAACTGCTAGAAAGCTTGGAGACCAATATCAGGCTTTTAATTCCACTGCTCTGGTCATACTGCCTTGATCAAGCTGAAGATAATTGATAACTGGCTTCAAGATTCACATAATAGGATCTATATATTTACATATAAAACATTGGATTTAAATGCCTATGCTACTTAGTGATAAGCACTTGTAAAATTTCAACAAAAAAAATTACTTTCTGGGCATTATCCTATCTATGGGACCAAATCCAGCTAACACAATTCAACACCATTGTATCTGATAAAATCTGGCATGCCTCAGAGGTCAATTCTAGGACCATATTTCTTTATCTTGAACAAAAGCAACCTGCCCCCAGTATATGGAGAACAATGAAATTGACATGCATGGGATGACACAACCTTCCACACATCAAGGAAAAGTCTAAGAAAAAGTGCATCAGGATACTAATAATTCCAGTAAATGGTGTTAAAACAAAGGAATGTATAACATAATAAAGAGACCATTGTAATGCTGCTAGAAACATCAGGACATACTATTGTTGTAAAATCCCATTTGTTTATATATAAATGATAAATATATATCTAGTGTAGAATGTCCTAAACTCCTGTGAGCATATGCTGATTATAAGCAATCTCAGAATCATCAATCTGACAATATCTATAATAATCTAGCTTCCAAACTAGAATTTCTACTTAAGAAATGTCAACCAAGTTACAAAAGTGAACCAGTCAAACCTATCACAAGTCACCTTGGATGTTGGACAAAATTCCCTTTGCAAAATGAAGAATACAACATAATTCCCTCCCCATGTCTATATTTTCAAATCCATCACAAGCACACTGGTCTATTTCAAAATCTGTTAGGAGAAAAAAGATAAATGTGACATGCCATCCTCATACCTCTTATTTAATCATGTTTATCCAATAAAAAAAATGTTTTAGCTTTGAAGTAATTGCACTTAAGTACAAAATAACAAAACAAATGCAAGATAAATATAAATTGTAAGTGTTGAAAGCATTACAAAATGATTTAATGCAATGGAATAAAAGTGTCTGGAGGCAACAAAGTAAATGAGCATGCAATTTGTTTCATATGAAAACAATCATTAGGGAACTTAACCTTTTTGTCTGTCAAGTACTAACACCCAACTGCCAACTATAGATCTTTTTTTGTATGTAGTGTATATTGCACAAGACATTAAAATGCAGGAAATGATTACTAAGGGTATTCTTCATCCCAACCCATTTTATTACAGTCTGTCCATTTCAGGACTACAGTACACTAAAACAAAAGTCCCATGACAGGGGTAGTACAAATGACCCCTAGGACAAAAGTCTATAAAGGTGGAGGTCAAAAGCACCTTGATATTTACAATACTGTGCATTTTTATTGCTATTTTTCATGAATAGTTTATATATCTGATCAAGTTTTATTTATTTATTGTAACTATATTTTTTATGATGTACACTCTTGGATAATTTTTACTGTTTATTAATGTGTATTTTTTGTAATAACTAAGAAACAATTTAATAAAAGTTTTATAAACTATTTTTTTTTGATACAATACAGGTATATTAACTTTAAAAAATCAAATTTATTGAACCTATCTACCTAACACTGGGCAACAAATCACCACTATACAGACTAATCTAATGTGCTTACTGTATCCAAAACACATGTGGAAAATCATTTTTAATACTCAATTAACTCTTACAAAATTGTACAAATTAATGGTTGTAAAGTGGAGGTCATTAATACAAAACCATATGGTTTCATTAACTACAGATGTATGTTGACAAAAGAATCTAAGCATGTTGCATAAAACTAGTTCCATTCCACAGATGTTAATGGAACAAAAGTACTCCCATATACATACCTTTTGACAGGTGTTAATGGAGCAAACGTACTCCCATATACATACCTTTTGACAGGTGTTAATGGAGCAAACGTACTCCCATATACATACCTTTTGAATGGTGTTAATGGAGCAAACGTACTCCCATATACATACCTTTTGACAGGTGTTAATGGAGCAAACGTACTCCCATATACATACCTTTTGACAGGTGTTAATGGAGCAAACGTACTCCCATATACATACCTTTTGACAGGTGTTAATGGAGCAAACGTACTCCCATATACATACCTTTTGACAGATGTTAATGGAGCAAACGTACTCCCATATTTATAATGTAATATTATTGAGAGTTCCCTTCTTCCACAATCATAATGTAATGAAATATTTTACAGCTTTGATGTTCATTAGTATTTGTTTGAAATAATTACCAGCTTCATGTTATAATTTAATTGCGAATAAATATATATTCTTTAAATAATAATTATAACACTCACAGATCTTTTCCAGGTCGTTATCTTACATTAAATAGAATAAAATACATCTATTACAGTTATTGAATTTTAGGCTCTTTGAATATTTAAATCACTTGCATTCAAAAATGCAGAAAAATGAATAAACAAATGAAGTAGTAGATTGTGGAAGAACTATTATTGTAATATGTATTGTATGTAGTTTCAACATAAATAAATTTATATGTTGTATCTTTAGAATGTAGTTCTATATATCAATAAAGTGCGACTTCCAGCTTCAGAGAGTGTCGTGTCTATTTCTTACAGATTCTTGGTACCTTCTTGTAGTCAAGCTTCGCCACCAAAAAGATG